>OX637641.1:12247973-12448866 GCA_951802225.1 Euspilapteryx auroguttella | reverse complement strand
TCTTTCCTCTTTATAATATTGGTATAGATGAAAAAAATATTGCACCTGGGTTACATTATTTGAGTTTAAGTAAGGATCCCTAATTTTTTTTTAAATCTTATATAGCCTATGACACTCGGGGATAGTGTAGCTTCCTACCAGTGAAAGAATTTTTCAAATCGGTTCAGTATTTCCGGAGCCTATTCGTTACAAACAAACAAACAAACTAATCTTTTCTCTTTATAATATTACTAGTCGACCCGGCGAACTTCGTACCGCCTAACCTATTGATATTTTGTGCATGTATTATACTTATAAACCTTCCTCTTGAATCACTCTATCTATTAAAAAAAACCGCATCAAAATCCGCTGGATATTTTTAAAGATATAAGCATACATAGGGACAGACGCGGGAAACGACTTCATTTATACTATGTATTGAAGAGTATAGATTAAATTTAATAATTAAATCTAATACAATGCATCTACAGCGAAATTTCAAGAAAAATACATAGTTTTACATCCTATATATTGGCTCCAGAGCAATATATCCGAAAATCCAATTTCAGTGGGTGCTACACCAAAAGTCAGCTACCAACTGTCCAAATTTGTATCTTCCGCTTTTAAACGGTTTCGGCATTGGATGATAAGTGTAAAAGTATGATACAGGTGTCAGATTTTGTATAAAACGCGATACTGATATTTTATGTTAAACGAATAATTGTTTTCTTGGAAGAAGAGTTTCGTCATCCGTTGAAATTTAAGGAAACCTTTCACCCCTTAAAAAAATTACACTCTGAATTATTAAATATTCTATATTGCCTATTCTTGTGGTTCTAAAGCACCCTCCAAGTAACGTAGAAAACGCCGCAAATATCAATATTTTAAACTCGACTAGTTAAATTATAATAGTAGTTAGTAAGATACAAAACAAACCTGTTCTCTATCCCACTTAGGGACTTTCTCAGCGGTTTTCGGCTCGGGCCTGCCGAGCCGGTTTTCCTGGATCTTGCGCTCGATCTCCTTGACATTCCAGTCGTCCCTCTCTATTTTCCCGACGGAGCGCATGAGGTCCTTGGGCTTGGAGGCGCGGGGGGCGGCGGCGGCGGCGGCGGGCGCGCTGCCCCCGGCGCCGGCCAGCTCGGCGGCCAGCCGGGCCACGCGCGCGCCGCCGCCCGCGTTGCGACCGCCTCCGCCCACTACTCTGCCTTCCTCCTGTTTAATTAAGTTCATTATTAGATTACAATATACCACAAGGATAACAATGGGGAGATTTGCCATATACATAGGTATTATAAGAAATATTATGATTAATATTTGTTTAAAATATTAATACAAGATGGGAGCCTATTTATATAAATAGCTCCAATCAAAAAAAGTAAAGATCTTAGGTAACATGGTTTAATTCTTTACAAAATGGCGAAGATGATTCATTATTCAGCTATATGTTAGTAAAATACACTACACACTGTGAGTAGAAACATCAAATTGAAGTGGATTATTAAAAAATAAGTAACCATTAACCATGCTCACAAAACAAACAGTCCAACAATAAATATAGGTTTTAATATATAAAACGCTGTTATTTCACTGATCGGTATATTCGATCATACGAAATTCCATAGAAATAGTCTGTTGAGTGTGACATTACATATAACATATAAATAGCACGTGAAAATGTTTCAAAGAGGCATGCAGGAGGCGTCACTCGCACTCGCACTCGCACTCGCACTCGACAGGTGTCTCACGTAATGGTGCAGCTTCCTCTCGAGGCGCTGCACGCGGTCGCCGAAGCGCGGCGCGCTGGCGCGGTACTGCTGCAGGCCCACGTCGTGCTGCAGCTCGCTGGTCGCGGACGGGGCGCTCGCGCGCGGCTCCGCGGACAGCATCTGCAGGCTCTTCTCGAACCGCTGCTTCATGATCTCGCGCGCCGCCCTGCGCCGCCCGCACACTCGCTTCCGACTCTCGCCGCTCCGCGGCCTCTGTATCATTTCCGACATCCTTTGCATCTTAAATGACATCTCCGAAGAATTCTTCCGCTTCGGCACCGGCTCCGGGGTGAAACTGCGTCTTGTTGTAGGACCCTGAATCAATTCGGCTACTTTCTTCTTTCGCAAGGCCATCTCTGGAATGCCAATAGATTCTGTAGCGGCTCTGTCTGGGATGGACACGTTAGACAGCTTGCCCTGCATGATATCGGTCATTTGCTGGTACCTCAAGGATTTCTCAGTTGTCCTTACCGAACTGGATTTATCAGATAGAGTATCCGGAATTGGCATGTAGTGTTTTTCTCTTTCAAATGATTCGGCCATTCTCTGAATTTTTTTATTATTTGTTTCTGAAAATGTTTTTCTATAAGAAGACTGGATTTCGGGTTGAGAATTTCTTCTTTTTTCGTAGTCAGACAATCTGAGTTCCATAGTAGTATACGTGTCTGTTGAGTTCGATCGTTTGAACAGCTTATTCGTGCTCCAACATGATGTTTCCGCCACTGATTTGACACTTGCAATCTGTTCATCGTCCGGGATTACCTTTCTGGTTGCTGGTAGCTTCATAGAATTTATATCTAAACCTTTCAGTCGCCTCTTCGGTTTCTGTGGCGTGACGGTAGTAGATGAGGAATCTTCTGCCAAAGTCAAATCTTCATCCGAGAGATTGGTATAATTAAATGAAGCAATATCAAGACCTTTGAGCCGCCTCGGTGGTTTTACTGGGCTGTTGGTTTGAGTGTTTTCTCCGAAGAACTTCCCAATGTTGATAGGTTTGTCGTAATAGTCGGGGAGCAGGCGCGAGGCGGCGGCGGCGCCGCCGCGCAGCAGGCCGGCCAGCGAGTCCCGCAGCGCGGCGGCGTCGGGCGCCTCCTGGGGCGCCACGTCAGGCGCCGCGTCGGGCTGCAGCAGCGCCAGGATCTCCTCCTGCAGCCGCCGCTGCCGGCCGGAGCGCTCGCTCCCGCGCGCCGCCTCGTCGTCGTGCCCCTCTATGAGCCGTGCTAGCTGTGTTATATCGTTTAGGTCTAGTTTTCCAATCTTTTTCCGTATGTACTCAGCAGGGTCGTTACTTACTTGTGCAGTCCTCAACGCACGGCGTTTCTTTCGGTAGCTCGAGTGAGACTTCTCGGTTTCAGCAGCAGCAGCTGTAGGGAAAACGTGTGCTGATTGTAAACATCTTACATTCAATTATACTTAACCTAAGTGAGTAATATCAAATACAAAATGTTTTATCAGTTAACTTACCTGAGTACGACAGTACCGAGTGTTCTGTTGTGTTTCGAATGTGTTTCTCTTTCTGCTGACTTTGTTTTATCTAGGGGTGAACAGAAATTCAATGTTTTAAAAATAATATTTACAGTCTTCAATCTGGGAACTGATTATAAGGAAATAACTGTTATAGTTTGCAATATAGGTAACATCATGCCTGAGCCAAAAAAAAATACAAAACGTTAATATTTTACAAAAGATATTTGATTTGCGATCATACTATTTTCTTAAATAATTGTTCCAAATCCGATTAGGTTTGGCTTAGGACTTCGGAGAGATCAAAGGGACACTTGGGACCGGGTTTTGAGTTGAGTAATCTGCATGTTCATTATGTTACTGCCTCCGTGACCCAGTGGACTGTGATGTTGATGTCAAAACGTATAAAATGAATTCTAGTAACAGGTCACCTGATCAAAGACGTCTGTATGATGGTGAACGTGCGGCACTTCTCCCTTGAAGGCATTATAGACTCGCATCAGGTAGGACCGCAGCTTGGCCTCGGGCGGGTCGCGCGCGCCCGTCGCCGCCGCCAGCGGGGGAATACCTGCACACATTCCGTACGAATCATTAGTATTATTTTGAAAATTCATTTTTCAACAGAAGATTCCCTCAATACTGAAAAAGTGGAGTAATGTAAAGATGATACCTTTGTTCATTTACACACTACTTAATGCATAACTTGATTTTTGGACTTTATGTCCTAAGACACAAAATCAGTAGGTCTGTCTTCCAAAAACGTTATATTACAATGTGGGATATGGTTTTTAACATACGCGTATTCATTAAAACTTTAATACTTTCATTAATACTTTCGCCAGAATAATTAAATAACGCAAAAAAAAACTGAATTTAGCGCCATACCGAGAGTTACCACCTTAAGATAGAATAGCCTTTTATTTATTAGCTGCCAACTAGACACAGTAGCGTAGCTGCATAGACGTCACAAAAAAGGGGGTTTAGTTGGACAAGACCAGGGTCAGTTTAAGAGTCTTTTTACGTGAAAAAGTGGCGACACTCTAAAAAAAAATTTCTTTAAAGCAAGGCTTTTATAAAAAAGGGCTTCCTAGTGCATTAGATCTAGATTAAAATAATATCTAGGTTTAGACTGTTTTAAGGACTACTTTTTGTTGGTAAAAGTGGCCACTTTTAAAAGGACTTAACGTGTAAAAGGACTTTAAAGGTGCCTTACCGAATTCGTGATGCAGAACATGGTAAACGGCGCGATCTCCGCCAGAAGCAGGCAGCAGGTCGGGCCGGTATCGCTTCAAGAGGGCCGTGAGCGCGGGCGCGGCGGCGGCGGCGCGCAGCCCGCCCTGCGCCACGCCGAACCACGTCAGCAGGACCTCCTCCGACACCTCGCCGTCTGGGGGACGGGACAAACTTGGAAACATGCTATTTTTAACCTCCGAACGAAAATTCAGACAGGGGTTTTTTAATTTTAACGTGTGTATCTGTCTGTCTGTCTGTCTGTGGCATCGTAGAGCCCAAACAGCTGAACCGATTTTCGTTTAGTTTTTTTTGTATCATAGATAATTTCAGGCCGAGTGTTCTTAGCCATGTCTGATGAAGATCTGATCAGCGGTTTGAAGATCATCAGCTCTTTTCTAGGTGATGAGGGGATCTAACTAGCTTCCAAATGTCTGCTCGATTTGAAATTTGGTACCATGTTATATCTATGATATTGAAAGTATATGGTAAGGTAACCATGATCTTTTTAAGATGATTAGCTCTAGTTCTAGTTAAGTTGATTGTTGAGGGGTCTGACTGGGTCGGGAGTTTTTAATTTTTTTAATTTGAGTTATTCAAAACACCATTTGGTAATTACAGTACATTGTTGTTTTTTTTACTTTATCATGTTTTATTTTGAATATTGCGCCAATACATTTCTTAGAAGGTGCAGGTTAAGGGTTCTTATTAGCCCAATCAACTAAAGTTAAATATAAAACAAAAAATATTAAGTAGGTTACTAAGATGGTTGCACTAAGCACAATATCTAAAATGTACTTAAGTAAGAAATCTAGAATCGCTCAAGTTGATCAATAAATTGACTTTTTTATCTCATAACGGATCAAACCTAAATTAGACCTTCTTGTAGTTAGAAAGCTGCAAAGAGAGCATTGCACCAACAACTTACCCCGTCTTCGTTTCCGTGTGGTGAGAACGGCGTCGAGCGGCAGCGGCTCGTCGGAATCGTAGAAGCCGGTCACGCGGTGCGGCGTGACCGCCACCCTGTTTAGGTTAGGGTAGCGCGTGCCCGGGTCTAGCGTGTAACCTCCAAAATCGCGGTTCAAATTTTCTGGTGTGGTTTGAGCTAGAACAATTTCAACAGTTATTAATACATACAATTAAGCTTCAAGTGTTGCGTAATCACTAAATTTGAACAGTTTGTCTTAGCTGACATTAATATATAATAGTTTTGATTTTTAATAATAATAATAACAAATCACACTCAGAGCCCCTAACTAGGTAGAACCTGTATCTAGGGTGCCCGAAACACACAAAGAGACGAACATCACACCCAGACCGGAAACAAACATTGATATTCATCATATCAATATTCGCCCCGCCCGGGAATCGAACCCGGGTGCACACGTTTACTCAGTCCACATCACTGCCAACTGAGCCACGGAGCAGTTTTTGGCTGCAGTCTGATCCGATCACCAATACTAACTAACTAGATATCGGGCAAGCGCAGAAAAAACTTCTCGTCGCTTGTGGCGTGGGATCTTATTTATATCTGTCAGGTTCTGTCAAACCACAGTCAACGTAAACAAGTTTGACAGGTTTCAGTTTTTAGCTTTGATTGGGTATGGGACTCTATCTAAAGTATCAGTGTTCTGTCTGACCCAGCAGCCGGTAGATGGACTCGCGCTCGGCGATGACGTGCAGCGGGTGCGGCGGCGGCGCCTGCCCCCAGGCGCGCACGGCCCAGGCGGCGTCCAGCGCGGACAGGAAGCCGCGCGCGCAGCCCGAGCCCGTCGGCCAGAACGGCTCCAGCAGGCTGTCGCCCACCAGCTCGCACAGCAGCCGCCGACCGAGGCGCTCGTACACCTGCACAATAACAAACAAACCTAACACTTTCAATAATCAAGCACGATTGCATAATGAAATATGCCACAAGGCGCGCATGAGAGCGGGATTAGTCTCGAGCTGACATTCAGTCTGTGATTTGGAGGCTGCCCGCTCGAACTTAAACTTGGGACTAGATGTTTTTGAGTACAGATTATTCTGGCTCGAGCGTATACGTCACTGTCTTGAAATCGTAACTCAGCTGTATGTATCAATTTGGAGCGTGGAACAATTCAAAGTTACATTTTGACACTTTGGAGTGCCACTCGGAACCTCGACTGTGAGGCTGACATTCACAGTCAGTATTTCGAGGCTACTCGGTCGAGTGTGATATTCGGGAAAGTACTTCCCGAGTACTGATTATCCTAGCTCGAGCTCCTTATACTCCGTTAAGCATATGTTTCACTGTCACGAAGTCGGAACTCAACTATGTATACAAATTTAGAGCGGAGACCGATTTAAAGTTACATTTTGACACTTAGGAGAGCGAGTTCGAGCTGCGACTTGACTTTGAATGTCAACCTTAGTAAGTAGTGGTCTTTAGAGCATTGTCACCTTTATGTCCTGCTTCTAAATAGAATATAATGTTTTGAGAGAGGATCTGACACGGAAATAAAAAATAGAAGCGGCGTAGCGAGAGAGCGACGATACGGGAACAAATCGTCCGAAATAACACGTCAACTAGTTCAATGAAAAATATGAAGTGGAAAAACCAAAGTATTTTCCGCCAGCAAAGCCAAAACTCAAACCAAAAGAAAAACTCACATATGTAGATATGATAACTTTAAACGATTGTATGTATCAAGATTCACATACCATACTAGCATTTTCGGCAGCGTACATAGATGTGAAGTCGAAGAGTGCCACATCAGGTTCTCCGTAATGGTTGAGAGCGAAGTCCCTGAGCGGCATGCGGCCGTCCGTGGAGAAGCGCGCGGCCTCCTGCGCGTAGCGCATCAGCGCCGCGCGGTCCACGTTCTGCGCGCTCAGCAGCCGGGACACCTCCGCAAAGTCCTGCGCAAACCAATTCAATTATACCTTGTTTTCATTTCAATTATATTTATACCTTGTTTTCATTTCAATTATATTTTGATTAAGGATTTGAACAATTGATTTAAAGGTTAAATAGCATATAGAGAGCGTTTACTACTCTACTGTATAATGCCAATAAGCTAATAACTACACAATTTGATAATTTATTTTATTTTATTTTATTGGTTAGGAAATCTTACAGCATAAATCATGATAATCACTTACATTCAAAAGAACTCCTTTGTCAAGGAGACTGTGCTTCTTGGCCGTCATGACGAAGTAGTGTGTGTCGTCCTTATAATAAACTATGTTCTCTAGGTCGATGCCGGTCTCTTCGTATAAGTCCTTAAAAAACTTCTGATTGAATATGAACGCCACACCGCTGATCTCCGGAACCTGAGTAATGAAATTATTAATTTTTTATCAAGGTTTAGGCTTTGATGACATAAGATTTTGATACCCCACCTACTTATTTATGTTTTTATACAAAGCTAATATGTATAACTAGTCGACCCGGCGAACTTCGTAGCGCCTACTATGACTATGTTGTGCATATGTATATGTCACCGGAAAATAATAAGATTCGCAAGTTTATAAATTTCCTAGGAAATTTATAAACTTTCGTAGGATTCTAAACGAGAGATAAATTGAATTATTTTACGCCCACTTTTTCGCAAATTTATAAATTTTCGACGCGTCGTAGTAAATTTATAAACTAACGGATATCAATCCGTAAGATTCTAAACGGATCGACCAATAACAGAAGAGCTTTTAATTTTACGCTTTTTGAAATACGGAAAATAACACACTGCTTTCTGATTGGTCGATGTTGACAGTAAAAATGCTTGCGTCCATAGACTTACGTACAATCAGACTTGCCAAACAATTCGATCACACTAAAAGTATTTTTACTGGTACTAAAAACTTAGTAGGTTTATAGTTTAATATGTGACCGCTAATGTGCGAAATTCAGTAAAAGTGCACTAACTGGCTGAATCCGTTAGAGTTCGAAATAAAATGTTGTTCTCAACATTAACTAGGTAATCTGCAAAATCCCTAGGTAATCTACAGAGTTAACGACTAAGTTAAGTTCGAAAAATTGTTGCCTTAAATTTCAGTTTAACACAGGTAACCCAAGCTCCGCTCGCTTCGCTCGCTACGCTGGTTAAAGATCACAAGCCAAACCTAACCTAACCTACAATTTTGCCCTAGATTTGAATTTTCGTTAGGAGCTTTCTGTTTTCCGCACTTTAACGGCGAGACCCCAGATACCCCATATTTCACATAAAATTTCGCACATTAACTGACCTAAACAGTGTGCCCGGAAGAGAGCACATTAACGTATTTCGCACTATAACGGTGACAGATATAATATGCTATTATGGGATAATAGCATATTTTATCAAAAAGTAACCTTGTATTTTAGGTACCTACCTACCTAGTAGGGGGTTAAAATTCCCTATTTCACTCTACCAAAATAAAACATTTTGGTCATGGCTAAAACTTTCGTAGCTCTGTGTTAAATTTCAATTCATTATACATGGCGTTTGGTTATTGGTTACTTATTATTTTACGAGTGAGTTTAGTAAGTTTATCAATTTACGAAAATGTAGGCGTAAAATAATACAATTTATCACTCGTTTAGAATCCTACGAAAGTTTATAAATTTCCTAGTAAATTAATAAATTTACGGTTCTTGTTATTTTCCGGTGACATATACATATCAATATATATAAAACTCTTCCGTTACTGACTGACTGACTGACTGACTGACTGACTGACAGACAACGCAGAGCCGAAACTACTGGGCGAGTTATCAAAGCCCTAACGAAACTACAAAGCTGAAATTTGGCATGTAGGTTCCTTAGGGAGTGTAGGTGAGCACTAAGAAAGGATTTCCCGAAATTCCCACGGGAACGGAAAAAAACGGGATTTTTGTGTTTATGAGAAATCTGCGTGGGAAATACCGCGCGGCAGCCTCTAGTTACACATATAAAACATCCTCTTAAATCATTCTATCTATTAAAAAACCGTATCAGAATCTATAAGCTTTGATTTGTATTTATTCTGCTTTGATTTAATGAAAATAGTCTGAGAAGATTAGTAAATACTATTTTTGACACACAATTCCTCACAAATACAAATCAATAAATTTCTTTGCAATTAAAGTTCAAAATCTGTATCGATCGTTTCGAATCTTCAATGTTGTATCATTAAACTTATATAAAAAGAGTGAATATGAAAAGAGTGTTACAGAAGCCTCCTGCTCGCTGTGGCGGTTGATGAAGTTGGCGGTGATGGCCATGGCCAGCTTGCCGCGGAACTCCTTGCGCTTGAAGCCGTGCAGCGTGTTGCGCTTGCCGTCGGCGCCCAGCAGCGCGTCGAACTCGAACTGCGCCACCGGGTGCTCCGCCGGCGCCACGCGCGCGCGCCAACCCAGTGCTGATACAATTACTTATTAGTTAACACTAAGGCCTCATTAAATCAAACGTACGGTGACGCGTTGGCACAGGCGATTTTAGGGCGTCAGTCAATGCAAGCGCCCACGCGTCTCCTTGTACGATAGCGAAAATAGGGCTATGTTTTGATCTCGAAGCGAATAGTTAAGGAATGTAGTGATAACAAGATCCCGCTCATAGTAGGCTGCGACGCAAACGCACACGGCACGCTATGGGGTTGCAGGGAAACAAATAAACGTGGTAAGGACCTTATTGAGTTTTTACTATCTTACGACTTAAGTGTACTGAATAGAGGATCGGAGCCTACTTTTGTAACAACCCGAGCCCAAACTATACCAGATATCACAATTACAAACACTTTGGCCAGGGAAAAGGTGACGGGCTGGAGGGTATCCCCAGAGCTGTCCTGCTCGGACCACAGGTAAATAAAAATAAAATAAAATAGCCTTTTATTTCTGAGCGTACTATGCACTAAATTAACAATTTAAAACTAAAAACTTTTTAACTATAAATTCAAAAAATAAAACTTTCGTATTATAATAAGTCTCTTTGCTCAGTGTGCCTCACGGCAAAGGCCTGAGCTGTCCAAAGAGCTGTCCTGCTCGGACCACAGGTGGGTAACCTTTAACTTAGGAACCGTTGTACCGAAACCAAGAAAATTTAGAAATCCTAGGAAAACAAACAAGAATGAATATATTCAAAGCCTAACTACTCCTAGGAAACCTGAACTCAGTAGAATCGATTGAAAATGCAGTAGAAAATCTAAATAAATGTATTATAGATAGTTATGAAAAATCTTGCACTCTCATTTCACCAAAACCAACACCAAATATATAGCTTTTCAACCACGCAAAGAACACCAGAAGACCGGAAGATTGGAAAGCTTTTCAAACGGCAAGAAATTGTTATAAAAAGAAAACAAGATCTAATTATAAAGAGGCATGGAGAAACTTCTGTGGGTCCATACAAAACGAAGCAGAAGCCTCCAGGGTCCGAAAAATAGTATCAAATGATACACATATCCAATTAGGGTCCTTAAAAAAACCAGATGGATCTTACACAAAAAGTGACACAGAGACAAGCAGTCTGCTACTGCAGACACACTTCCCGGGCAGCACCGTGCTCGCCCGGGATGACTGCAGTCGCGATGAATTCTTGCATGCCCAGACCCTTCCTAACGAAAACTGGGAGTCAGCCACTAACATGATCACAGAAGAAAAGGTAGAATGGGCTCTAAACTCATTTCTCCCATTTAAATCCCCCGGCCCGGACGGCGTGATACCAGCCCTCCTTCAGTGGGCGGTAGCTGCAATAGCGCCTCGCCTTGTATGTATATTCAGAGCGTGTCTGGCGTTAGGGTATGTACCTAAAAGTTGGAGGGAAATTAAAGTGGTTTTTCTGCCCAAACCCGGGAAGGAGGACTACACTCAGCCAAAAGCTTACAGAGTAATAAGTTTATCATCATTCTTACTTAAAACACTAGAAAGAATATGCGATATAGACATAAGGGATGGGCCGCTGAAAACTAACCCAATACACCCTAATCAACATGCGTACCAACCGGGTAAATCTACTGAATCAGCTCTTCACGCGGTGGTAAACAAAATAGAAAATTCAATACTAAATCAACAATCATGTTTAGTGGTATTCATAGATATAGAAGGCGCTTTTGATAAAACTATGTTTTCCAGCATAAGCAACAATCTCAAAAATCTAGGCGTTGATCCCATGATAAGTTCGTGAATCGACAATATGCTAAAGACAAGGACAGTGTCGTTACATGGGTTCTATCCCCTCTTCTGTGGATACTAGTAGTAAATGATCTCTTGTGCAAATTAAACAATAACGGCTTCTACACTATAGCATACGCGGATGACGTAGCTATAATGATAAGTGGCTTGTTTATAAATATATTATTTCAGAGAATGCAAATAGCTCTTCGTATAGTAGAAAACTGGTGCACAGAAAATACTTTGTCTGTAAATCCAAGCAAAACTGAAATGGTGCTATTCACAAATACTGGTATTTGGCTGGGTACTATACACCCACCCAAACTCTTTAATCAAACACTAACACTAAAAGATGAGGTCAAATACTTGGGCGTTTGGCTCGATCAAAAACTGAGCTGGAACAAGCACATAGACATGACTCTTAACAAAGCAACGATTTCACTTTTTCAATGTAAAAAACTCGTTGGACAGAAATGGGGCCTAAAACCGTATCTTTTTAAGTGGCTATACACAGCAGTAGTGCGCCCTATACTTACCTACGGTGCAGTCGTCTGGTGGCCGCGCACAGAGCTGATCACCACAAAAGACAAACTGCGACAATTTCAAAGACTAGCATGCGTGTCCATTGCGGGCTGCATTAAGTCAACACCCACTGCAGCGCTGAAGGTGCTGCTCGGTCTGGCCCCGCTGGACATGGTCATAAAACAAGAGGCCGAGTCAGCTGCCATAAGGCTGGACTCATTGGGCCTCTGGGCGAGACAGACAGCACTTACAGGTCACGCAAGGCCGTATTTTAAGCATAGCCAACAAATCAGTTCCCAGTTCTTTAATGGGCAGTGATCGCATTATGAAAACAATTATATGTAGAAAAAATTATGCTATTATCTTAGATAACAATCAAAATGATAGTAACAACCAATATAACATAAACATCTACACAGATGGAGAAAAGAATAAAAAAGGCAGCGGTGTTGGAGTATTCTCTCCGGACCTTAACTTTCAATACTCTATAAGCATGGGCAAAGACGCGACCATTTTTCAAGCGGAACTGCTGAGCGTGCTTCATGCAGTGCAAAATCTAAGGGACACGGTAAACAGCACTATCCGCATTGTCACAGACAGTGCATCAGTGCTATGCGCCTTGCGTAAGCCAATGACCAAGTCCAAGCTACTGCTGCACTGTCATCAAGAGCTACAAAGGCTGTGTACCCAACAAGGAAACCATATATCATTACAATGGACAAAAAGTCATAACGACAACCCAGGCAATGTCGAGGCGGATAAGTTGGCAAAAATAGGAGCAAACATGGTGCCAATTGGCCCCGAACCTTTTGTTAATATATCCCCAGAAACAATAAGACAAAAACTTCTTCAGGCAACAGCAATCGACCATTCTGAGGAATGGGCGAATCGCGTTGACTGTAGACAAACTAAAGCGTTTGTACCTACAAACCACAGAACAAGAGAATACAATAGAAATAGCATCATGAGCTTTTAGTACTAAAACCAGCACAGAACAAGAGAATACAATAGAAATAGCATCATGAGCTTTTAGTACCGAAACCAGTGTGTCCAAACTCACACATATAAACCAAACGCTCACTATGAAATCCAAGCTACCATTGGTGATTAACGACAAAGCCGAAAAGATCTACATCACAAAACTTTGAAGTAGACTATGAACCTTTTATACAAATAAACAAAGATCAAAATCAAATAACAATTATGAAATACTTAAGATAATGATGACATACATATGATAAAAGAATGAAATTAGGTTTTTCCAAAGACATGGTAGAAAGCTATACATCCTCTTTGCTTTAAAATCCTCACGCATTGTTCCTAGTTTTACTATTCGACGCTAGATGGAACTACAGCTTTTATACTACCGCTACTAAACACTAGGTGGCTACGTCGAAAAATGAAAAACTAAGCTAGGGATGTACATATTGCGGGAGAAAGTTTGTCGATGAGAAAAACCTATCGATATACAACTTTCTTTCATATGGCTACATGTAACAATTACTGTTTTTTTACGAAAATCTATGTGTATTCTACGCAAACGGCCTTCTTGGTGATTGGCGATGTATTGGTATTATCATATGAAAAAACCAGTCGCTCATAGAACAAAGTTTATTTTAGTGTACAGTTTAATTTTTATTTATTTCCAATGTCGTTTTTTATTCAACAGTTATGCTTCGCATAAATAGAGATTCAGAAATAAAAATGTGTTTAGTTATAAAATTGTATATACCTACAGTACTGCAAAAGTTATAATGCGCATAGAAATCTTCGTCACTGTTCGACAACGGTCGTATTCCCTAGCGACGGAAGACGATATGTATTTAAGGAGGTTAAGTGCATTTTCTGCATGCGTAATTTAGTAGAATTATGATTTTTGATTCAGGTGTTTCCGTGAAATCGACAATTAGCGAATCTGCATGCGCATTATTAATTTTGGAGTAAGTACTGTACTTTAAATGAAGCTTTATTTTAACCAAAGTAAACAATTAAGGTGGATGGGTAGATAGACCAATAAAACAAGATGGGTTTTATATTTATATTATTTTATCTTATTTAATATCGAAGTACTTGCTTATTTATTCATCATCATCATCATTTCAGCCGTCCACTGCTGGACATAGGCCTCCCTCAAGGCTCTCCATCTGTACCGATCGCAGGTGGCCTGCATCCAGCGTGGACCCGCAGCCTTGCGCAGATCATCCGTCCATCTGGTCGGTGGACGTCCTACGCTGCGCTTGCCGATCCGTGGTCTCCACTCGAGAACTTTTCGGCCCCAGCGGCCATCTGTTCTGCGGGCTATATGACCTGCCCATTGCCACTTCAACGAGCTTATCCGCTTGGCTATGTCGGTGACCCTGGTTTCTCTGCGTATGTCCTCGTTTCTGATTCGATCCCGCAGAGAAATCCCGAGCATAGCCCGCTCCATGGCTCGTTGAGCTACCCGGAGCCTGTTCATAAGCCCTATAGTGAAGCACCATGTTTCAGAACCGTATGTCATCACTGGCAGCACACATTGGTTAAATACCTTCGTCTTCAGGCACTGAGGAATATTGGACGAGAAGACGTTGCGTAGTTTCCCGAACGCCGCCCATCCGAGCTGGATTCGGCGATTGACCTCCTTCTCGAAGTTGGACCTACCTAACTGGATGGTTTGTCCTAGGTATACGTACTCGTCGACAGCTTCGAGAACCGAGTTCCCAACCATAACTGGGGTAGGCAGAACATGGACATTAGACATGACCTTCGTCTTGTCCATGTTCATTTTAAGGCCCACCTGTTGGGAGACTCGGTTGAGGCCTTCGAGCATCGTGCTGAGTTCCTCCATCGACCTTGCCATGACTACGATGTCGTCGGCAAACCGAAGGTGAGTGATGTATTCGCCGTTAATATTGATACCCTACCCTCTCCATTCTAGAAGTTTGAAGGCGTCTTCTAAAGTGGCGGTGAACAGTTTCGGAGATATAACATCTCCCTGTCTCACGCCTCTGTTCAAGGGAATAGCCTTCGAATTCTGTTCCTGTACTCGGACAGACATGGTGGCGTTGCTATACAAACACTTCAGCACTTCGATGTACCGATAGTCAATCCGGCATCGTTGGAGAGACTCTAGCACCGCCCATGTTTCGACCGAATCAAAGGCCTTCTCATAGTCCACAAACGCTAGACATAGCGGCAAGTTATACTCTTCGGTCTTCTGTATAACTTGCCGCAGCGTATGTATGTGGTCTATGGTACTAAAGCCTTTTCGGAAGCTTATTTATTACTTGCCTTAAACTCTTAACTAATCTTGGTTTTTTTAATACATAATATTTAGCATTTTTTCTTCTCTAGGTATTGTTTATTGAAACTCCTCTTAGCTTAAGAAGCTTTCATGATGGCTCCATCTTCAAGTTTATGCTTAAGTGTATTAGGTTCTGAGCTTGGCCCAAGGTGATCCAGTAACACAGGCTGTAAATAAATGAAAAGAAAAATAAAATATAGCACACTATTAAGAGTGACGACTTGTCTTTATACAATACTAGTCGACCCGGCAAACTTCGTACCGCCTCACCTATTATTAGAACGTGCATGGTTTATACTTATAAACCTTCCTCTTGTCACTCTATCTATTAAAAAAATCCGCATTAAAATCCGCTGTATTTTTAAAGATTTAAACATACCTAAGGACTGATGCGGAAAGCGACTTTATTTTTTACATATTACAACATTATTGTAATATGATGATGATGCTAATATAATTTCATTCATACGCAAGAGTCTAAGTTGAAAGATTCATATAATTTCATTCGTATTCAAGAAATTAACTTTAAAGTAAATCACATTTTAAACCGAAAAAAAGGTAGAGGTTTTCAAGTCGAAGCGAATACCTATTTTTTTTTTCACTGAAAATTATTATTATCGATAGATTTTATCATAGAAAATTATCGATAGATTTTCATCATGTTGAGCAATCTCTAACTGATTTCCATTATACTGTTGTCAAAATGTTCTAGAAAAAGTCATGAGTCTAATACCATAGATAAAGAAGAACGCTAACAAGGTACAGTCACAGTCACAGGACTCACAGGCTTCAATGAAAATTCAATTTTACTGCTCCGTAATTAGGGTGTTTTCATTTTCTCACTTATGGTTTTGTTTTCTTGTTCATGTATAATTTCAAATTTATTTAAAAATACAGTGAAATATTACTTACCGATGTAATGATACGGCATAATTAGTACTTTTAAGTCCCCAACTTTAATTTTTGCATTCCAACACAGCACAATATGGCATTTTAGTGGGTTTTTTTTCATATTTTTCCTGGTGGTTTGTTTACAAGAAGCATAAAGCAACTGAGCTTATCAAATCTGTCAAAAACTACGCATAGGCAATGCAGAGCTAATGATAGGCACGCGGGCTCCGCCTACTCGCGATTTCTATTTAGAGAGAGAGAGCATCTTCCTTGTTCTGTGCTACAAACAATCTCAAGCTCACACGATACTTATTAAAACTGTCCCGCAAACGTCTTACCACTCTTGTAGGGCTAATTACTGGACACTGTTCACTAAATAAGCATTTATACAATATAGGTGCGACAGACAGCCCTCTGTGCAGGGCTTGTATGGAAGTGGATGAGACGGTGGAGCATATGTTGTTAGCCTGTCCAGCCACTATCGAAACCAGGTTGTCCATTCTCGGCCCAGCTGACCATCTAGCTGAGCTGTTGGAGCATCCTGGCCTCATCCTGCAGTTTGCTGATGAGCTCGGATGGCTCCTATAAATGTGGGGAAATGCACAATGGCTCCAAGTTCGCGAGCTAAGTGCAGGCACTTCTCTACCCCCACAACTGAAGAAGAAGAAGAAGATCTCGAAGCGTTGGACGACGCGGACGCCGCCGCAACGCTCTGACGCCCGCTTGCTCCTAAATGAGGCCTAACTTACCAGCCCAGCTTATTTAGACAATATATATTTTTAAGGCAAATAGTCCTATTACGGCTGTAGTCAAAATGGTTTAGTCCCATAATGCCAAATTCGCAAAATGCAACATAGTCGCAAAATGCCAGATTCTCAAAATGTCAAGATTCTCGAAATGCCATATTCTCACAATGCCAACTTCTCAAAATGCCAGATTCGCAAAATGTCAGATTCTCAAAATGCCAAATTTTATAGTAAAATGTGTTTTTAGTTTGCAATCAGTAATTTAGTTTGCAATCAGTAGTTTTGATGCTATTTTGGATTTTTCTGTTTAAAAAAATGGTATTAATAAGGTATGAGTCTGAATGCCACCAAAAAAACAAAATTCTCTCGGATTTCTTAACAACTAAAATTTGTCATATTGAGAATCTGACATTATGCGAATTTGCCGTTAGGAGAATCTGACATTTTGCGAATTTGACATTTCGAGAATCTGACATTTTGAGAATCTGGCCTTTTAATATTTGTTTGGCATTTTGCGAATCTGGCATTATGCGACTAAACCGTCAAAATCACTTTATCCAAATCGTCCACTTACACAAATTGTCAACATTAGGATGTGAAATATTAGGAGTAATAAATTAAGGCATTTAAACTGTTCATTTAAAATTCAAATTGTGCTAGGAAATGTCCTAAGCTTAATTAATAAATAATTAAACACATAATATTACACAGATTTGTTTTATTTGTTTAATCCTTGTAAAAAAAACAGGAAGCCTGTAATATGAACTTACTTTCGTTATTGTTAGTGACGGTGGGCTCCAGCAACTCCTCAAAGCTGACACCTTCGTGAAACTCGACTCCGAGTAGTAGAGCCACCTGTAGTTTTGTAAACATCGTTTTAATACTTATGACTCCAGTCACCACTACAACAGGCTCAATCAATTTCAAAACGCTCCTCACGAAATTACCTTGAGCAGTATGCACTGCAGCTGTCGGATACTGATGTGGTCTATAGATCCGGCGCAGAATTTTCCAAAGAACTTCTTGGCACCAAGCGCGCGCAGATCGTGAATCACAAATGGCCAGAGATGCAGCACGTTGTTGCGCGACACGCGATCTCGCTTTTCTATCACGACCTGCACAATGCGTAAATGTTTTGTCAATTTTATTAATTGGTTGGACGATGGATTTTTTTTCATTCGATTCGCTCGAAAAGATGACTTTTTGATTACTATTCTCTTGTCGTAAAGTTCCTCTTTTTTCACTTCAGGATTAAAGCCGGTCAATAAAATTTCCATACACTGTTTAATGTCCCCTGGGCAATTATGATGCATAATTGTAGTAGAATGCGAACAAAGAAAACAACAATCAAGTTCAGACAGAAAAGTAGGTCCATAATGTTCTGTTTTTTATAAGTAAACTAGTCGACCCGGCGAACTTCGTACCACCTAACATATTACTATTTTGTGCATGTTTTGTACTTATAAACCTTCCTCTTGAATCACTCTATCTAATAAAAAAAAACCGCATCAAAATCCGGTGCGTAGTTTTAAAGATTTAAGCATACATAGGGACAGACGCGGAAAGCGACTTTATTTTATAATATGTATTGATTTTCTCGCTGGATGGAATAAAATGCAGAATATGCAACTTGGGGGTAAAGTTATTCTGCTTCGGCTGAAGTTACAACTCTCGCTTGTTCAAGTTCCAAGCTATTAACCCCTACTATTTTACCCATTTCAAAAAATCAAAATTGAGATGTAAATAAATAAGCTGCAATGAGTCTAAGTCAATTTTAAAGTTTTAAATATAACACAAACAAATAATTAGTCCAATGTAAACTAAGCTCATAAACATGAATCGATGACGATAATGGGCTCCTGCGAGCCCGACGCTAGATCGCGCGGTCTGTGCGCTCCACAGAACCTGAACTATGAGAATAGAAGACATGAACTCTATAATATTTGTAAAGGGATTACCTAGAGCTAAAGGTTGGTAGGGTAAAAGTCCTTTTCAAAAGTAGGAGAAGTGGCCACCACCTGGCTTACCACTTTAGCACCAAGCAGCTGGCACTCGATGGCGGCGCGCAAGCCGCACGGGCCGGCTCCAATGATCAGCACCCGAGTCTGAGCGCACACGCGCCCCTTGCCGTACACCTTGTGATTTGCCCGAGCATCGAACTTCTTGAAAAGAGCCTGCGCCTTCCACGAGCTCGCCAGTTTTGCCTTTAAAACAACATAATTCAGTTTCTAAACCGACAAAGTAATCACTCAGTTTGCTATTATCTTATAACTAGTCATCCCGGCGACCTTCGTATTGCCTTACCTATTACTGTGTTGTTCATAAATTATACATTTATAAACCTTCCTCTTAAAGCAGTCTATCCTTTAAAAAATACGCAACAAATTCCGTTGCATAGTTTTAACAATATAAGCATAAATAATGTCGCTAAATTGAATTGTAATGTCACAAAAGAACAAAAAAAAGAAAGAGATAAATTGTAAAGTAGAGTTTGTTACTCCTTTTTTATCTACGCAGTAAAATCATTGCGAAAGGGAGTAGAATCATTTGACAGAGGGCTCTTTTGGGGGCGTCTCCAGCCGACCATTGTCGTAAGGCAAGGCACACGTTTGTTTGCCTGAGCCAATTGGTGGGCACCCTGAACTATCTCGCCTCTCGCAGTATATAGGATACTTTACCAAATAAGGTAGATTAGTCTACTAGATCTAATTTATATCTTGTATCCTATCACTATATAAAAAAACTCTTTCGTTACTGACTGACTGACTGACAGACAACGCAGAGCCGAAACTACTGGGCGTAGCGGGCTGAAATATTGCACGTGGGTTCCTTAGGGAGTGTAGGGGAGCACTAAGGTATAATTTCCCGAATATCCCATGGGAACAAAAAAAACGGGATATTTGTGTTTTTGAGAAATCTGCGCGATTGAAACCGCGGGGCTGCCTCTAGTATTGAATAAATCATATCGCAGTAACTTAGTTATATACTTTTTATTGATTACCTGTCGACCCGGCGGACTTCGTACCACCTTACCTATTACTATGTTGTGAATGTATTTTACATTAAACCTTCCTCTTAAATCACTCTATTTTATTAAAAGAACCTCATAAAAATCTGATGCATAGTTTTAAAGATATAAGCATACATAGGGACAGACGCGAGTTTTTTTTTGCAATGTATATGGATCAACGGCATAGAATACTACCACCCCATCTCTTACTGTGGGTGTCGTAAACAGCGATTATGGGAATTTCCGAATGTCGGCCAGCAGCGGCCTTCGTCGAAAAATTTAAACAACCATACTGCGATCACCAACCCGCCTGCCAAGCGTGGCAATTACGGCAAATTCCTCCCACAATGATTGTCCTTGTGTTAATCTGTGTCTGTGAGGGAGATCTATTTCCAGCAGTGGACGTCTACTGGTTGTTATGATGATGATGTGGATAGTATCGATACACATTTTTATTTGGATTCATGCAGCTCAAAGTAAAAAAAAACATTAGATGACCGTGATTACGTAACGGATCCCTAAGTGTAAAATACAACCATTCAGGACCAGTCATTGCAATATCACACACAAACAATACACATAATAATAAACATAAATGGTAGCTATTCAGATAATATTCTGTGATTTCAAGATTATTTTAGACAAATTTATGCCGCACCTGTTCTAAAAATAAACCCAGAAATTCATACCTAGTTTTAATAGAAACAACATCGGGGTCAAGTCTGTCGAACTGTCTGTTCCACTGTTTTCAGAGTATTTTATTTTAAAACAGTGTCAGCACGCAGCATAGATTGCCTTTTTATTATTTTAAGGGTAAGTATATGGGATTTAGCGGTATATTAGCGAAAAGCGCTATGCAAGGAAAATCATTAAAAATACTGCCGCTTTATTTATCGGCCTGAAAAAGCCAAAAGTGATATGGGCTGTACATTATCTGCAATTCTGTAGATCCGTAACTGGTCGTCTTGTCTGTTTGAGACACAAGCGAGTTAGTCGCGGTAGGAACGAAAATTATAATATTATTTTCTAGACAAATATTTTTATTTTGATCAGTTAAAAATTTGACACGAGAGTCACTAAAAGGAAGAATAAAAACATTAATTCCAATTATCATGTACATGTACAAAAATAACATGTGATGCATTTTGTTAAGTTTTCGATTTAGTGGGTCTGTCTGCTACAATCAATACCGATCGGTGTCCCTATTTTTTTTACATAAAATAAACTCACCAAATTATAACTTTAAATACGGTAGAGTACCTATGCTATACGCAGTTTCCTAGTGAAAACCGAAAAAATTATACTACATTTATGATTCGGTACAATGAAGTTAGACAGTAAAAATATGTTACATGCCGCGGTACGTACAAGATGAGCACGGAAGCGAAACGTCGGCCGGTCCGGTCAGTGGCGATGCGCGTTATACCTTTAATTTAGGATAGAAGTCGGGCAGCTTGTTGGGTTTCATGTTGAGCGTGTTGCAGATCTCGCGGTGCAGCGCAAGGATCTGCCGCATGGTGCCCGCGGAGCACAGGTGGTCGAACATCTCGCTGGCCAGCGCGCACTCCGGCGGCGTCGCCTCCACACGCGTGCCCCGATTCATTCTCTCAGCTTCTCTAGTCTGCAAGCAAACAAAACATTTTTTGACCAAACGGAAGCGGATACTAAACTTGTAATGCACGAAAATAAACAATGTTACGCTTTCAAAACCTGAAAGTCTGAAATTATAATGAGCCAAAACGTACACCTTTGGTAAGATTTATCGTCAGCTTATGTATTTATTTATAATTTGGGAGGCGGAATAATAACAATCAATAGATGATTCACTACAAAAATCTACATCAGAACAGTAGTTAGGTACTTTATTTAATTTAATCACAAATAGCATTACAGTACCGTGCAAGTGCGTGGGCAACCCCGCCGCAGCCGCCGCCGCCGCCGGGCTGCGCGGGCGACGACCACAGTCGCTCTTGCCAACTGGGACACATGGCACAACCACACTTCAATACCCTACTACTCAGCGGAGCCATTAGGCCATCAGCTAGCTTAAATAGAATTTCCTATTATTTGTGGTTTGTGGCCAAAATTTGCTGATTTATTTTTAATTCCATATTTTTACCTTGTAAAGTAGTCAGATTAACTTATCAATTGAATTTAGTAAAATAAGTATCTACAGAATCATTAAAGAAATGAATGGCATAAATCATCATCTACTAATTTTTTTAACCTGTATATTGATGGTCTGATGGATGAGCACAGCAGAGCTGGAGCTGGTCGCTATATCGACAGTAAAATCGTCAATAACATTAATTACGCCGGCGATAAGGTGCTGCTTCAATCAGAGCTCTCTAGGTTCTAATCGAGATATGCGAGAGGTATGCGGAAACCAAATGGCCTTAGGTATAACTCTAATGACACAAATTAAAAAACCCCCGACCCAGTAAGACCCCTCATCAACTTAACTAAAACTAGAGCTGATCATCTTCAAACGGCAACTCAGGTCATGGTTACCTTACCATATACTTTCAATATCATTGAAGTAACATGATACCAAATTTCAAATGGATAGGACATATGGAAGATAGTTAGATACCCTCATCCACTATTTAAGAGCTGATTATCTTCAAACGGCTAATCAGGTCATAGTTACCTTACCATATGCTTTTAATATCATTGAATGTAACACGGTACCAAATTTCAAATCGCGGACATAAGGATGCTAGTTAGATCCCCACATCGCCTAGAAAAGAGCTGATGATCTTCAAACGGCTGATCAGATCTTTATGAGACATGGCTAAGAACACTTGTGCAAAAATTACCATAATGCACTTGTGAACAAAATTATCTATAACACAATTTTTTTTACTGGAAATTGGTTCATCCATTTGGGCTCTACGCTGCCACAGACTCATACACCGACAGACAGATAAAGACGTTAAACTTATAACACCCCTCTGTTTTGTTCGTCGGAGGTTAACAAGTTGCCAAACTGGGAGGTGCGACGCTAAGCAGAGTTATGAAGTTCAAGTACCTGGGGCACAGGGTCACCGAGGACCTCTCGGATGATCTCGATATAGAGTGAGATCGCAGGGCGTTGGCAGTAAGATGTAATTTTATGCTAATATGCTGACACGTTGATTCACAAGGTACTAAACAGGTAAAAATAACCTTATTGAAGGCATTTTGTCAAATCATGTACACCTGCAGTCTGTGGGTATGATACACACAGCAATCCTTTAATGTCCTGCGAATTCAATATTACAATGGTTTCCGAATGATGTTGGGGCTGCCACGCTTTTGCAGCGCGTTGGGGATGTTTGCCAGTAACAAGACAGATTGCTTAAAAACTATAATCAGAAAAAGAGCATTCTCCCTGATTCAACGCGTGCGTGGTAGCGCCAATAGCCTTCTGATACTATTGATAGGTTTGACTGTCGGTGGTGCAGCATTGGAACTGCCCCTATATGGATGCCAGGCCCGCCAAAAAAAATATCACTATGAATTGTAAAAATTATAAATTAAAAAGATATGCCACTAACATTAGCTAGAGTGGCAATGATTCTTTCGCCCATTGCTCCCAATCAGAGATTGGTCAAAGCAAGAATTTAAAGCAAAACAAGCCCTGTTACATTGAGAATGTAACATCCGCCTCCACTCATACAATTGGCTAAAACACACTCCTTAGTTAGGACACCATAGGAACACTCTGGCTTAAACATTAATTGAATAGGTATATATTTTTTAAAGCAAGTAGGTTCAGCATTGCACACATAGTTAGAAGATAATGGAGGCGCCACTTTGTATGTGGACTTAATATTTTTTATTTACTTGCTTCTTAATAAAACACATTTTAAGCCCAGAGTGGAAATCAAAAATCAACAATTCATGATCTGTTTTTTTAAAAGAAGGGGCATTCCAAGTGTGACGGTCGGGACATTTTACTCCTTTTTCTAAGTACTTCTGTATTTATTTCAGTTATTTAAGAGCACCAAATAAAAACTGCGATTTCAACATAAACTTAAATCATTTAACTTTAACATCCCTAAATTTCAAGCATGTACTTAATAATTTACTATGAAAAAAAAGGTCTTGAAAATTGTGACGGTCGGGACCCTTACTTTCTTGTCTACTCCAGATTTACACATACATTTTAAAGTTTGTAAAAAACTATTAATGATATGAATACGAATCATTCTATGCAAATTTATGAATAGTGAAGCTTTCAGTATGTACAGATTTGAAGTAACAAAAATGATTTTTTTTTAACAAAGTTCCGATTTGATGAGTGTGACGGTCGGGACAAGTCATTGTGACGGTCGGGACGAGTAACAAATCAACAAAAAATTATGTTTTTTTATTCTTTTATTTAGTTTAATTAAAGTTTTTTTTACATTAACTTTTACAATTATTTTTCAAAATCAGCTATATATTGCTAAAACGTCAAAAAATGCGATCCCTTAATATTTTTACTCTTACAATTTCTTTGATATCTTTGCTTTCTGAGGCTTTCTATGCATAGTAACTTTGTATTGGTTTTCCTTAGCTTTCAGTTTTCTTATTCTACTTTTTTCTTACTCATTACTTCATACTTTACGTTGGCCACAAACTATTTCAAATGTGCAACTGTGGGAATTGACCAGCCAGAAACCGATAGAGCAGGAGATTTTAACGAGGAAATGGCGTTGGATTGGTCACGTGTTGAGGAGAACCGACGATCACATCTCCAAACAGGCTCTGACATGGCACGCATCCGGTAGCAGAAGGCCAGGTCGCCCTCGCATCACCTGGAGGAGATCGGTGGAGAAGGAGATCGCAACAACTGGTCTCAAATGGCGGGACCTGGAGGAGGCAGCCCAGGACCGCATAAAATGGAGAAAATTACTTCGAGCCCTTTGCCCCTGATGAGGGGCTATAGGAAGAAATCATCATCATCATCACTTCATACTTTGAAGTATGTAGTAATGAGTAAGAAAAAAGTAGTGATACTTTTCGACTGCTCCGTGGCTCAGTTGGCAGTGATGTGGACTGAGTAAGCGTGAGCACCCGGGTTCGATTCCCGGGCGGGGCGAATATTGATATGATGAATATCGATGTTTTTTTCCGGTCTGGGTGTGATGTTCGTCTCTGTGTGTGTTTCGGGCGCCCTAGATACAGGTTCTTCCTAGTTAGGGGCTCTGAGTGTGATGTGTTATTATTATTATACTCTCATACTCATAGTCTTCTGCTGGACAATATGCCTTTTTTTGGTAATGGGGGGCCACTCGAGTACGTTACGTCTCATAATATATCAAAAAACCAATAAACTCGGGGAATTAAAATTTATTATAATATGTTTAGTCTTATTTAAGCCTTAAGCAAGCGAAATTTAAAAAATAAGAGTATTTTGCTACGAAATATATACTAAAAAATCAATAAAACCAAGAAAATAAATTAAATAATTTTGGATAGATTTGTTTAAGCCCAATGCAAGCGATATTTGTAAAAATACAAGAAAATTGCTACTTGGAATTATGATGGTTGGATGGGACTGTGACGGTCGGGACAGAACTTTAAATTAATGTGTAAAAAAAACAACAGCCCATAGTCACTTTAAGAAATGGCAAACCCCTCAGATTCTATTTATTTGTTACTTGCAATACACGCATTTTATCATAAACACGCATTTTAAAGGTAAAAATCAACAAAAGTTAATTTAAATGTGACGGTCGGGACATAGTTCTGGTGACCAATGATTGCTTAATATTATAGAAACTAACTAACCGTTTTAATTTATATTTTACGTAGTAAATCTTTAGTAATGTACTAATTGGTTATGTTCCCAACAGGCTGATTAACATTCATAATATCTGGGTTTTTATTTTTTGAAATCATACACATTAACCTGTATGTGGTGAGCTTGACTAACACCTGTGTTGATATTGACCAAAAAAGTAGAAAAAACTGTTTTTTTCGATTTTTTTTTATTAATTTCATAAACTTAAGACTGTATACTGTTATTCTAAATGCATAAATAAACTATTCTTTAACTTTAATGTTTTACTTGTCTGGTGTCACGTTGCATGGAATGCCCCAGAAGTAATTTTTTTTTTTGGGATTTCAACTCAATATAAAAACGGTTCTGTTTCAAGGTACGCTGTCGGTAACTAAATTATGATGGAGTTAATGGATGGGTAATGCAGATATGGGTAATGCAGACATGTGGAATTTTTTATGAAACAATTTGATTATATCAAAGCTGGCAGAAATGAAGACAGTGTGGTTTGCCACCTGTCTTTCCCATTTTTGTTCTTTGTTGCGCAAACCCAATTCTTAATTGCTAGTTAATTGATGTTATGCTTGTGCTTGACAAAAATATAAAAAAATTGGGGTTGAGGGTAGGTAATAACAAAGAATGCAAGACTGGCTACTTTTGTAATTTTATGGTTTTATTGAATTTGTAGAAAACAGGTAGATTTTACCTCCCTGTAAGTATATTGTGAATCATTGCCCTAAATTTAAAATAAGGTCCGTGGGTCGTTTTATAATTTTAAAGGTCGGTACAAATATACATGCATGGCTGATGTGATGTGTTTATTTTTGTAAGGTAATTATTCTGCCTTTTCGTTTTATCATTGTGAAGCAATAGAACGACCCACCGACCATAGTTTTCAGTTAATCAATAACATTCAATAGCATGCAACATTGAACAATCAAAATTTATATTAAGTCATATTTTTCCCGCCCCTAAAACGACCCACCGACCACCTACCTACCTAGGTAGACTTGTACCTACCAAAACAATTATGTAGGTATAGCTTATATAGTCCCTAGTATACCTAAGAAAGATAGATACCTACCTACCTACTATATGACTAATAGTTTACTAGACAATGGTTTAGTAGCCTTACAGATATTACTCACCGTATCTGGTAGAAATCAACATGTAGATAGATAATACGATTATATTTTTATTTTGGTAAACATTTTCATTGCGATTTCCAATTTCCTTTTTTCGTTTTTCGTTTCGCCCAACCACCCAACACCACCCACAGACACAGACAGACCAATAGTGATGAGTTACTCCCTCGTGAGGGCCTCGTTTGAGGGGGCTCGTTACAGTGAGGTGAGTGAGTACCTCTTATAAAACTCGTAAGGGGGCTCGTGAGGAGGGAGGCGTCGTGAGGAGTGAGAAGGCGTGAGTAATGAGGAGGCGTGAGGCGTCGTCAGGCGTGAGGATTGTGTTTTATGGACAAGTAAACGAAACGAAGTACGACCCTCAATAAATGAGGACTAGGCGAGGTGAGTGAGGGAGGTATAGCCTTGTTCAAGAGTTAGTTATTTTTTTCATTGGAAAAAGGGCTATTATTGTTAAGCAAACAGAAAAACGTAAATGTTTTAGAAAGGAGATTGACCATTTTTGTATGGACGCTGGACCAAGGCTGCCCAGCATTGAATCATAGTGCATAATGTTCATTAGACTAACAGTAGTCTGTAACCTAAAGCGCTTAAGAATCTATCCAAGGAATATTGAAAAATAATCTATTTTACATTGACGAAAAATCCTAACCAACAGCTTATTTTAAAAATAAAAGACGGTGTATCATTTAAAATATCAACATTTATTTAAGGATAAACATTTTAAAATACCATATCAATCGTCATCATCATCGTCGTCTATAATTATGGAATCTAAAAATAAAGCAGGGCGCCTCACAACGTCTTGGTGCCTAGCCCATCCCAAAAACCAAACTAGGCAAACAACGTGGGCACAACTGCCGATCGTTCTTCGCCCGATATAACATGAGCAGCAATAATGTTGAACAGAATCGAGCCCATGATTGTTCTCGTCAATTAAAATATAGCAATGATACACTTTTGCCGATGTATGTCTGCTCTTTATGTGCGCTCGAATCAGTTGTACGTTGCTGGTTGGCATCGAAAAATCGGAGAGGTCGTCGAGGCGACCGACATAGTTTTGAATAATAAATGTCTAGACTATTAGAATAATTAGACTGCAATACAAACAAAAGGGCACGTGCGCAAGCACGCAGGTATAGCGAAACCCAGCGTGCGCGAAAGAGATAGGCACATACCAAATCTGAATATGAGCAAGAGAGACTTTCGATTTCTCTAAATTCTGGCAAATCACTCTTTATTTATCATTTTCATATAGAACTTGCTACAAAAAAAAGTTGCTTCGAACGAGACTAGTGAGGTCGGAACCGGACTCGGGAGGTAGAATAGGTAAGATAATAATAATATTATTTAACATAAACGATAAAAAACTATATATCAAATGTAAGATCACCAAAAAAATAAGTTTTAAGGTACTACGTATATATTATAAATCCGTGGTTTTAATTTTTATTTTTTATTTTTCATATATATATCTCTTCATGTGAAGAAGAAAAAAAATATTCACATGCGTGGGCAGCATTTGGTCCAGAATGGTCAATCTCCTTTACTATTAAGATAGAATAATAAATAGGTAGGTACGGTACCGATTCATATAGTATTTAGATTTAATTATTATTATTTTCATTATTATATTGCATTTATATTGTGAATGTCTATAGAAAGATGACCTCATTTAGCCAAATGAGGTCCTCACGAGTCCTCAATTTAAATTACTGAGTAACCCATCACTACAGACCAACTAGCCACCACCTTTCCTAGAGGTGAGAATAACTGCTATTTTTCAATCGCATGCGATCGCTGATATGCTATTTTCGAACCACTGCGACTTAGAGTATACATATTACAGCTATAGAGGGAGTACATCCAAGTGGGAACAGTAGACACAGGTGAGAACAAAAAGGCGTTCCCGCCGCGAGCGTCTATAATAGTCTGTGATGATTACTTGCACCGAGCGGTCCTGGAGATTTTGTTCGTATTTCGCCGTCACTATGGTGAAATGTGCAGTTGATTGTTGCAAAAATGATACCAGAAAACACACCAAATCGAAATCAAGTATTACATTTCACCGGTAAGTCGATTTTCATACTTATTTTTATAAAAACAATTCAATAATCGCGGGGTTGAAGGAGACGTGAGAGGCGGGTACGCACAAGCCCGCCTCCACACCGCACCTAACCACACTCCCCACTTGCTCCCCACTCGAGATTTTAGTGATGTGCCGCGACCAACGTTAGAGTCGATGTTTTTTTATCAAATGTTTATAATCTGCAGAGTATAGTAATGTAACTGTAACACTAAAATCTTATGATAATCTTCTAGCTTTTATCTACTATTATAAGATATAAAAATCAATCGGGGTTTGTTTTCTCGCTAAAACTCTAGCCGGCCGGGCGGATTTAAGGTGGAAACTCTCGGTATGGCGCAAAATTCATAAATCTTTGTGTTTTTTATTTATTATGACGAAAGTATTCGTTTTTAACCGATTTCAGAAAAGGAGGTTATCAGTTTGACGTTTATGTATGTTTTTATGTATGTATGTGTGTTTGTCCGCGATTGTCTCGAGTTTGGCTGAACCGATTTAGATGTGGTTTTCACAAAGGTATTTGTTACATTCAGGAAAAGGTTTTAGTACAGTGGCGGACACGATCGGCGTAACACTTCCGGTTTTTCTGTATTGCGAAATAGCTCTTGTTCTTTGGTAATACAGTGACGAAACCATAGACAAATCTGTTACGGCCTCCTAGTCTGTGACTGTACCTATTTTATTGAAGGCAGGGGTCTCTTTTTGTAAAAAGGAAATTAATTAATAAATTTTGAATGACTTTGCGTATCTAAAAAAGCCGTTTCCCACATTGGAACCTTGCAACGGTTTTGGAAGACAGACCTACTGATTTTGTGTATGTATTGTATAGGGTGAAAGATTAAATCAAGTTTCTTATTTACACAAAATCGGTGACTCTGTCTTTCAAAAACAATAATATGTGATAATAACGATTAGTATGTGGGAGCTGGTTTTTTACATGCGCGAATTCTTTTAAACTTTTTTACATACCTACGCGGAAGAAGAGAGAGCTAAACTATCAGTACTGACAAAGAACAATCTTTCATCAACAATAAACAAAATTTTGAACAAAATTTCATCTCAATCGTGAAATTCAAATTTTTTCGCATTTTTTAATTATTCTGGCAAAAGTATTCATTTTTGATTAAGTTAGAAAATTTGAGTTTCGCGCCATGCCGAGAGTTACTTACCACCTTAAAGATATCTGCTTCAAAACTGAGGTTGTAAGATTTCATCCGAACAATGCATAGCCCTCCAGCATGACATTGACACGGTACATAAGTGGTGTACTCAAAATCGCATGACATTAAACGTGAAAAAATGCTTCTCCATGACATTTTCTCTCAAGAAGTCTCCTAGTATTTTCAATTATAAATTGGATGGTCAAAATATTACCCAAAGTGAGACCATAAGAGACCTAGGGGTTATTTTTGATAGTAAACTATCTTGTCGCGATCAATATAATATGGTTATAAATCGCTGCAATCGCCTTCTTGGTTTCTTAATAAGAATAACAAAAGGATTTAAAAAACCTCAAAGTCTCTTGAACTTATATGTAGCCCTTATTAGACCGATACTGGAGTATGCATCAGTCATTTGGTCACCTTTCTACGAAGTCCACGTCAATAATATTGAGGGTGTCCAAAGAGCCTGTCTAAGAAGTATAACTCACAGACACGGCCTTTATCGGAAACTTGAGGACTACGAATCACGTCTTCAGTACTTTAAGAACACAACCTATCTACAAGACGCCAAATATCAGAAATGCTAACCTTACATAAAGTAATAAGTTCTAGAATTGACTGTTCTGATTTAATTTCTGGCCTTGATTTCAATGTTAAAATTCGTTCACGAGTACCACGGTTGTTCCAACTGAATGTTTTCACAATAATGTTACTTTCAATAGTCCTTTACCTAGAATGTGTCGTTTATTTAATGAGCTCTCTCAGCGAAACTCTGACCTTGATGTTTTCGAAAAAAGCACTTACAAATTCTGTCTTGAACTGTATAAGTCATTGAACCTGACCTGACATTAACCTGAAAGTACCTACTAATATTAATATTAACTTAAAATTGTATATAACAATAAATAATTCGGATGTTTCTCTACTCATTAATAGTTTTTAGTAACCTTTATGCATGTTAAGTTTTTTTTGTTAGTGGAATCTCCACCTTACCTATTCTGCTTTGTATTGTATCTGCTGTGTTCGCATGTTTAGGATCGTAGTTAGCTCGAAACTAATTTAATAATGTGAATTTTAATGTCTTTGTCTACGATCTGTTTTGTGAACCTAAAATAAATATTAATAAATAAATTATTCATACATACATTGCATTGCAATGCAATTCAAATAAATGCTTTTAAAAAACATTAATTGTTAATAAAAAAAATACATAAACAAAACGTTTTTTTTTATTTAATAAATCTACTATTAAATAAACTAGCTTTCCCTCAAGATTTCTTCTGCGTAAAGTATTAGATGCAAAAGAAAACCGGTAAGTATACTTATGCACCCAATGCAAATACCTTATCGACATTTTGTTCATTGGCACGTAAGTAGTTGATTAACATCCCTAGCTGTCATACACATATCTCTTTAAGTATGTATAGCTCATCTGTCTACACTGCGCACTGAGTGTTTGACTGTATAGGCTTGTTCTTGTATTATTATTATTCTGAGCACTGCGATTTTAAACTGCGATCGGCAACGAAAATGCGATCGGCAACGAGAATGGGATCGGCAACGAAAATGCGATCGGCAACGAGAATGCGATTGGCAACGAAAATGCGATCGGCAATGAAATTGCGATTGACAACGAAAACACAGGATTCGTTGTCATGAAATAACGAGTTTTTTAAATGCGATTGTAAATAACGACTACCTCTACCTACCCGAGTCTCGTCCGTCTCTCACTAGCTAGTGATTTACCAATTTACCTTCATAGATAGAGGTGAGAATAACTGCTATTTTTCAATCGCATGCGATCGCTGTTATGCTATTTTCGAACAACTGTGATTTTAAACTGCGATCGCATTTTCGTTGTCGATCGCATGATATGCGATCCGGCAACGAAAATGCGATCGGCAACGAGAATGCGATCGGCAACGAGAATGCGATCGGCAACGAAAATGCGATCGGCAACGAGAATGCGATCGGCAACGAAAATGCGATCGGCAACGAAAATGTGATTGACAACGAAAACGCAGGATGTAACTAGACATGCAAGTTTGCTCTAATATCAATGTTAATATGGATATTTTTAAATTATTGATATTACAAAACGTTATACAATTTTTTTTTCAGCAAAATGTATTTTTAGTACATTTCATATTAATTCGATAGGAGTGAGATCGCAATGCTTAAATGCGTTTCGTTGCTTTGCTAATGACAAGCTGTCACATGCGATCGCGTTTTCGTTGCTGACGGCAACAAGAACAAGATCGTTGCCGGCGGCAACGAGAACGCGATCGTTGCCGACGGCAACGAAAACGCGATCGCATTATACATTCGTTGTGAATAGCAATGCGATTCGTTGCTATGAAATAACCAGTTTTTTTAAATGCGATTGTAAATAACGACCACTTCTATTCATAGATAATATTGATTATACACATAGTTAATATTGAATATTTACCTTCTCTCTGCCTTCTCTCTGCTCGTCTCCTCTCCTCATCTCAAGAAATAAAAATTAGTTTTCATTCGTTTTGCCAGCATTACACTCGAAGTTAAGCGTTCTCCTCTAAGTGTAGGTATGAAGCCATCAGCCTGAAGCCAAGCAAGGTGCTCTTTGTAAGTATAAATAAATACGTAACTAAAACGTGTGTTCTTGAGCTATAACCATACCAATTTTTATGCCAACTAAAAGCAGCTCGAGTTCGGCTTGGCTTGTGTAGCGGCATGGTAATATTCGCTTCGCCCTGCGGGCCCCGTTGCGGGTCATGTTCTATTCTAGCCGTCGTAACACTGGCCTGTCTTCTACAGTTACAGGAATGGGCGGCCATCGAAGTCGCCGGTACCTACCTACCTATATAGCTATGTAGAAAAATCAATAATAACCTTTTTTATTTAGAAACCTAAAACGACCCACCGACCGAAATGCCTCATCTTTACTTAGGTAGGAACTTTTTTCTTTATCTTACATTCAGTAAAAAAGGTTTGGTTTGGTGCCAGCACATATTGTGTAGAGTGTGCCCCCTAGTGACCTAGTGAGGAAAGATACTCTGTATTGCAAAAGTGGGTTGGTGGGTCGTTTTAGGATTGCATTTTTTGAGGTCCAGGATATTGTCTCTTAAAACCTTTCACATAGGTTCCATTTATATTTTGAATTTCGGGTTGTCTTTAGCTTAGGAAAATTAGGATATAAAAAGAAAAATATGTAATAGATAACCAAACTATTAAAACAATCCCATTATTTTGAGTAATTATTTATAGCATTAAATCAATATCAATACATTGTATAAAACAAAGTCGCTTCCCACGTCTGTCCCTATGTATGCTTATATCTTTGAAACGAAATGCGGTTTTTTCTAGAGGAGAGAGTGATTGATGAGGAAGGTTTATATTTATAATTCATGCACTACTAGAAGTAAGGCGGCCGACTAGTTAGCCAATAATTTTGGCATTAGCAAAAAGTGTCCCTTATTGCTCCAATAAGGTTTATTTATAAGCTGTGCTTAAATGTCTGCTCATTAACAGGGTTTTGTACTTTCATAAAAGTAAACCATAGTTTTTGTAGCAATGAGACCTTACAGCTGGTTTATTAGTTTTTTGTGAGACCATAATTTCTTTATTTAAATGTAGTTTCATTAGAAGGATGTCAGCTATGTTGCCACAGTCTGCATCAATAGATAAATAGATAGATAGACTCTTTATTACAATCAATTAACTTAAAATATTACAATATTCTTAAATTAAAACATTGATTGCAATGGGCGGCCGTTTCGATTAAAGCGATTTCTTCCAGGGAACCCACTGTTAAGATAAAATAGCCAACAGAAAATGTATTGTGGGTTGGTTCAGTAAATAAAAGTGAAATTAAAAATAATAATCAAAAAAATTATTATTTTTAACCATAACATTATAAACTACATAAACAGAATTTTTTAGAACACTAATTATTTATTATCTATACCAATATTATAAAGAGGAAAGATTTGTTTGTTTGTAACAAATAGGCTCCGGAAATACTGAACCGATTTGAAAAAATATTTCACTGGTAGCTACACTATCCCCAAGTGACATGCTATATAAGATTTAAAAAAAAATTAGGGATTCTTACTTAGACTCAAATAATGTAACCCAAGGTGCAATAATTTTTTCCCTTGTTTACATATATTATTTTGACAGGTGGTTTGTTGTTGTTGTTTGTTTTTTTTTATCCCGTTGTCTATGAGTGTCCGCCACTGCCGACCAAAATGGCGGACACTCGCAGACAACGGGTTATTCCTCAGAATGGTTATTCACCCATTCTGGGCAGTCAAAAGAATATAGTCTATAAAGCCAAGTCTTAAGTAGTATCTTATATTCTATGGCGAAGCATGAAAGTTGGCACACTTGTTGCTTAGGTGGCCCAGACTGAGAATAGCCCGGGAGGAAGCGGGAGAAGTTTTCTTCTGCCGTGCGCGCTATTGATCCCTATTGCTGCTTTTTTATAGCTACTAGGGCAAGTGTGGTGTCATTTTCGGATAATTTAAGGATGATGAATCCATTTCCGGTACAATTTTTTACATTTCCATACAAAAAAATTGGAATTTACCATAAAATAAATAATTGTCGACGCAAAAAAAATCTTCATTATGTCGATATCTTTTGAATGAGTATAGATATTAACAAAATAAAAATATATTTGAAAAGCTGCATTCATGCAGTTTTCAAAAATATAGGGTTCAATATACTTTTTGTTTATATGTATGTGTTAAAAAAAATAGTAAACACACTGCGGAAGAGGTTGTCAATTTTTTTGTATGCCTAATTTCGGTATAAAATTACTTGGTTACTTCAAATTACTAACTAATACTGAACAGGGTCATTCAGCCTGTGATAAGTAACAACTTTCTGTGTTAAAACATAGGTTGTAAACAAAAAAAAAAAACATCTCTCATACATTTATCTACCCAATTAGCTGACAAGTATGGATGAAATAAAGGAAATGTTTGTGCTTCTTCCATTGGAAAAATATGTTATTTACGATATCGCAAGACAGTGAGGAAGCGAGAGCATCGGAAGTGGACCTGCATAAGTCCCGACGGTGCACTCAAAAACGAGATAGACTTCATCCATCATATCGACATATATAAGTCAGAGTTGTCTGTGATCAACGCTGTTAAAACCAGAAGCAATCAATTTTGGTACAGAACACATTGATATCAATGTTAAGCTCGAAAGGTCGCGACTGTTAGGCTGACATTCACAGTCAGTGTTTGGAGACTACTCGGTTGAGTATAATACTCAGACAAGTAGTTCCAGAGTACTGATTATCCTGGTTCGAGCTGTCTTATACTTCGTGGAGCATATGGTTTCTCTCACGAAGTCGGAACTCGACTTTGTTTCTAAATTAGGAGAGGAGAGCGATTTAAAGTTAATTTTTGACACTTCGGAGTGCGAGTTCGAGCTGCAACACGACTGTGAATGTCAGCCTTATAGTCTACACTCAGACAAACTCTGAAAACTTTCAATTAGAACTCCAAAACCGTTTCGATTGCCTAGGGCACAGCGTGGATGATGTAAATGATGGGTTCTTGAGAAGTTGTCAATGCGGTTGGAGGTAATTACTTACTACTAAGCACACTTGATCTGATGGAGAAGAGGCGTAATACGTCTCAGCAGACAACGGCAACGGATGCCTCTGCCTGCAGGCAGCTAAAGAGGCAAATCTTTATAGTATAAAAGTTTTTGCTCAAGATCTATCTATTCGCAAAGCCAGGCGAGGCCGAAGACCGAGGATGGCTGGTAGAGTACTATATCCACACCTGACATTGTGGGGGAATTCGAGAAGTTCTATGGACAGAAGTTCTATTATACACGTCGACACGACAACCCATTTCTAACAGTCAAGATAAGGTACTGAGAGCAACATGGACCCGACACGAAATGGATTCCTCAACCTTAAATTATCCGACAATGACACCACACTTGCCCTAATAGCTATAAAAAGCAGTAATAGGAATCAATAGCGCGCGCGGCAGAAGAAAATTCACCTTTTCCCCCCGCCCCCCAGAGGGGGGTTATATTATATATTGGTTCCCATACATTTATTGGACTTAACAAACCCACTATTAAAAAAACCGCATCATAAGCCGTTGCGTAGTTTTAAAGATTTAAGCATACATAGGGACAGACGCGGGAAGCGACATGGGGGATATGGGGGGTCGCAGCCTCCCCCCCTTAGTATGATGTTTTAATTATTTTTTTGCAAAAGTGGACCCCGCCTACTTTTAAATTCACAGTTGTAGATCTAAAGCTCACAGAAGCTTCATTATGGTCTTGATCGAAGCCTATGTAGTTAGGTAGGGGAGAACAACTCAAAGGCTAACAATAAAACGCCGAAAATATAAAATTAAATTTCAACTTTTGCAAAAAAAGAATTGAAATCATCATACTTAGGGGTGAGGCTGCGACCCCCCATATGGGGTGTTTTCGTCGGTGAAATTGTTCAAAGAATACACCCTTAAAATTATGTTATTTTCCGTATGATGTATTTTTTTTTTGCAAAAGTCGAGTCGAAATGATCTATCTTCATCTTCTATATACATATAGAAGCAGAAGATAGATAGATATAGGTGATACATTGATTTATAAAGTTCTTTTTTCCCAATAAATTTGATAGCCAGGGCTCATTCAATAAAACATCATCAGATTTTACAGTTATTTAAATTTTTCAGATTTGCTGTGCTGTCAGTTCTGTGCTCTTCTGTATCACAAAAAATTAAATATGAAGAGGTATGTGCTGTTCAGGACGTATGTTAGAAATAAAATTTAGCTTTAAGACCTTTTGCACCATTATTCAAATATTATTTTTACTTCCCTGATCTACAAAACTATAGAATTTCAGCCGCCGCTTGTTCGGCACGTCGACACAAAAAAAAAATCTATCTGTCAGTGCGTCTCTGAAATCATATATATCGACCCGGCGAATTTCGTACTGCCTAACCTATTTCTATGTTGTGCATGTATTATGCATATAAAACTTCCTCTTGAATCACTATTCTTCGTCCGTCCGTTGTATAGTTTTAAAGATTAAATTTTAGCATATACCTATATGGCGACAGATAGCGTGAGCGAATTTGTTTTATACTATATGTAATTATCTTATGCACAGTGGCGGTCTAGGACGGCGTAACAGTTTTGTCTATGGTCTCGTGCGCCCTAGACCGCAATACCAAAGAGCAAGAGCAATTTTTCAATACAGAAAAACCGGTAGTGTTACGCCGTCCAGACTGCCACTGTACAAAGCTGATATTTTATGTAGAGACCGACCGAAGGTTCGGTTTCGGCCAAAAAACCTAGTTTCGGCCACAGTTTCAAAAAATATTAATGTTTTACAAGGCCACGAAGTTTCGGTTCGTTTTCGGTTTCGGTTTAGGCTGAAAATTATGTTTCGGTCGGTCTCTAATTTTATGCTTTGCGTTTGTCAAGACATGTAATGCTGACCCGGCGAACTTTAATTTCTTCTATTCCATCATTCGAATCGCAAGAGCAAATTGGGCAAGTTTTTATTTTTTTTTTTCTTTCCGTAACAACTATACAAAGTTAAGGGTTACAAATTATAATGATTAAACCTATTTCAACTTAACTACGATCGATTCACATAAGTTCATAATCCATAATGAGCGACTCACCTTTTTTTTTAGGCGGGGAAACTCCTATGATGTGGGGTTCGCACCCTCTAAAACCCCGCTGGTGTCCTTCTCGGCTGATAGCAGGAGGGTCGCGGGTGAGCCTGTGGAATTCTCCGCGACCCCCTTCAGCATTGGCTGTATAGCCTCTCCTCGGGGGGACATGATGGTTGTCTCCCCGGAGCGTGGTAGCTTTCCCAACGCTCAACGGCGGAAACGGGACACCCGCGTTCCGCCGTCCTTCTCGGGGCCGTTATATGACTACACGAGGCCCCCGCCTCGTGCACCCAACGACCTCGGGGTCCCCTCTTAGTCGCCTCTTACAACAGGCAGGGGATACCTCAGTCCTATTCTTCGGCCCGGTACTGCAGGGCGTGCGGCGGCGCTTCAAGGTCTAGCGCCGCCGCGGCGACGAACTCGCCGTATGGCCGGGTTCGCCGCCTCCCTCTCGCGTTCGGCCGCCTCCTTGGCGAGCATGACTGCTTCGCAGAAGTAGACAACCGCCGCCTAGGCTCTCTGCCGCCGACCATAGTTCGCACCACGGCCGGCAGGGAGAGGTCCTGCCCAATGGTGGCCTTGAGGGCCGCTCTTTCAGTCGCCCAGGCTTGGCACACCTCCAAGGTGTGCTGGGCCGTATCCTCAGGGCAGTCACAGTGGTGGCATCGGGGGAACTGCTCGCGCCCAAGGATAGCAAGCTAGCTCCCGAAGCAGCGGAGGATCGCCTCCACAGTCCTGTGCCCCGACCTCACTCAACTATTTAATTTTAAATGAACTACATGTGTACCTGTTCTGGCGTTTTAAACTGAAAAAAGTCAATTAACGAAATTATCTGCCCACTAGCCGTGGCAAGTTTAAAATTTATTTAATAATTCATTCAAACAGCTAGAACTCTTTCGCTTTTCACACATCCGTATCAGAACTGCTGGTACTTTAACGTGAGTTCTGGACTCAAATCGAGTTTTAGGATGCAGTTCTAATACGGATGTGTAAAAAACATAAAGAGTTCTAGCCTCTGAGGCTACTTAGAACGATTCAAAATAGATTTTCGTGTTTTTTACATTCTGACGTGATCTGCTGGTACTTTAACGTGAGTTCTGGACCCCAATCGAGTTCTAGGTTGCAGTTCTAACACGGATTTGTAAAAAACAAAAGAGTTCTAGCCTCTGAGGCTACTAAGAACGATACGAAATAGATTTTCGTGTTTTTTTACTTTCTGACGTGATCTGCTGGTACTTTAACGTGAATTCTGGACTCAAATCGAGTTCTAAGTGGCAGTTCTGATACCGATGTGTGAAAAACTAAAGTGTTCTGGCCTTTGAGGCTACTTAGAACGATACAAAAAACATTTTCGTGTTTTTTAACATTCTGACGTGATCTGCTGGTACTTTAACGTGAGTTCTGGACTCAAATCGAGTTCTAGGTTGCAGTTCTAATACGGAAGCGAAAGAGTTCTAGCCTCTGAGGCTACCTAGCCTCTGAGGCTACTTAAAACGATACAAAAGGGATTTTCGTAGTTGAATATAGTTGAAATAAGTTATTATAATATGTAACCAGTATGTATACGGAATAATAAGAAAAAAAACGGTTTCGTAGTTCTCCCGTTATGATAAAATAATGGCCTTTTAAGGAGGATCGGCAAGGTGTGACGCGAAATTAATTGTTTTCGCGTTTTTTTTAATTCTGGCAAAAGTATTAGTTTTTTAATAAGGTTTGAATGACTTTCCATATCTAAATAACCGTCACATTGTTATACATCGTTTCTGGAAGACAGAGTTACTGATTTATACAGGGTTATAATTTTTATTTAGTTTCCTGCAGGTGTAAGACAAAAAAAAAACATATCTCTTAGTTGAATTTCGAAAAAAAACATCTGCTTTGTAAAAGTTGACCAAGAACTGTAAGTAATGATTATACTTTGGGATTGTGGTATGCCGTTCGAAAGAGATGGATGAAACTAAAGATGTTTTTGTTTACAAATTAGAAGCCACCATTTTTCCTTTTTTTATTTAATACAAAGTTGTGGTCTAATCTAAGATTATTATTTTTATCGTTTTTTAGTTTGGGTTACCTACCTTTAGTTTTCGTTACATTTAAAAAATATTTAATAAAATATTTTTTTAGAAAAGTGCAAGCTCAGCGAAAATTTGCGCAGGGGGCGTTTGTTCCCCAGCATCAAAGTGATCGAATCGAAACTCTCCCAGCTAAGGAGCCGACCGAAAATAAAAGATCTGAAAAAGACATAATTTATAATCAAATGTCCCCATCACGTCTACTTGATTATGTGTCTTTTCGAAGTAAGTATTTCTCAGCACAATCTGCAGTTTTTTTTTTCTACCTATTATTAAGTGGAAGTTCTGGCTATAGTTTGCTTATGTATTAGGTTAGTTATGAATAAATCAGTGTTTTTTAATGCGGTGGTATAGCTATGTTAAGATGAGGAAAATTTATTGTAATCGAATGCATGGCACATTGTATGTATCCCACCAAAAACATAAATCTGAAAATGGAAGCCAAGTCCAAGTTAAAAAGTGTTAAAAAAAGTGTATTATTAAAGATATTGATCTATATGGCTGTAGCTCTGTCTGTAGACAATCTGTAGAAGGTTTTTTTTAAAAGTATTTAATTATTTTTAAAAGTAAATAAATCTGAAAATGGAATCCGAGCCCAAGTTATATTATTACTAGCTGACACGGCGAACTTCGTTACGCCACAGAATAATTTAAGATACTACTAAACACTTGGCTCTATAGACTATGTTCTTTTGACTGCCCAGAATGGGCGAATAAATAACAAACAACAATAACAAACCACCTGTCAAAATATGTAAACAACGGAATATTGCACCTTGAGCTACATTATTTGAGTATAAGTAAGGATCCCTATTTTTTTGAAAATCTAATATAGCCTATGTGACTCGGGGATAGTGTTTCTTCCCACCAGAAAGAATTTTTCAAATCGGTTCATTATTTCCGGAGCCTATTCGTTACAAACAAACAAACAAAAAAACAAATCTTTCCTCTTTATAATATTGGTATAGATTATAATAAATAAAAAAAAAAAAACTAAATAACACGCTTCTTCTCCTCTTTTTCTTCTTCTTCTACTCTTCGTTCTTTTTTGTAGTCGTATGTAGAAAGCGTAGAAAATGTCACCGGAAAATAACTAGACCCGTAAATTTATAAATTTTCTAGGAAATTTATAAGTAAACTTTTCTAGGATTCTAAACGAGAGATAAATTGTATTATTTTACGCCTACATTTTCGTAAATTGATAAACTTACTAAACTCACACGTAAAATAATAAGTAACCAATAACCAAACGCCATGTATTGACGAATTTAAATTTACCACAGAGCTACGAAAGTTTTATGTTAGCCTTGACCAAAATGTTTTATTTTGGTAGAGTGAAATAGGGAACCCCCTACTAGGTAGGTAGGTACAGTGGCGGTCTAGATCGGCGTAACACTTCCGGTTTTTCTGTATTGCAAAATAGCTCTTGTTATTTGGCAATACAGTCTAGGGCTGACGAAACCATAGACAAATCTGTTACGGCCTCCTAGTCCGTGACTGTACCTATAATAAAAGGTTACTTTTTGATATAATATGCTATTATCCCATAATAGCATATTATATCTCGCACCGTTATAGTGCGAAATACGTTAATCTGCACTTTACCGGGCAATTTCATTTTCAACAATTTTAGCTAATGTGCGAAATTTTATGTGAAATATGGCGTATCCGCACTTTACCTAGTTAATGTGCGTATTACCGATTACCGGATGTCTCGCCGTTAAAGTGCGGAAAACAGAAAACTCCGACTGAAAATTCAAATCTAGGGCAAAATTGTAGGTTAGGTTAGGATTGGCTTGTGATCTTTAACCAGCGTAGTAGTGGGTTTGTTAACGATCAAAGGTAATATTTTCTGCATTAAATTATGAAACTTGGCACACTTGTTGCTTAGGTGGCCCAGACTGAGAATAGCCCGGAAGGGAGCGGGGGAAGAGGGTAAAGTTTTATTCTGCCGCGCGCTCTATTGATCCCTATTGCTGCTATTTTATAGCTACTAGGGCAAGTGTGGTGTAATTTTCGGATAATTTAAGGATGAGGAATCCATTTCTGGAACAATTTTTTTACATTTCCATAGAAAAAAATTAGAATTGACTTGAAAAATTGGAAAAAGAAAACTTCTAATGCCGATATCTTTTGAATGAGTCTAAATATTAACAAAATAAAAATAAATTTGAAAAGCTGCATTCATGCAGTTTTTAAAAATATAGGGTTCAATATACTTTTTGTTTATATTTATGTGTTAAAAAAATAGTAAACACACCGCGGAAGAGGTTGTAAAAATACTTCATGCCTAATTTCGGTATAAAATTACTTGGCTTGCTTCAAATTACTACCCAATACTAAACAGGGTTATTTAGCCTTTGATAAGTAACAACTTTCTGTATTAAAACATAGGTTGTAAACAAAAAAAAATACATTTATCATACATTTATCTACCCAATAAGCTGACAAGTATGGAAGAAACAAAGGAAATTTTTGAGCTTTTGCCAATGGGAAGAGTTGTTATTTACCATATCGCAAGACAGCTTGAGGAAGCAAGAGCATCAGAAGTGGACCTGCATAAGTCCCGACGGTACACTCAAAAACGAGATAGACTTCATCCATCGTGTCGATACTTAACCGTATGTTGAAAGATGTCTGTGATCAACGCGGTTAGAACCGGAAGCAATCACTGTTGGTACATGACACAGTTTGGAAGTGTAAAATGTCATAACGGCGGGTGCATTACATGTATTATGCTGCCCGCAGTCTCACCTCTCGACAACCTTAGCTGTCCACGACCAGTGTTGCGACCCGTCGCCAAGAAATCGGCAACTTAGTGGAAAAAAAATTGTGAAATGTTGCATAAAGGCAGGCGTACCGGTATTTACGCCCTGCAGTACCGGGCCGAAGAATAGGACTGAGGTATCCCCTGCCTGTCGTAAGAGGCGACTAAGAGGGGACCCCGGGGTCGTTGGGTGCATGAGGCGGGGGCCTCGTGTAGTCATATAACGGCCCCGAGAAGGACGGTGGAACGCGGTGTCCCGATTCCGCCGTCGAGCGTAGAAAGAGCCATCCGCGCTCAGGGGGGACTACCACCACTTGTCCCCCCGTGAAGAGGCTTAACAGCCAATGCTGGAGGGGGTCGCGGAGTTGAACATAACGATCGAAAGATCACCCGTGACCCCTTTGCCAACAGCCGAGATGGACACCGGCGGGGTTTTAGTGGGTGCGAACCCCACATAACCCTGCGACTCCCCCCGGGGTCGCAGGGTACTCGTTAGGAGTTTCCCCGCCTAAAAAAAAAAAAAAAAGGCGTACCGGTATTTCACTCCATAGCACCAGTTAACCGGTCCATTTAACAGTTCACCCCCATAAACCATTTCTTTTCATCCATTTTACAATAGTTCCTATCACCTTATGGGTGCCGCCTCTCCTCTGTCTGGGGGCATGATCTATTTGTGCATTTAGTGGCGATGCCTGGTTGGTGATCCATATACAATATAGCAAAACTCTCGAAAGGGCCTCTACGAGTTGGATTCGTCCCCTCGCACGCCTCTCAAAGGACCGGGCTCCATCCCGTGATACCAAAGAGTATGAGAAACATAATAATAATAATAATAAATGGCGTAGGGATGTGACGACCCCATCGCCCAGTGGAAATTCCAGTACTTTCGGTCTGGAACTTCCATTGCAATTAGTCACCGCAGGGACGGCTTGTGGCGAGTCGATGGTGAGTGGCGACACCACGGACCCTATACCTCCAGGGGGAAACACGCAGTCATCACACGCACACTCACATGCAGTCATCACACACACACACACCCCCCCGCCTCTGAGCTTGCCTTCACCAGCCGGCCATAGTGGAGTAGCAAGAGCGAAGCCTATGCTCCAGGTTGGAAGTGTAAAATGTCATAACGCCGGGTGCATCTTATGCTGCCCGCAGTCTCACCTCTCGACAACCTTAGCTGTCCACGACCAGTGTTGCGACCCGTTGCCAATATATCGGCGACTTAGTGGACGCCCACCCAGTGGACAGCGAGTCACCGCCTGCCATGATAATTAGTGAAATGTTGCATTAAAGGCAGGCGTACCGGTATTTCACTCCATAGCACCAGTTAACCGGTCCACTAAACAGTTCACCCCCATAAACCATTTCTTGTCATCCATTTTACAATAGTTCCTATCACCTTCTGGGTGCCGCCTCTGGGTGCATGATCTATTTGTGCATTTAGTGGCGGTGTCTGGTTGGTGATCCATATACAATATAGCAAAACTCTCGAAAGGGCCTCTACGAGTTGGATTCGTCCCCTCGCACGCCTCTCAAAGGACCGGGCTCCATCCCGTGATACCGAAGAGTATTGAGAAACATAATAATAATAATACTTTGTTTCATACAATAAAGTTCGCATCAAAGTAAAGTCTACACTCAGACAGACCGGCAGACCAATACCCAAACTCGGAACACTTTCAATTAGAACTCCAAAACCGTTCGATTGCCTAGGGCGCAGCGTGGATGATGTAAATGATGGGTTCTTGAGAAGTTGTCAATGCGGTTGGAGGTAAGTAACATCGATATAAGATCTCATCATATCCGATCACGCAGGGAAACATCTCTTTCCTTGTCCTTGTCCTTTAGTGACCTTGTACTTTCTAATTAGACCCGTTGTTTGCAACCGTGTCCCGGTTTCGTAAGTTATCACTGGTAACGCACATTGTTTAAAGACTTTCGTCTTGAGGCACCTCTTGCCTCAATACGAAACCTGAACCTGCAACTCGGATGAGCATCGGTCGGTAAGCTTAACGATGCTCATCCGAGTTTAAGTCGACGGACGAACAGTTTGTTCCAGGTATGTATTCTTTAACAACTTCCGAGTGTATTGTATAGTCTTTGATTTGGAGTGGAATTGTACATGGGCGCTGAACAATATCTTTGTTATGTCCATTATATTTCTAATACCAACTCGATGGGAGGTCCAACTGAGAACATCGTGCATTCTTCGCGGTCTGGGCCATAACTAGTGAGTAATGTTGTCGCCGTTTAAGCTGAGCCCTAGTTCCTTCCGGTCCAGAGTCTTGAAGACATCCTGGAATGCAGCGGTTAACAGTTTTGGGGATATGATCAGCGGATAATGAAATTGAAAAATTTCTGACGGGTCTTAAGGCTGGTTTTACCACTTGCCTTCTGAAGTTCGGCTGTGATGCCACTTTACATGCAGTCTTGTTGTTTGTAAGATGTTGGCGAGTCCTACTTATCTCATACAGGCTGACGGCCGAGATGTCCTCGGCATATTGTCGGGTCCATGTTGCTCTCAGGACCTTATCTTGACTGTCAGTGATGATATTGTGTCGATGTGTATAAAATAACTTCTGTCCATAGAACTTCTCGAATTCCCACACAATCTCGGGTGTGGATATAGTACTCTACCAACCATCCTCGGTCTTCAGCCTCGCCTGGCTTTGCCGAATAGATAGATCTCGAGCAAAAACTTTGGAGTCTTTGTTTCGGTCTATGGCTCTTTACCTTAATATTTTTTGTATAAAATCGCCTGATGTCTCTTGTAGTATTGATATAAAGATCTGCTTCCTCAGCTGCCTGCAGGAAGAGGCATCCGATGCCGTTGTCTGCTCTGAGACGTATCACGCCTCTTCTCTATCAGATCAAGTGTGCTTAGTAGTAAGTAATTAACTCCAACCGCATTGACAACTTCTCAAGAACCCATCATTTACATCATCCACGTTGCGCCCTAGGCAATCGAAACGGTTTTGGAGTTCTAATTGAAAGTGTTCCGAGTTTGGGTTTTGGTCTGCCGTTTTTGCCGGTCTGAGTATAGACTTTACCAGTCGCGACCTTACGAACTTAACATTGATATCAATGGGTCCTATACCAACAGTGATTGCTTCCGATTCTAACCGCGTTGATCATAGACATCTTTCAATATACGATTATATGTCGACATGATATATGAATTATATCTCGTTTTTGAGTGCAGCGTCGGGACTTATGCAGGTCAATTTCCGATGATTACGCTCCCTCAAGCTGTCTTGCGATATCGTAAATAACAACTTTTCCAGTGGCAAAAGCACAAAAAAATCCTTTGTTTCTTCCATACTTGTCAGCTAATTGGGTAGATAAATGTATGAGAAATGTATTTTTTTTTGTTTGTTTGCAACCTATGTTTTAAAACAGAAAGTTGTTACTTATAACAGGCTGAATGACCCTGTTCAGTATTAGGTAGTAATTTGAAGTAAGACAAGTAATTTTATACCGAAATCAGGCATGAAATATTTTTACAACCTCTTCCGCGGTGTGTTTACAATTTTTTTAACACATTAATATAAACAAAAAGTATATTGAACCCTATATTTTTGAAAACTGCATGAATGCATTGCATGAATCTTTTCAAACATATTTTTATTTTGTTGATATCTATACTCATTCAAAAGATATCGATATTAGAAGATTTTTTTTGCGTGGTCAATTATCTATTTTATGGTCAATTCCGATTTTTTCTATGGAATTGTAAAATAATTGTTCCAGAAATGGATTCCTCATCCTTAAATTATCCGACTTTACACCACACTTGCCCTAGTAGCTATAAAATAGCAGCAATAGGGATCAATAGAGCGCGCGGCAGAAGAAAACTTCACCCTCTTCCCCCGCCCCCCAGAGGGGGGTGTCCCGCTCCCTTCCGGGCGATTCTCAGGCTGGGCCACCTAAGCAACAAGTGTGCCAAGTTTCATGATTTAATGCAGAAAATATTGGTTCCCATACATTTATTGGACTTATCAAACCCACTATAGTGAGCGAAGCGAGTGGAGCTTGGGTTACCTATGAAACTTAAATCTAAGGCAACAGTTTTTCGAACTTTACTGTATGCTTGGTCGTTCGTTACTCTGCAGATTACCTAGGGATTTTGCAGATTACCTAGGCAATGTTGAGAACAATATTTTATTTCGAACTCTAACGGATTCAGCCAGTAAGCGTGTTTCCTCATGCAGCGATCCGATACAGAATTGCGTCGATAGGCGATATCGGTGCGATATCGAAACCGTCGCGAGTCCTAACAAATAATATGAAGAATCGCGTGAGTGTCCTCATGAGTGAACGATATCGATCGTACGACCGCTCGATATCTTATCGCACCGCACGTACATACAGATACAGTATGTACGTGCGGTGCGATAAGATACAGACGGGCGATACAGATTGAATAATATGAAGGCAGGTCGAGCAATCGACATCGTTTTGACCTGCAAGCGACGTCAAGTACGCAAAAATCGATAAGCAATTCAGTTGCCTGCTCCTGCTCGAACTTTGTGGTACCTACAATATGTTTATTTTGGATTGATGGAGGAGCAGATTACTATAAAATTTGTTCAAAATGTTTTTAAAAAACATCTGTGGCTCTATATAATCTTAATCTACCCTATCTCACCTTATTTTACCGTATCCTATCTGATCTTATTTTACTAATCTTACATATCGTATATTCAATTAGATCAATACTTTTCGCAGCGCACGCGATCTAAAGAATACGTAAGGATATTTTTTTTGCACCTAGGGTTACATTTTTTTTTAGTTTAAGGGCTTACACGGTGCGAAACTAGCGCCACTTCCTATAAAAAGTAGTGTAGCTTTCAGGTTCATAATCTGAAGAATAAACCGTTTGTTTGATTAAAGTGGCCAGTTTAGTTTCATAACAGAATATTTCTAAGATCATTATCGTTAAAGCTACACAACAAAGCCTTAAAAATTCTTAGCAAGATTATCTAGGGAGACAAAGACGCATATTTTTTATTTCAGCCATGGTTTAGAAGATATTAATTATTTATCGAAGTGGCGCTAGTATCGCACATTTTTTTAAAATGTAATATAGGGCTTAGGTGTCCCACCCAACAGTCAAATAATTTTTCAAATCATTTCAGTAGTTTTAGAGCCTATTTGATGCAAAGGTAAAAATATATTTTTTCTATTTATATGTTGTGTCTACTTTTTTTTTTCTTTGTTTGGATGTAGGTACCCAAAAGTGTTTTTGTTTACGTCTTCGTCTGACAAACAGCGCGCTCGATACAGCCCCGGATCTTCAATTTTTTTTAGGCGGGGCAAAACTGAAAAATGCCCCCCCCCCCCCTGCACAGTTACATTAAATTTTACCTTTTTTATCTGTAAACTAGAGGCTGCCCCGCGGTTTTTCCCGCGCAGATTTCTCATAAACACTAAAATCCCGTTCCTGTGGGAATTTCGGGAAATCCCTTCTTAGTAATCACCTACACTCCCTAAGGAACCTACATGCAAAATTTCAGCCCGCTACGCCCAGTAGTTTCGGCTTTGCGTTGTCTGTCAGTCAGTCAGTCAGTAACGGAAGAGTTTTATATATATTGATTTCACCTATCAGCGGCCGTAGCATGGCCTACCATTTGTCGAGTTTTTCTTTCACTTTTGACATCATTTGACATCATCTCAATACATTTTCTGCATTTATAATTATGTCAAAAGTGACAGAAGGATTCGACAAATGGTGGGTCATCATGCTCAATTATTCTGAGTAGCGATTTCCCATCCCTCTGTTCATGCTACGGCCGCAGATGTCAACTTATTGATCGACATTCGACATTCAAACATGCCTGGAAATAATATTATAAACATAGCACAGGGTAGGACCAGATTTTTTCCTCTTTTATGCAATGTTCCATTGGATTTTGTCTCATTTTTTGTAACTTTTTGAGCAGACCATCCATTAGTGCCAAGAAACGGGCCGGGATAATATATTCTTTGACTCGATTGATTTCGCTGAGAATTCACTAAATGCTTTGTCACCCAGGATTGTGAAAAAGACGGCGCTATAGCGTCGCGCTGGAGCGCTAACCTAACGCTGCACTAGAGCGCTCGTTGATGTCACACATCATACACATGATTGTATCCGTCTGTAGTGTGAATTTGGCGCCCCCCTGATCTTGGCGCCCGAGGCACGGGCCCGGCCAACCCCCCCTAGATACGGGACTGGGCTCGATATCGCGACGATACAGAATTGCAACATTCGGACGTACGAGCGATTCATATTGGCTATCGAACTTTTATCGAGCGAGCGATATCGCTGCTTGAGGAAACACCCTAAGTTTGTGCAAAACTCACAGTGAGTTTTGCACATTAGCGGTAACATATAAACCTACCTTGTTTTTAGTACCTGTAAAAATACTGTTAGTGTAATCGAATTGTTTGGCAAGTCTGATTGTACGTAAGTCTATGGACGCAAGCATTTTCACTGTCAAAATCGACCAATCAGAGAGCAGTGTGTTATTTTCCGTATTTAAAAAAGCCTAAAATTAAAAGCTCTTCTGTGATTGGTCAATCCGTTTAGAATCTTACGAATTGATATCCGTTAGTTAATAAATTTACCACGACGCGTCGAAAATTTATAAATTTGCAAAAAAGTGGACGCAAGCATTTTCACTGTCAAAATCGACCAATCAGAGAGCAGTGTGTTATTTTCCGTATTTAAAAAAGCCTAAAATTAAAAGCTCTTCTGTGATTGGTCAATCCGTTTAGAATCTTACGAATTGATATCCGTTAGTTAATAAATTTACCACGACGCGTCGAAAATTTATAAATTTGCAAAAAAGTGGACGCAAGCATTTTCACTGTCAAAATCGACCAATCAGAGAGCAGTGTGTTATTTTCCGTATTTAAAAAAGCCTAAAATTAAAAGCTCTTCTGTCAATCCGTTTAGAATCTTACGAATTGATATCCGTTAGTTAATAAATTTACCACGACGCGTCGAAAATTTATAAATTTGCAAAAAAGTGGGCGTAAAATAATTCAATTTTTCTCTCGTTTAGAATCCTACGAAAGTTTGCGAATCTTAATATTTTCCGGTGAAATATAAATCTGATCACTTAAAGTGGAAAAAAGTGGCCCAAACGAGTCAGTTACATAAACAAAAAAAAAACATAAGATATCTAAATGTCTGCTTAGTTCTGACAATCCTGAAAATAGTTGACTGTTTGCTAGTTTTCTTTTACAATTTAAATGTAAATGATTGTATGTTTCGAAGAGGGGTGAAAAAGTGTCTTTATTAGAGCTACGCGTACTCTCTTGACAGCACTTTTCGGAGCCTTTAACCTTTAAACAGTTTGTAGCACTAAAAACTGTTAATGAAGTGTAACCTACATAATAACCAGTCGTTTTGACAGGAAAACATGTCGTCAAGTAGATATTTTGATCTTGTTGCAGTGCGAAAAATAAAAATTTTCATTATTTGTCACTATTTGATACATTGTTGATAATATTAGTTATTTATTCTGTGCTGCATATATTGCTCTTTATTTTGAGACAAAGTAATCTTAGACTGAAATTCACAGTGTTTGGATGCTACTCGCTCGTGTTCGAATTCGGACAAGTCGTTCTCGAGTAACCGATTATCCGGGCTCGAGCCGCTCATACTCCGTCGAACGAATACTTTACTGTCATGAAGTCGAAATCGAAACTCTTCGCTTTTCCGAAATCCGACTCGACTGTGAATTTTAGCCATACTCATTCATGCGTAATGCACTGTGTTGACATTGAAACACAAGTCACAAAACTGTATATTAACTTGGAGCGGAGATCTAATTAAAGTTTAATTTTTGTCAGTTTGTAGTGCAAGCTGAAACCCCGACTCGACTGTATATCAGATTCACTATTATTAGATTCACTAAATTGAATTGTTAAACAAGTTGATTGCACTTCTCATTTAAATTTGAAAGAATAAACCATATCCTAGATTTCAGCAATGATTAATTGAGCTTGCGTTACTGTTATCAGAGGTGAGAATAACTGCTATTTTTCAATAGCATGCGTGCGCTGTTAATGCTTCTTTCGAACAATTACTATTTTAAACTGCAATCGCGTTTTCGTTTCACACGCTCGGCGAAATCATTCTAAATCAGACCCCTCACGCTCCCGGCGCCATCGATCATTCGTTTCATTCAGCATAACAAAAAAACAACAACAACGAAGTGATATATCTTTCTCAATAGCATAAAATAGCAGCGGCCAGCGGCATGACGGCATGGACTGCCTAGTACAGTAGCGCAGCGTTCTACTTTATCTATGGTATCAGCAGCAACTTCAAAGTGCTTTTCATACATGTTGCGTTTCGTTTTAGTTATTCTACAACGGAAAGATTTCGCTGCGCGCGTTTTGTTGTTTTGCTATCGACAAGCTGTCAACTTTGCGATCGCAGTTTACATTTTTTTGAATAGCAATGCTATTCGTTGCCATGAAATAATGAGTAATAACGACCACTTCTAACTGTTATAGTTTTATTTTATTTCTTTAAAAATCTTTATTGGTAATATCTATACCAATATTATAAAGAGGAAAGATTTGTTTGTTTGTTTGTAACGATTTAACGAATAGGCTCCGGAAATACTGAACCGATTTGAAAAATTATTTCACTGGTAGGAAGCTACATTAACCCCGAGTGTCATAGGCTATATTATATTGCTATACTATAATTATAAAAAAACAGTTCTCTAGCATCAGCAGTTTCCGAGATATTTAATAAAATAGATTTCCGGCAAAACGTCAGCCCAGCAACAGATGGAATAACTCTGTTATCTGAAGAGGCACATTTACCAGTTTCAGCGCACATTTAGGCACATTTATAAGCTACATTTCTGCCAAGTTTCAAAGACCTAGGCCCAGCGGTTCAAAAAAGTGTTTCCAGGATGACGTCATCCCAGCAGAATTAGTTTTTAGCCTATAACTCCAAAACCTCTGAATGCACAAATTCGACACTTCGCGCACTAATCCTTCGTTCGTTGCACTGAAAATTGGCATTTTCAAAATTTCGATGCCGTGACTTTTTCGGCCCCACTGACGCACACTGGGTTACTATATTTGAGTTTGAGTAAGGATCCTTATTTTTTCTTAAATCTAATATAGCCTATGTCACTCGGGGATAGTGTAGCTTCCCAACAGTGAAACAATTTTTCAAATCTGTTCAGCATTTCCGGAGCCTATTCAATGCAAACAAACAAACAAACATGTAACCAAACAAACAATCAAATCTTTCCTCTTTATTATTGGCAAAGATGTATTTTTAGTTAAGTTATAAGTTTATCGCTGGGGCGATAAAATCAAATTTGGATTGGGTTTTTTTTTATTAAGCATTACTAGCCTATACATTATACATGTATGCATAAGTACTAGGTATTATACATAAGTTACCTGAAATAATTTATTGTGAATCAAATCAAATAAATTGTTATTGTAACCAAAATTACAGAACTCAAGATAAGAGACGTAAGGGTGAGGGTTGAGAGACTCCAAGAAAACTTTTTAAATCGAGTCGAGCCCAAACGCAAACCCATAGTAAAGCCTCGAAAGATAATCAGAATAAAAAAAAATGCAAACAAAAGAAAAAAAAATCAAATAAGGTAAGTAAGTGGACTGAGCTTGGCCTAACCAGACTTCGATAGATATGATTATAACTTCTAACTTCTTGATTTTTTGTGTAATAATATGTTATTTTTGTTGTTCATAGAAGTAGTGTTATGGGGCTGAGATCAAGATCAATTAAACACATTATGTCTGTTAAGAAAAGACCAAATATACAAGCGCCAGTCGTAATTTTACCGAAGAAAAAAAGACTTGGATTAGTATGTGCGCCGACGCAGCCGTCAGTTTCCGGGTTTTCGTCGGATGACGACACTCCTCTCAACGTTATTAAACAAAGTGTAATTACAACTACAGCGGAAGTCCATAATCCCAAGGAAAACTATTTTCTGCGTAAACAAGTAGTAGCAAGTAAGTTTTATTAATCTAATACACATACAAATTATAAAATATCTATGCCCAGCTCGCTAAAATGCAGATTGGCACAGATATCTAGAAATAATGGGTGCGAAATCATTATTCATTCATGATTCATTTTCTCCAATAATTTTTTTTTCTAACCTTCAATAAGTTAATAACTCATACATAAACTGACAATTTCCTCTTTTCAGTAGACGCTTAAAATAGTTACAAAAACCTTTTTCTGAATGTAACAAATACTTTTGTGAAAACCACATCAAAATTAATCCAGCCAAACTCGAGATATTCGCGGACAAACATACATACGTACAGGTCAGACTGATAACCTCGTTTTTTGAAGTTGATACATCTCTGTGATATGTTATTTTCAAATTTAAATTGTAATGGGGACAGGCGAGGTCTCCGTCGCGCAAGTCTGGGATATGCGCAAACAAAATTTATAGGCCGAAATCTCCCATTTTGCATTATTCAAAACGATAAGCCACACCCCAACACATCCGTTCAAACAAAATAATAATATATATATATGTCGTAGACAGATCGTAAAATTGGCCATTTCATGATATGGCCGGCCATTTAATGAAATGAGAACTTTTCATGAAATGGCCAATATTCGTTGGCCACATCATGATGTGGCCTGGCCAAATTAATGAACACTCAACGTTTAACGATTTGGCCAAGTAATCGTATCACTATTTCATGAAATGGCCAAACGTTAGCGATCATATCGTTGAATAATAAATTTCTCCGCTAGTGGCGGTGTTGTTGCGTGTGCTGTATGTTTTGATGTTACGCGCCATGACAGTTGTCAATAACAGTAGGGTGACCGTGCAACGTACATCCATGAACTATTCATTAATATTATTGGAATTCTAATTATCGAAATGGAAGGAATTTCCAAACGTAGGTTTTATTTATTTACTTGCCTTAAGGTGTATGTACACTCGCCGACCGCATGGGGTATGTATAGCACAATACCGCAAGTTCGCTCACTTCGAACGCTCCTTGCTAACCTAACCGTAGTTTCAACGATCTGGCCAATAACAGTTGGCCATTTCATGAAATACGCACAGATCATGAAATGGCCGGCCATTTCATGAATTAACGATGGGGCCACGACATATATATCAAATGATTGAAAATTAAGGTGTACCGAAGTGAACAGACACTTCTAAATGTACGTACAGTAGGCCTATTGCGGTTCCCAATGGTAATGGAACGGATTACGAGAATAAAAATTGTTGAATCAAAATTGACATTTCAGTTGATGAATATCATTGGTATTGCGGTTTCAAAACGATTAATTATTATCACTATGGTTATGAACAAAGGAACGATTGAATGATGAAACAATGGTCGCTTTTATTTTAATTATTTCACTTAATTACACATGCAAAAAAGATTTTTCAAGGATAACAAAATTAAACCCAAAACAAACTCATTAACAATATCGATACAGGGAGCAAGTGAGTCGCCTGTATCGTTTGACGTGGATGTCAATCCATGAATCGACTTTATTTCAATCCCCATTTTCATTCGGAAACAACGGCAATACCATGAAACGTCAAAATAGTCATAGTTCGGTCAGCCATGAAAATGGAGGTTGAAGTTCATTATGCCGTCAATATTCGAAAGATTGATATCCAGACTGGATATAAAATGTCAAAGTTACTTTCATTTTCATGACCATTAAGAACCGCAATAGGCCTACAGGCTCTGACTTAGGGCCAGGCATAAATAAGTCTAAAATGATTGCACTAAAAATTCCATGTTTAAACAATTAAACTTGCATTATCAATATAAATAAAACTCTTCCGTTACTGACTGACTGACTATGCAACGCAGACAGACAACGCAGAGCCGAAACTACAGGACGTAGCAGGCTGAAATTTTGCAAGTGGGTTCTTTAGTAAGTGTAGGGGAGCACTAAGGAATAGTTTCCCGAAATACCCATGGGAACGGGAGAAAACGGGATTTTTGTGTTAAAGAGAAATCTGCGCTGGTGATACCGCGGGGCAGCCTCTAGTTTTATATAGAAAGGTAGTTATTAAAACTAGTGTTTATTTTGTTTAAGGTAAAGGTGATCCTCTCTTAGTTTCCAAAGTTAATAACATAAGCTCATCCAAAAAAAACATAACAAAAACTAAGGATAATACTGGTAAAGAAGATACAGCAAAGAACAGTCCTGAAGCAAACGAACCAGAGCGACCGTTATGTAGAATTGTTGCAGTAACTAGTCAGGCATTCTACAATAACAATGAAATTGAGAGGTGGATAGTTGGCGGTAGCAACAGTTCTCAAAAACCCAAAGAAACGTTTAAGGTTCCACCAATTCCACTTCCTAAAAGAGTGTTGCGAGATGGGGTCGCTGCAGCGGCAGCGTCAGCGTCGGCAGCAGCCGTCGCGTCCTCGTCATCACAGACTCAGGGTGCAGCGTTGACTCCGACTGTGGGCAATACGTTTGATGTAATGGTCGATGTGGCCGTGGAGACCATCTCAGAGAGCGGCTCTGTGACGATGTCAGTGCCGTCTCTAGTTTCTTCTAGAACGGAGCCTTTGTTATACCCGATCCCAGAACGAGCTTCATCGCCCTGTCCTTCGGTGCAATTCAGTACGGTGGAATCTGTCCAAAATGCAACACAGAAGGATTTCGACAGTTGTTGTAAAAAGTGTCACCATTGTGTTGACATGAACAACGCATACAACTTTATTTCACGAAATATTGTAAGAATGCAAGAGGTACACCCAGAAGACGAGCTGTCCATGCGAGTCGGTGTGGATGGCGACGCAGGGTCGACGGTAGACGCCCCCGCTGCCAAATCTACGGACGTCTACAATTTTGATGAGACAGACTCTGTCAAGGAACGGCCGACCCTGACCAAATTTCGAGAAGAAAAACAAAAAAATACTTCCTCGACCAACAAGAGACCTACTAGAAAGAAACAACTCTATGTTGATCTTTTTTCTAGAAACGGATCCCAATGTATTCGTTTTAAAATGCCTAATGGGCCGGAACCTATAATGAAAGTGAGTCTTTTGAAAAACACAAACAAAAAACCAACACCTAAACCAGTTGAACAAAAAGCTGCAAGCTCGTCGCAGACATTACATATAGACTCTGCAAATAAAATAAATAATAAATCATCAAAAAAAGAAGCGCCGAAATCAAAATCTACAAATAAAAAAACCAGAGCTCAAACTTCAAGTGGCGATAAAGATACATCTGATATCCCAAAGAGTCCTACAAAGATTTTAGAAGCCCCTGTTCTGTACCCCACTGAAAAAGAATTTGAGGTGATACATTTTCTTATTGCACGCACAATAAAAAAAAAAATAAAAAAACATAACAACGAGAAACTAACTAACATTCAACTAATAACTTCATTTGAATTTTAGAATCCACTGGCATACATTCAGAAGATAACACCTGGTGCTTCCAAATTTGGAATGTGCAAAATCGTACCGCCCAAGCCTCATCAAAAACCCGAGTGCCAATTCGAAGAAAACACTAGGTTTGAAGTCACTAACCAGTACCCAGGGCGTATGTTCACCCGCTGGGGGCCCGCAACTCGTGAGTTTTGTGCTATCAGATCGCACTTGGAGACGGAGAATATCCAGTTCAATAGGCCGCCATTGGCAAGTACTAATCGTTAAATATCTGCTTTGTTTTTAACCCCCGAACGAAAATTCAGAGAGGGGTGTTATAATTTCAACGTGTTTATCTGTCTGTCTGTCTGTCTGTCTGTCTGTCTGTATCTCTGTCTGTCTGTCTGTCTTTTTTTTTCTTTTCTCCCACACAGGGAGAGGGTAATGAGGGAATACATTTACGTACAGAGTGTCGGACTCAATGCAAACGTGCGTGGCAGGCACTCAGCACTCTTAATACCGACTAAAACCTCGCCCCATGCTCATCTGCCCCTGAGTCCTCCGCGGCTCGCCGTAAAGCATTACTTCTCGGAGGGGGGTGTAGCTATATAGCTTCTTCTTGGCATGACTGCTAACAAGCAGTCATTGCATATTATCTTCATCTCTCTCTCTCTGCTGCGCTCGGTCTCTTTCTTGGCGACGAAGTTCTTTAAGGACCTATGTCGCAAAAGCGCTTGTCGCCTCCCAAATTTCCTTTGACGATAGCAAAGCTGTTATCAAGGATTCCGGCTTGATTTTCTTTTTAACTTCTGCTTCCCACACTGCGGGATTCATAAAATCGTGGGCACGTAAAGAATACGTGCTCAGCATCTTCATTGACTCCAGGACAGGACGGGCATTCGGAAGAACTATCATGTTTGTATTTATGAAGGTACTCCCGGTAACACCCATGCCCGGTGATCATCTGGGTCAGATAGTAGTTGACCTCTCCGTGACTGCGGTTTAGCCATTCTTCTATTTTCGGGATAAGTCGGTACGTCCACCTTCCATTTGTTAAGTTATCCCATTTTGTTTTCCATCGTAGTATGCTATTTCGCCGCTCTTCACTTTTTAGTTCCTCGGCGCTCATCGTGCTGGCTCCTTTCCGCCGGTAAAGGGCTTTCCGTTCTTCGGCAAGTTCCTCTATTGGCAGCATCCCGGCAATAACGCACACGGCATCCTCGGATACTGTGCGAAAAGCGCTGGCTACTCTCAGGGCACTTTAATAATAATAAAATAATAATAAAAATTTATTTCTCAAACATAGCCTACATGACAAATTTAAACATTACATTTAAATATAATCTGTAGTTTACATCAATTAAAACCCTGATTCCTGAACTAGGCGTAAACCTGTATCTCAGGAGCCAGTGGAGTTGCTTAAGAAGACAAAAATTACAACAATTAAAATATATGTGACCGCATAATTTAGTGATTGATAAGTTATACTTATAGATAACATGCTTACAACTAACATGCTTAAAATATAAATTTATTTATTATTTCTAACAGAGTATTAGGTAATTCAAGTATAATATATTTGATAAAATAATAATTTAGGACAACATGCAGTGTAAATATAAAACATATCGATGAAAGTTACTATAAAAACAGTAAATAATTATATGTGTATAATTAATTAATTAATTGTATGTATGTATATAGTAAGACAAATTGATGAAGACATATAAAACATCATTCATAAGACATATAAAACATCATTCATAAGAAGGTAAATACAAATGATCCAAATGAGCGTTAAATAATACAAATTGGTAAATATTTTGAGTATGAATTTGAACCTAGATTATTAACATTATTTTGATAACAATTTTTCTATTTCATCGTAGCTTAGTTCTTGGAGTAGTTTCGAAACTTTAACCTTTAATTCATACTTATTGAAATCTTTCAATTTTTCCATTCTATTAATTTTATTAACTAGATGTTTGGCTAAAATAAAATTGTGACGAAAAGCAAAAACAGTTTTGTGAGGTATCAATGGACAAATGTTCCTAGCTTGGCGCTTGCTGTCTGGATGATTAAATTGAATAGATGGATAGGCACGAACAGTGCTGCGCAAAACAAAAAGCTTCCTTACAGTTAGGACCCCGGTTATCTGGTAAAGGTCCTTAGTAGGGAATTCGAATGGCTTTTTTAGCAAAACCTTAAGAACCGCTCTTTGAGCTCTTTCTAACTTCATGAAAGCTGTTTTATCCGCGCCACCCCAGACAGGTATACAATATGATATCAAAGATTCACATAAGGATGTATACACCATTTTTAACGTGTCTAAGTGAGCTGAGTTTCTTAAAGCCTTAAAGATGAAAATAACTCGTCTGATTCTGGAAGACAGAGTGTCTATCTGCGCATGCCAGTTTAGATGATCGTCGATCATAACTCCAAGGTACCGCAGGCAGGTCTCTCGACATAGTGTCGGGCAAGAACAGGAAGAGTCGTTACCTAAGCAAGTATGAGCTTGAACTGTATAACTAGGTGGAGGCTTAGTTATGTCTCTGATGCAGAACGGTATGAATTTAGTCTTTCCAGTATTTAAGGTTAGATAGTGGTGCGAAAGCCAGTTAAGGACCAGTCTCATAGAGTTTTCTGCATTTGCTTTAACATTCTCCCAAGAGGAACCCCGGATCAACAAAGCAGTATCATCAGCGTAGGTAAATATTTCGCAAAAAGGTATCTTCATATTGCAGAGGTCATTTATATAAATGAGAAAGAGAGTAGGCCCCAGGATTGATCCCTGTGGTACCCCATATGAAATACACTGCTCACTGCTCTGCTGGCTATCAACCGTTACACATTGACGTCTATTATTTAGATAATCAGTAAAAATTTCCAGAGCCACTCCCCTAACGCCCAGACCATGCATCTTTGACATTAGGGTGGGGATATGGACAGTGTCAAAGGCCTTAGAAAGGTCTAGGAAAATTCCCAGGCACTTTTCTTTACCATCCAGTTTCCTAACAGTCGATTCCACTAAATCAGAAACTGCATCTTCAGCCGATATTCCTCCTCTGAAACCATATTGTTTACTAGAAAAGAGATTATTATGATTCAGGTAGTTTATGAGAGATTTGTTTAGGATTTTTTCAAGTATTTTAGAAAGTGCAGGTAAAACAGATATAGGCCTGTAATTATTGACACTATTTCTATCCCCACCCTTATGAATTGGATGCACAACTGCCTTTTTAAATGCATCCGGAAAGGTTCCAGTTTTGATAGATAGGTTGCATAAATAAGTTATTATAGGAACAAACTTTTGCCGACAACATTTCAGTATTTTTGCCGAGATGCCATCCCAGCCTACAGCGCAATCACTACTAAGCTGCATAATAATAGATTCGACATCCCCGTTGTCTACTTCTAAAAGTACCAAAGATTTAACCGGAGACTTTGAGGTCTGGTATTTTTTAAATATAGGTGGGTCATGAGAATTAATACTGGAAGCAAGATTCTTACCTATTTCAATAAAGTATTTATTTACATCATCCAAGGACTGTTTAGGATCTCTGGAAAGATTCAGAAGTTCCTTGGGAGGTACTTTCTGCTGAACATAGTTAGTAATTTTCTTGATAGCGTTCCAAGTGGCTTTAGAATTATTTTTTGCTTTAGAAAGCTCATCTTTATCATATTGTGTCTTGATTTTATGGATTAAGCGATTACAGAAATTACGATAACGGGTGTATGTCAATGTTATTATAGGATCATTTGGCGAATTCCTAGCTTTTTTATGCAGTTTATCTCGATTTCGGATGCATTTCAAAAGACCCGGAGTAATCCAGGGCTTAAGCTCTTTTTTTCTTCTTGAAATTTTAACAGACACTGTATTATCAGAAATAATCGATGAGACTACTTGAACAAATTTATCAGTTGCCTCATTGACATCAGCTATGTTCATAATTGAAGAAAAATCTGCATTTTCTACATCCTTCATAATGCCTTCTACATTTGTGCGAGAAACTAAAGCATGTTGATACGGTCTTTGAATTTTTAGGTCCAGAGACAATATCTGTGGCAAATGGTCTGTAACATACGTATCTAATATAACCAAAGATGTGGGCAGTTTAGTTTTAAGAAGTACATGGTCAAGACAATTTAGTAATCTAGTAGGGTGAAGGTGTGCTGGTAGCAAACCATGTGTAGCGTTTAAAATTAAGTATTCGTCGGAATAGGGGTCTTTATTTTGTTCCTTTATATCTATATTTAGGTCGCCAATAAGCATAGTATTTGCAATGTGTGCAAGAGATTTGTAGATAAAGTCCAAACTCGAAAGGAAACCATCGATATGCTCTCTCTTAGAATAAGATGGTGAACGATAGATCGTCACTACTGCAACTGAATCAATTAAGCATATTAAACCATTTGCATATTTGATTTCTGGTTCCTTGATCGTGCATTTTAGGCTATCTTTCACATAAATGACCACTCCATCATTCTGATTACCATTGCTCTTTGTACTAAAATGATTATAACCGTTTAGCACTGGAAGATTTACCACCTTGGATAGCCAACACTCAGTCAAAACAATAACATCACAGTCGACATTCATTTGTGTCAACAGTGAGCATAAACCATTAAAATTTCTGTTAATGCTGCGAATGTTTAAGTGGAAAAAGGTTAATGCTTTATTATTACAATTTATATATTTGTGGCAGTCAGCGGGTGCGCAATAACGGGAGGTGGTAAAATGCATGGACTCTATTTCTGAATTTATTTTATCTATGGAAGCCATTTGTAAAAATAAAGTAACAAGAGATAAAATATTTTTTTGAACATAAATTAAACAGGTCAATCAATATATATAAAACTCTTCCGTCACTGACTGACTGACTGACAGACAACGCAGAGCCGAAACTACTGGGCGCAGCGGGCCGAAACTTTGCATGAAGGTTCCTTAGGGAGTGTAGGGGAGCACCATGAAAGGATTTCCCGAAATTCCTATTCGAAACGGAAAAAACGGGTTTTCTGTTTTTATTAGAAATCTGCGCGGGTGAAACCACGGGGCAGCCTCCAGTAATTACTAAGATGAATAATGAGCCAACGCGCCAATGTGATCTTAATAATAAAATGGTATAAAGATTGAATGTTAATGCATATTTACGTAGGTAAATTGAAAATGGTAAGAAATGTTGTAGTTTATTTATAAATTGTATTTCAAGTAATATATACGTTTCCAAGTAAATAAAATAATTATAAATAGCTTTCCTGAATGCTTTGTGTTAATTAATATTACACAAGGATAAAAATGCATGAATTCAAAAACTCTAAATAACATAATTTTAAAAAGTAAAGAGCAAACGCGCCATTGTGATTTCAATAGTAAAATAGTGTAGGGATTTAAAGTTAATGAATAATTACGTAGGTAAATTGAATATGACCAAAAAATTTTTAATTTATTTATAAAACGTGTTTCAAGTAATAAATACGGTTCCAAGTAAATAATTATAATAAAGGTTCCTGTAAGTTTTGGGTTAATTAATATTACAATAAGATAAAAATAAAAATGGTAGCAATAACATTTTGCTGTTGCATGCATGAATTCAAAAAATCTTAATAAAATATTAAAAGTTAAAAATAAAACAAAACGTGTGAATGATTCCACAAGTCAAATTTGATTTTGCATTTCGCCTAACATGCGCTCTGATCTGACTTGAATCGGTGTAGATCCATCCTCTTTACGAATATATATTTTACCGTTTACTGCCCAACAAAATCTGTAATTCTTCTTCTTAGTAAACTCCCGGGCAAGGTAAAATAACTTTGTCTGTATACTGGCGCGATCTTTCTCCGTGACTCCTGTATCCCCAGTGTGTCCGCCAATATGGGGATTCCATAAGTTAACACTGTCGTGACCACCGAGGATAGAAGTATCCTCCTATTTTGCTTCGGGCCTCCTACGTTGGGCATAAGGCGTGAAAGGGCCGCCCGGGTAACCGATGCTTTAGCCCCTACATGTTCCGCCTGCTGCTTGAATAGATAGCAGATATTGATGATTGATATTGCAGATAGCGAATGAACAGTTGAGATGTTATTTCATGTTCTCCAACGCGCAGTGTGATAGTTTCTAGAACCTTTCTACTACTTATGAGAACTGCCTCTGTCTTGTGTTCAGCTAGCTGAAGGCCAACTGAGTTCATCCACTGATTGATTGTCTCGTAGGTTATGTCAAAAGCCAGATTAATTTCTTCGAGGTGCTTTGCAACGATGACTACGGCTACGTCATCTGCATATGCCACAAGCTTGACTTCCTTTGGTATTTCCAGTTTCAGTAGCCCATCGTACATGACATTCCACAGAAGTGGCCCTAATACAGAGCCCTGTGGGACTCCTCCAGTGATCCTGTATTCCGTCGGGCCGGCCTCCGTGTCGTATTTCAGAATCCTGTCGTTGAAGTAGCTTGCTACCATCCTCCGTAGGTATCCTGACACGTTCATCTTTATGAGGGCTGACATGACGCAGTCCCACTTGGCAGAGTTAAACGCGTTCTTGATATCCAGGGTTGCCACTAGACAGTACTTCTTAGTGCCTCCCTTCCATCTTTTGCCTGCAATTGCGTTTTTGGCAGTTTGCACAACTAGGTCTATCGCATCCAGGGTAGAGCGACCTTTCCGAAAACCATATTGGTTGCCAGAGAGACACGGCTCGACGGTCTTTTCTATCCTTTTATGGATAATACTCTCCAATATTTTCCCCGCTGTGTCCAACAAGCAGAGTGGGCGGTAGGCTGAGGGATCATCTGGCGGTTTCTTTCCTTTAGGGAGTAGAACCAGCCTCTGCTGCTTCCACATCGAAGGAAAGACACCCTCTGTAAGGCAGGCATTGTAGAGCTCCAGGAACAGTGTCGGCACCGCTTTGATGGCTTCCTTCAACGCAACGTTAGGGATCCCATCCAGGCCCGGAGCTCTATTTCCCACTCTGTCACACGCTGCCATCAACTGTTCTCCTGTGATAGGAGGTATTTCTTCTATGTCGTCGTATTGCTGCTCATCCCAATGCTAATGTTCTGGTTGCTGGGGGAACAACGTGGATACGATGACTTCTAGGAGTTTGGGACACGTGGGTGGTGGCATGGACTGATACTTTAGTCGGGTCATAACCACTTTATATGGTCTGCCCCAAGGATCGCCCACCTCATTAATCAACTCAGCCCAGCATTGTCTCTTGCTTTCCTTGATGGCTTTGTTCAAATTCCGGCGTGCCTCTTTGTACTCCGCCACCAGTTCCTCCTGTTTCGGCTTCTTCCAGCCACGCTGCGATGCTCTTCTTTTGGCAATGCATTCTTTACGGAGGGCAGCGATTTGATCATTCCACCAGTGAACTGGTGGGAGCTGATTCCTTCCGCGCTTTCGGGGCATGGTTGCATCACAGGCTTCTGTGACTCTCCCTATCACCTCCTTTGCCTTCTTTGTAGCGTTTCCTTCAGCGATTGGGTAACCATCCAAGGCTATCCTGAAGGTGGAAGGGTCAAAGGTGCTCACCTTCCAACCAATCGCATTCGTTTTTCGGTGCACCTTTCTGGTGCTCCGACTTGTGGAAACTTCCCATAAAATAGCACAATGATCACTGACCGTGTACGTGTCCATTACCTCCCAAGCATAATTTCCCTTAACGAGGCTGCTGCTGACGAAAGTTAGATCTATGATAGACGTTGCTCCCCCCTTAATGTATGTCGGTTTATTACCGCAGTTGAGCAGGACCACGTCCAATGTGGACATGGCCTCCAGCAGAGCTTCTCCTCGCCCATTGGTCTCTTTGCTGCCCCAATCAGTTGCCCAGGAGTTGAAGTCTCCAGCAATTGCTACGTGGGGGTGTGGCTTTGCATCTTCTGTCAGTCTGTCTAAAAAAACTACGAAATCGTCGAAAGTAAGGCTGGGTGGAGCGTAACAGCTGTAGAAATAAATTCCTTCCAGCTTCGCCACCACAAAACCGGCTTCCGTAGAATTAACAACGCTCTGGAATGGGCACGTCCCACAGGACCAGATCACGGCTTTGCCGGTGCTATCTGTTTCCCATGGTGCATTGCTGAGGTGTCTATACGGCTCCGAGATCAGAACAAGGTCTGGCTTCAGTTCACGCACGGTTTGCATGAGTAAATCATGAGCAGCTTCACAATGATTAAGATTAAGCTGTAATATATTCACAGTCGTTTTTTCTTTACCTTCTGTAGTGCCTCTTTAAAGACCGGGCATCTGCTGCTACCGGCGATGTGGGCACCTTTTTCGATGCACAGCTAGCATCCTTTTTGCAAGTTGCCAGCTTATGTCCGTCACCTCCGCACTTGGAACAGCGATTGGATCGGTCCACTGCGCTCTTACATTTAGTAGCGAGATGTCCGTAATTCCAGCACCTGAAACATTTTGTTAGTTTCTCTACTCTTCTGACGTGGCAATTCACCCAGCCGATTCTGATCTTGCCATGTTCACCTACCACTTTCTCGACCATAGGTGTTGCCAATGTCACTACGGCTGTCTGAGTGCCTCCATAGGCCTTTCGCAGCGACTTAATGGCGTCTAACGAAATTTTATCAGTTTCTCCTATGACCTTTTGAAGGACTTCAAGTATTTCATCCTTTGTGGTCGTTTCTTCAAGATCTTGGATTTCAGTATCATCCTGTGGTCCCTTGCAGATCACTTTGGCATCTTCTCCGAAGATGTCGTTAATGGTCTTTTGAAGACCGCGGCCTCTATCTGTGTTTTCCTTCGTAAGGATGATCAGCAGGTCTCCAGAAGCAGTTTTGCGGATCTTGTCGACTGACGTCCGTACCTGATCATTTGGGACATCCTTCTTGACCCGGCTGAGTATCTCCGCGTATGAGTGCTTATCCTTTGGGCGAATAATAAGTGCATTGTGCCTGGTCGCTGGTGGACGAGGCTTCTTTTGCAGCTTTTTCTCCTTCTTGGATAACACTACTTGCCAATCCGTCGCTATCTTCTTGTCTGAAGGCAGTGCGTCGTCCTTCAGGGCCGGAGCTGGTGCTGATTCCTTCTTCTTCTTCTCATTAGTTTTTTCGGGCGATGGTCGCTGCTTCCGATTTGCTTTGCGGATTTCGCGTATTTCGCCAAGTGCGATGTCTTCCTCGGTGTCCATTGTAGTTGTCGTCGTCGTCGTCGTCGCCGTCGTCTCAGGAACAATTTTCTTCGCTGCTGCTGTTGCAGACTGGGATAGTAAGGATTTGGGAGGTGTGATGTGCGTCCTCCAGTGCTTTTAGTTTCTTGAAAACACTACCAATGGTGGCAACTTTGGTCTTAATCTCCTTGTGAACATTTATCATGGGCTGCACAAACTCATGAAGCTCCCTTATGAGCTTTTCCAGGTTATCCCATGCTTGCATCGTCTTCTTCTCCTTCTCACTCCCTGCCGAAGGTGTCAATTTGCTCCCCCCAGAATACGAGGAGCGGCCTGGGGCACAGGGGCTAGCCCGCGCGCCAAGGAGGGATTCTCCGGTGCCGGAGACACCGGTACCCTCCTGGGGTAATTTCTCTTTAATTGACTCCATAGTGCCTACTCAAAAAAAAAGTTATCGGCTGTGAAACCCGAGAGGGCATGGGCTCGTACACGCACTGTTTCGGAGCTTCTTTTCCAAGACTCCGGGCCACGTGAGTGACCCTAGGGTGGTTATACCGCCACGGTTTGGTAGTGATAATTGTTCATTGTGTGGTAAGAACATTCGAGCATTCGCCCGGTTGCAGTATCACTTCTGCGACCAGAACGCGCTGTAAGTGTGAAAAGGGGGGAGGGGGGGAGAGTTAGTATTGGAGTTTCGGTAGCTAGAAGAAATTAGGGTTAGGTGCTGGGTTGAGATGATCGTGATCTGGAGGTGGACCACGTTCAACCTTCTGTCTGTCTGTATGTCTGTGTATCTGTCTGTGGCATCGTAGAGCCCAAACGCCTGAACCGATTTTCGTTTAGTTTTTTTTGTATCATAGATAATTTCAGGCCGAGTGTTCTTAGCCATGTCTGATGAAGGTTTGAGCAGCGGTTTGATGATCATCAGCTCTTTCACAAGTAACACAAGGAGCATTATAAAACATCAATCGTGAACTATAGTTGGGCTTAAGGTCTTTGTAGGGTCTTATTAAAGTTCACCTCAAGTTCTTAAGCCCTATATAGGCATCTCGAAACTAATTTTATGCGTCAGTCTGTACAATAGTTGGATAATTGTTCACTCATCTGCCTCAATACAGCCTTCAGTTTTAAAGCGGTGCACTACTACGCCACTTTACAGCTTTTAACTGTTTTCTATATTTGCCTTTGGATGAACAAAAGCATTAAGAAGCATCACAGAAATGCTGGATGCTGCGGAATATCATTTTAATGTGAAACATTATAATGCACTGTAAATTCAATATACAACTTTCAGCTGTTTATGGTGCCAAATGCTGCATTGTAGCATAATCTTGAACAATATATTTCACCTCAAGTCTGCTGTATAGCTTTCAGCTGTTTTTGGTGTCTTTGGATATATATTAGCATTTTTCAAAACTATTGAAAGACAGAATGCATCTTGATAGTATAATTATGAACAAATATAATGCTAGCATTTTAAAAGTTCAACAAAGTGTATTAAGTGTAAGTGTAAGTATAAGAAATACGGACAAAAGTTTTAAAGTAAAATATATGTGAGGTATTTTAATGCGTACAGCTTTTTTAATATTCACTTTACTCCATCTGTAAAGCTAATTCTGTTCTCCTATTTACCACTAAGTTCAATAGTTTTACTAAAAAGCGTTCCGTAGGGTACTTACAATAACAATCATATTTCCTTAGTAAAAACTCACGATTAGCGCAGATTTTATAATATTACTAGCTTTCCGCCCGCAGCTTCGGAAGCGCTTTTTATTATAAATAAAAGTAAATAACTGGTTGATTTGTTTCTCAGAAATATAGGGAAATCATTTGTAATCGCACCAAAGCCTTAAAGAAATCTTAAAAAAGCAGTTTGCCTTTACAACAGTAAAATTTGGTTTTTCCAGTTCCTGTAGTATCTTTACGAATTTATGTCTTTGCTAGACTTATATTCCTTACGTTTCTATCTTGAGATGTTTGGGCTGAAAACTTAAATACTCATTGTTCCCTTTTCCATTTCAGGATATCCTTCAATAACGTCACCCTGTATTGTATAAAAAGACTAACCTATATGCTTCATCTCTGAGGCTAAGCTCTGAGGCTTCACTAAAAATCCAGTTCTATTGTACCCTAATTAGGTCTACTCAGATTCATCATCATCGTCGTCCCAACTGATTGTCGTTCATTGCTGTAAATTTGCCTCCCCTACAGGTTGCCATAATTACCTTCCTTGCGCGACCCTTATCCAGTTTACTAACATCACTTTTTTTTTTCATACAAATTGTTACACTCTGTATCAGCACCCGCAAAAACTTTGAAAACACATACCATATTACTTTATAAGGAAACCTAATGTTCGCCATACATATTGTATCTAGGATTTATTGTATCTATTTTTCCTAACAAAACCTCTATAAACATGAGGCGCTTTAATTTTTCAATTAAATGTATGTAGATATTGACAGTAAAATTAATTTCGCAGTTGTATTTGAGGCAAGAGATGAAATATTTGGATATTTTTAGTACACACAACACTTCTACATATACTAAATGGCGCCAGATGATGACCATTACTTGAACTGATCGCCATTAGTTATATAACTACTTAAACATTATTTCATTGTATTAATGATTTTAGTATTGCGGCTTTTTAGTATTGTGACTGCTCCGTGGCTCAGTTGGCAGTGATGTGGACTGAGTAAACGTGTGCACCCGGGTTCGATTCCCGGGCGGGGCGAATATTGATATGATGAATATCGATGTTTGTTTCCGGTCTGGGTGTGATGTTCGTCTCTGTGTGTGTTTCGGGCACCCTAGATACAGGTTCTTCCTAGTTAGGGGCTCTGAGTGTGATGTGTTATTATGTGTTATTATTTTAAGATGTTTTTTTGATACGGTATTTACTTAAGGCGGTAACTCACGGTATGGCGCGAAATTCAATTTTTTTCATGTTTTTTAATTATTTTGGCGAAAGTATTCATTTTAAATAAAGTTTAAATTAATTCGCGTACGTAAAAACCTATTTACCACATTGTGATATATCGTTTTTGAAAGACGAGAGTTACCGATTTTGTGTATATTCAAGGAACTTGTTTTTTGGCCTTTAACCCCTTAGACACAAAATCTGTAGGTCTGTCTTCAAAAAACGTTGTATTACAATATGGGAGATGGTTTTTTACATACGCGAATTTATTTAAACTTTATTAAAAATGTATACTTTCGCCAGAATAAATAAAAAACACGAAAAAAATTGAATTTCGCGCCATAGCGAGAGTTACCACCTTAAAGTGAATACTTCAAAGACTTAAGGTGGTAACTCTCGCTATGGCGCGAAATTCAAATTTTTTCGTGTTTTTTATTTATTCTGGCTAAAGTATACATATTTTTAAAAGTTTCAATGAATTCGCGTATGTAAAAAACCATTTGCCACATTGTAATACAACGTTTTTAGAAGACAGACCTACTGATTTTGTGCCTAAGGACATAAAGGCCAAAAATCAAGTTAGGTCCTTAGACACAAAATTAGTAGGTCTGTCCTCGAAAAACGTTGTATTACAATGTGAGAAATGGTTTTTTACATACGCGAATTCATTAAAACTTTATTAAAAATGAATACTTTCGCCAGAATAATTAAAAAACACGAAAAATTTTGAATTTCGCGCCATACCGTGACTTACCGCCTTAAATTATTATTTTACTTCACTGCCATGCTTCTGTAATGCTATAAGTATGCTCAGTTGCCTTACTAATGCCAATAGAATGGTGCAATAATGCCATTAAACGGCCTTGTGAACCTTTTCTAGACCTAAAGCCGTATAATTTGTGCCCAAATAAGCCTTACAGTAGCTTTATAGAGTTTTATATGGCCACTATAGGGCTAGCCTATAATGTTAAAAGCATACAGGAATGCCGTTAACAGTCCAATATACGGCCTCGTCGTGTTACTTGGGTTTCTAGGATCTATCTAACTAGCTTCCATATGTCCGATCGATTTGAAATTTTGTACCATGTTACATCTATGATAGTTATTGAAAGTATTTGGTAAGGTAAACATGACCTGATCAGCCGTTTGAAGATGATCAGCTCTTGAATAATGGATGAGAGGCTCTAACTACCTTCAATTTGTCCTATCGATTTAAAATTTGGTACAGTGTTACTTTAATGACATTGAAAGTACTTATATGGTAAGGTAACCATGACCTGATCTGCCGTTTGAAGATGAACAGCTCTATAATAGTGGATGAGGGGATCTAACTATCTTCCATAAATGTCCTATCGATTTGAAAATTGGTACCGTGTTACTTCAATAATATTGAAAGTATATGGTAAGGTGACCAGGATCGTTTTAAGATGATTAGCTCTAGTTCTAGTTAAGTTGATAAGGGGTCTGACTGGGTGGGGAGTTTTTTTTTTTATTTTTATTTGTGTTATTCCAAAAAAAGGAACCTCTTTATTAATTAATTATGTATTATCGTTAACAGATAGACAGTCTCGAAGTTGACATACCCAAGTTGTTCCATACTGTGCAAGCAAATGGTGGATTGAGTAATGTTCTAGAAAAAAAGAAATGGAATAAGGTAGCCGAAGAAATGGGTTGGGAACCAAAACCCAGTTTGGCTAAACGACTTGATCAACTGTACGTCAAGTTTCTGGTTCCTTATGACACCTTAAGCAACCGTAAGTAAACGATTTGCCTATAATAAAATACCGGTACATTGGCGGTCTAGGCCGGCGTAACACTTCCGGTTTTTCTGTATTGCAAAATAGCTCATGTGCTTCGGCAATACAGTCTAGGCCGCACGAGACCATAGACAAATATATTACTTCGTCCTAGACCACCACTTTACCTTATTATAAACATACGATTTAGAAGGTCTCATTTATTTGGAATTGTTAATCAATATACTGGGTGTTTCTAACAAGGCGGTAATAAATCAAAGGAGGGATTCCGCTCATCATAACCAGCAACTTTCCCAAAGCAACATGGGTCAAAATCTCAAAAAAAAATAACAGCTGTTCCATACATTGGTTCGATCAGCTGACGGGGTCAATGTACGGGACGGCTGATTTTTGTTTTGAGATTTCGACCCATGTTGCTTTGGAAAGATTTATTACCGCCTTGTCAGAAACACCCTGTATATAAAACTGTTCCATTACTAACTGACAGACTGACTGACTGACTGACTGACGGGCGTACAAAGCTGAAAATTGGCATGAAGGTTCCTTGGGGAGTGTAGACTAGCACTAAGAAGCGGGAATTACGGGACTTTTTAGTTGGTATGAAAAATCGTCATCATTTATCGACGTCAAATTTGGTCCAAAGGTTCCTTAGTGAATGTAGGTAAGGGTGATGAAAGAAAGGAATTAACAAAACGCTGACGGAAACGGGAATTACGGCACTTTTGTAGTTTGAATGAAAAATCGAATTCTTTGAGTGTATCGACGTCAAATTTTTGGTATATTATATAGATTCCTCAGTGTATGTAAGGGTCTCAGAATAAGGACAAGCATAGAAGTAGTCCTAAAATAAAAAGTCACATCATTGTGTTACGCCACTTACTCAAGTGCAACCATTGAATATGTTAAAAAGAGACCAATATACTTTCTCCACTGGGTCGTATGACTCTTCCGCACCTTGCCCGTAGCTGGGTTCAACTTTCTAATTTTAATTTTCTAAAAAGCTAGTGATGGCAAAAAAACTTGTCCTAAATCAAGTTGTCTATACTTTTATACAAGACATGGTTCTTTATTATGGAACTTATCATAACTAATTCAGGAGTAATTGTATGGTATTATAATAACAAGAAAACAAAGACAAAGATAAAAACGCTTTTTTGCTATAACAATGCAAATGAAAATACAAAATAAAACAAACCGTATAAAAATTTTAACAGAAAAAGAATAAGGGCAATGGGTGGCCTTATCGATTAAAGCGATTTCTTCCAGGACACCCACTGCACACAATAAGTTATTTTAAATAATACTTACCTATTTCTAAAGATTTTCCGTTCATAAAAAACTCTGTCACATCAGATATTATTAGCACAGCTCTAAAATAATTAAAACTAAAAGATGTGTGCCTATAATAATATGTATATATAAAACAAGTAAAACAAATCTATTTTTGGAAATTTCATAATGTATCAAGTCAAGTCAAGTCAAATTCTTTATTCAATATAGGATACAAGATATCACTTATTGAAAGTCAATTAGACTACATATAATCTAATCGCTATTGATACCTTATTTGGTAAAGTATCCTATACTGTGAGAGGCGAGGTAGTTCAGGGTGCCCACCAATTGGCTCAGGTAAACAAATGTTTGCCTTGCCTTACGACAATAGTCGCCTGGAGAGGCCCCCAAACGAGCCCTCCTCTGTCAAATGATTCTACTCCCTTTCGCAATGATTTTACAGCGTAGAGAAGAAAGGGGTAACAAACTCTACTTTACAATTTATCTCTTTTTTTTTTTTTTTGTTTTGTGATATTACAATATTTACAATACAATTAGGTGACAATACTATGAACATTATACAGATAAATAAAAATGAAATTACATGAAATAATGAAAAATATCTTAAGTGCAGAGCTAGACTACTTCCATGCGTCTTTGTCGTTTACATAATCATCAATATTGTAATAAGCTTTCTTAATCAGAACTTTTTTGATACGAGTTTTAAACTCATTATCATTCAGGATCAAAATTTCTTCTGGGATCTTGTTATAGAATCTTACTTCGTTTCCTATAAAGCATTTGTTTGTCCGTTTTAGTCTGTTTTGTGGAATACTAAGTTTGTTTTTGCTACGCGTTCTAAGGTCCTTAATTTTATCACATTTTTTATCAAACATATGTATGTTTCTACGAGTATACGTAATAATTTCGAAAATGTACTGGGAAGGAAGCGTCAAAATATCTATTTCTTTGAATTTTTCTCTGAGGGACTCGCGAGCTTTAAGCTGATAAATGTTTCTGATTGCGCGTTTTTGTAGTATAAAAATGACGTTAAGATCTGCAGCTCTTCCCCATAGAAGCAAGCCATAGGTCATTAAGCTATGAAAGTAACTAAAATACACAAGTCTCGCGGTAGACACATCAGTTAATTTTCTGATTTTCCAGATTGCGTACGCAGCCGAACTGAGCCTTGCCGCAAGATTTGAGATATGGGGGCCCCACTGAAGTTTCGAATCTAGAGTGATACCAAGGAATACAGTTTGATTTACCAGATTAAGCTTGTTATTGTCCAAATGTATGTCTGTATCACAAGCAGTCACATTAGGCAAGGAAAACTTAATGCAATTAGTTTTCTTTGCGTTCAAAAGTAAATTATTAGAATTAAACCATTGAGATATCTCCACTAATGTCTTATTTATATCTAAATTGAGGGAATCACCTCGTTTAACTTTAAATGTTAAAGAGGTGTCGTCAGCAAAGAGTACAACATCAGTAAGTTTATCTAGCATGTAAGGGAGATCATTTATGTAGACTAGGAACAGGAAAGGCCCCAATATCGATCCCTGAGGTACACCAATCTTGATAGGACAACCTGCAGACACCGCACCACCCATGTCCACCCATGTATATGTATGATATGCGCTTCTTTCTTTACACACTCATTTTCAATAATCTTGCTCTGCACTCTGCACCTCAAATGTTTGTTTTTGCCTGGGTTGATCTTGATCATCACTTTGTGATGGAGTGTTTGTATGTGAAAAATCCCTGCTTGTGGTTTTTTTTTGAGACCTAAAAATATAATATGTTCTAAATAAAACTTATAAAAGAGAGTAAGTATTATAAAACCTGGGTGTAAACAATTTATACATACGTAAGTGATATCCTGCAGCAACAATGGCGCTTTTTTTTATGACAAAGTGAAATTTTCATGGAATTTTATTTGTTTACAGGTTACAGCATTGGTTTACCCAAATTTACGGTTCATATATTCTGTAGCTTTTTTTTATCAAAGTATTTTGTGAGGTGAGGCCTGTAAGAAAGCAAGAAAAATGTTCTTAAATATTATTTTCAAGACAATAATAATAATAATAATTTATTCAAATATATATTAATTAAAGCCTTCGTCTTTTTTTTTTAGAAAACAGGTATCTTAGAGAATATTAACTTAAACGATGACATCCCGCAACTTAAACTTGAAATTTTCATATACAATTATGAGGATCTGCAGCAAAAAAACATAGATAAACTTAAACCTGTTTTATCCAGAATGGGCAAATTGTATGTCACGATATTTTCTTTAAGGCCTATATCCAGCAGTAGACGTTTTTCAGCTGAGATGATGGTATTTTCTGGTTGCATTTCTTTCTTAGATATGAAATATGAATTTTAATGAAAAGATTATTGATAACTATTAACATTTAATTAAGTTGATATAAAATAAGCAATTGAAAGGGCAATATTTTATGATTACCACCAACCAACTTATTCAAATTGCAGCAGCAAAACTGTTGTTACAGTTTCAGGTTATAATCTTCACCATCTTAAATCTTCTTTGTTGATAAAACAGTATGTTGTGAATGTTTATAATCTTGTCTCTTTACAGCATCCAGTCATTTTGATTTTAGTATATAATTTACTTGAAAACTGAAAAAAATACAACAATTAGCATATTATTATGTCTGATTTTTATTTGTCCTTAAGTTAGAACGGATGATTTAGGTTCGATAACTTTTGTCTAAACATATTTTGGCACAACACTATCATAACCTTTACAGAAGGTGTTTTACCGTAATAATTCAATAAATTTAGGTACGAGTTCGACAAACAGCTTGTAAAATAGATGTTCTTGATAATTTATTAGTCATAATAGTGCCCAGAAGTCTACAATGAAACAAAATGATTTACCGAATGGTAGGTGACCAAAACATCAAGATTTTGATTCCTTGACGCATTTGATTCACATCCCGTCACTACACAAGAGATTGTTATACATTAAGTTAAACATTCACAATCACAAAACCAATTTATCACACCTTTTTCATAAAAAATAATCATAAAACTTTTGGAGCTGCTACCGATGTTTACAATGTCATATTATACGTCAAAATAAAACAAACCATAAACAAACCACCAAATATGTACCAAATTATTGGTTTTTAATTTTGTACGGTACTAATAAACCAGTGTCATCAATAAACCACTTTGATGCCACAAGAAGAAAACTTGCAAAGAATTCTTATATTTTATCTCTCTCTAACTAATAGTCTTTTTGCCGTTTAGTAAGGAGCGTAACAATATGAAAATAACTTTTTATTTAAGCCTGGTTTCTATGCTTGTCCTTATTCTGAGGTAAGGGTATTAAAATATAGGATTTTTTTTTAATTCTCATGGGAACGGGAATTACCGGATACTTATTATCACGTATGAAAAATCTACTTCCTTGAGTACATCAACGTATAATTGTGTACCGGATTCCTGTGGATGTAGGGGTGTTGGAAGAAAGAAATATACTTAACTAGGTTTTGCCCGCAGCTTCGCACGCGCTTTCTCATTAAAAACGTTAATTACTGTTTGATTTACTACTCAGGATTTTGGTGACATCATTTCTGATTGCACCTATACCCCCTTAAAATATCTTCCTAATTACATAGTAATATTTTGTTTATTTCAGTTCCCGTGGCAACTCCAGAAATTCCTTTCTACACTCCACTATTCAGACACTGAAACTCATATTCCTAACATTTATATTAGCTGGTTGGGTAAAATATTAGCTCGGTAGTTGGATTATGTACCTACGCGAGTAAAAAAAAAGTCAAAGATTTTTTAGGCGCTTTATGTTTTTGGTAATGTTCCGTTACCATGTGAATTTTGGTAAATCTTCAATACATAGTATAAAATAAAGTCGCTTTACGCTTCTGTCCCTATGTATGCTTTAATCTTTAAAACTATGCAACGGATTTTGATGCGTTTTTTTTAATAGATAGAGTGATTCAAGAGGAAGGTTTATAAGTATAATGCACATGCACAAAATAGTAACAGGTTAGGCGGTACGAAGTTCGCCGGGTCCACTAGTTCCTTAATATAACTGAATCTAATTACACCCACTGAAGAACCCGTTTTCTTTTTTTACCGTTAAAATAAAGAAATAAATATTGTTTTCACACTAACTAAAGAGTCCCGTTTTACGTTCCCGTAGAAATTTAGTATATTTATTTCTTCCAACTACTACTACTACATCCACAGAGACACTTGTAGACCAAATTCCACGTTGACATACTCAAGGAATTTTTTAATTTCCTTTCTTACAACACTCCTTCATTCACTGAGGAAAGTGTACACCAAATTTCACGTCGATACACTCAATAATGTAGATTTTTCATAGTAACTAAAAAATCCCGTACTTTCCGTTCCTGACGGAATTTTGGGAAATCCTTTCTTAGCGGATGCCTACGTCATAACATCTACCTGCATGCCAAATTTCAGCCCGATCCGTCGAGTGGTTTGGGCTGTGCGTTGATAGATCACTATGTCAGTCAGTCAGTCACCTTTGAGTTTTATATATATAGATTCCCATGGGAAAGGATAAAACGAGACTCTTACTCTCTCGAAAACAAAATATATTTTTTTTATTTCAAACTATTAGAGCCAGAAAGAAGAAAAACATAGATTCAGAGTTATATTAATAAAAGGTTTACCAAACTTGACGGTAACGGAACATTCATAAAATATAAAGTGCTAAAAAAATGATTTAAGTACACCTTTTTTAACTCGCGTAGGTACATATTCCAACTAGCTAATATCCCATCCAGCTAATAGAAATGTTAGAAATATAATTTTCTTAGGGATTATACGTGGAATGTGGAAAGAATTCCTGGTGTTGCCACGGGAACTGAAAAAAATAAATTAGTACTATCGTAAGGCCAAACCGTTTTAAAGGGGGTTTGGATGGGTGCGATCACAAATGTCATCAAATTCCTGAGTATCATATCAACCAGTTAAACGATTATAATGAAAAAGCTCGTGCGAAGCTGCCGGCAAAAGCTAGTTATAAATAATGAAGTATTTGATTCAGGAGGTAATATTTGCATTTTCTGTGCGATTCCAATAAACTATTTCACTAAATGCTTAAATGAGACCTTCAGGCAGGACGGACAAAGGCCACACAGGCTCGTTGTCCGCCCGCAAGAGGCGAGAGCGCCCGCCCGTCCGCGCGCACCCAAGTCGTATCATGGTATTTTGCGATATTTTTTTTACTTATACATCGTAGCTCATTAAGGGGAGAAACGATGCGATATTAGCGCCACTTCGATAAATCATTAAGTAATATCTTCTAAACCATGGCCGAAATCAAAAATATGCGCCTTTGATTCCCTAGATAATCTTGCTTAGAATTTTTAAGGCTTTGTTGTGTAGCTTTTATGACAATGATCTTAGAAATATTCTTTTAGGAAACTAAAGTGGCCACTTTAGGCAAAAACGGTTTTTCTTAGATTTGGAACCTGAAAGCTACACAACAGGGCCTAAAAAAATTTAAGCAAGGTTATCTAGAGAGTTAAAGACGCATATTTAGAAGATATTAATTATTTATCGGGAGTGGTGCTAGTTTCGCACCGTGTAAGCCCATGGCGTATTTTAGATCACGTGGAACAAGAATGTAGCAAGGCGAAGTTGCGCCTGGAATGTTGGTTGAAAGTATGTTGGTTTGTTACAGGTGAACGACTGGAAATAGTGACTCACGTAGAGATGGCCTGGAGCAAGCGGTACCAAAAGATGTTGTTCCGCGCGCGCAACCCGCTGCACAAGCAGCGGCGCGAGCTGTGCCTGTCCGCGTCGTCGGACGAGGAAGAGGAGGACGAGGTCGGCTGCGTGGGCGGCTTCGATGACTGCGTCGTGCGCGGCCGCTCCATGAACCTCGCCACCTTCAAGCGGGTTACTATTACAAACATTCCTCTTTTATTTATCTCAACCGTTTGAACCATGGATGTGGGTTTAAATTCCTTCAGCACTACGCGTAAGTAAGAGCGAGCACTTCCAACCAGTTTAAGTGTTTTTATCCCATTCGTAACGGTGACTTAACTAAAAGGTAACTTTTTGTTTATGTTCTCAAATCGTAAAGTTAAACTTTTTTTTCTGGTCTGCAGCCAAGAATTATGATTTTCCATACATTCTTGACTTGAATGTACGGAAATGCATTTTGTAGTAGCAGCAGTAATTTTTTAATTTTGGATTCAAACAAAGAAAACAAATAAAAGGTTATTCTATCTTTGCATCTGTGCCTAAGCCCTAAGCCAAAGTAATTTATCTATACTATACTAGGTCCACGGCCTACACTAACTTTGAAAAAAAAAAACGCGGCAAAGCAATCTTCGGGGGGAGCCGCAGGGTTATGTGGGGTTCGCACCCACTAAAACCCCGCCGGTGTCCTTCTCGGCTGATAGCAGGAGGGTCGCGGGTAAGCCTGTGGAATTCTCCGCGACCCCCCCCAGCATTGGCTGTGTAGCCTCTTCACGGGGGGACAGGTGAAGGTAGTCCCCCCTGAGCGCGGATGGCTCTTCCTACGCTCGACGGCGGAAACGGGACACCGCGTTCCGCCGTCCTTCTCGGGGCCGTTATATGACTACACGAGACCCCCGCCTCGTGCACCCAACGACCCCGGGGTCCCCTCTTGCGACAGGCAGGGGATACCTCAGTCCTATTCTTCGGCCCGGTACTGCAGGGCGTAGGTCCATGGTCTACACTAACTTTGAAAAAAAAAATCGCTGCAAAGCAATTGTTTTTTTTTTAAGGGGTTTTTAGTACTAATATAAGTAATTTGTTTTTACGTACTTTGATCTTACTTTGTTTCATAGTTATTGTTACGAAAATAAAATAAGTGGTCAAAGTGAAGTAGATTTGAAAACATGCTGACTATGTCAACAGAATTAGGTATGTGTGTGTGTGTGTGCTGTGCTCAAAAAATACTAAGCAAGATACTAGTGTCATACTGTGCCACATTTATGATATTTGCATTAATTCAGAAGAATATTTTTTTTTCGAGAACGGCGCTAGTATCGCTGTAAACTGGCTCTTAAGTTTCACAAAACTCTCACAGCACTCGGGTTTTGACATGGCACCCTCATACATAATACATTACTTTTACATAATACATTATATTATTATTACATAATACATTACTTGGTAAGGTAACCATGACCTGATCTGCCGTTTGAAGATGATCAGCTCTTAATAACTATCTTCCATATGTCCTATCGATTTAAAATTTGGTACCGTGTTACTTCAATGATATTTTATTTATTTATTCGTATGGCTGCACTGAATACGCTAGTACTATGCTAGTACTAGCATGTCAAAAGCAAATGTCCAGGTTTCTTAGCCAGTTGGCTGCGTCGGCCGTAAGAGTGACGAAGTCATCAGCGTCGCCGGGGTAAGCTCGCCGGGGGCAGTTGCGCGCGATGTGCTCCGCGGTCTGGAACTCAGCGCCGCAGTCGCAGCGGGGGGACTCGGTCCAGCCGCACATGTGCTTGTACTGCGCGCTTCGCCCATGGCCCGTACGGATCCTGTTTAGGGTGCACCACTGGCGGCGAGGTAGCTCAGCTAGCAGCAGGAGCGATTCGCCAGGCTTGATGAGGGCACCAACACTCGAGCCCATCATTTTATCATTCCACGTGCGGTTCCATTCCACCTTCGGGTTAAAGGATTCTTGGTTTAGGCGCTGGGCAAGACGACAGGGGGCATAGCGAGATTTTAGTCGTTGAGTTTCGGGCTGCAGAAATTCCTTGTGGCAGGGCAGGCTCTGTAACCTCTCGATTTTTCGGAACTCTCTCATCAAAGCTATCCTGCGTCTAATTTCAGGAGGTGCAATATTACTTAAGACAGGAAGCCATGGTGTTGGGGTTGACTTGAGGGTCCCAGAAATACAGCGCATGGATTTTTTCAGCTCAACATCCACGAGGCCTCAGTGTGCACTTTCTAGTCAGACTTGTGCACAGTATTCAGCTGTGGAGTATACGAGGGAAAGAGCTGTTGCGCGTAGACAATTAGCTCTGGCGCCCCAGGTTGTACCAGTCAACTTGTTCAAGATATTATTCCTGGTCTGGAGTTTCTTGGAGACTTTCGATAAATGTTCCTTAAACGTCAGGGATCTGTCCAGAGTTATCCCTAGGTACTTAGGAAAGGCTGAGTGGCCAATTTTTACCCCATCCCATGTCACGTGCAGTTCGCGTTTACTCAAAGCGTTGTGCAGATGAAAGCAGCTCACCTCTGTTTTGGCAGCGCTTGGTGTTAGTCGCCAGGTTTTGAAGAACCTTCCCAGCTTTGCAGGTCATCGGATAACGGGGTTTCCAGGTTTGCGAAATCATTACTTTCGAGTCACCAGGGCGATATCGTCGGCGTAGACAAATTTTCGACTGTTGGTTTCTGGTAGATCGTGGATGTACAAATTGAACAAGGTCGGGGCCAGGACGGAGCCTTGCGGTAAGCCGTTGCTGAGTTTTCTTTGTCCGCTGACCCTGTTGCCAAGGTGAACTGTGAAACTTCGGTCGGTGAGCATGCTAGATATCAAATGAACAATTTTCAAGTTAGGCACAACAGACATCAGTTTGTACAGCAAGCCCTGTCTCCACACGGTATCGTAGGCGGCCGAAAGGTCAACAAAGGCTGCTCCCGACTTGAGTCTCTTCTGGAAGCCGGACTCGATGTGGGTGGTAGCCAGTGAGCCAACACCTGATCGCAGCAGCTACGGCCCGGGCGGAAGCCAGCCTGTTCTACGGGAATCACTGCCTCCATCAGAGGTGATATGCGATGGAGAATGAGCCTTTCAAGTAACTTGTAGCAGTTGCTGAGAAGGGAAATTGGACGATAGCTTGAAGGGTCTGAATCCATCTTATATGGCTTTAATATAGCTATTATCTTTGACTTCCTGAAAGCCCGAGGCAACGTCCCCAGTTCAAGAAGGTCAGTGAAGAATAATGCCAACCAGTTTCGAGCCCTTGGCGCTATGTTGCTCAGGAATTCGTTATAGATTTTGTCATATCCTGAAGCCTTGCCGGTGTTTAGGTTTTTGAGAGCGCGGGCCACCTCATCAGCTGTAAAAGGGCTCGCCAGTAGTTCTTCTGATTGTAAGTTGTCTTTTAGCTTCTTGTATAGGCCTTTGATTCGCTTCGTTTCAACTTTATCACTTTTGGCTCTTGATGTGGAGACAATTTTATTAGCAACTAGAGGCTGCCCCACGGTTTTTCCCGCGCAGATTTCTCATAAACACAAAATTCCCGTTTTTTCCCGTTCCCGTGGGAATTTCGAGAAATCCCTTCTTAGTGCTCACCTACATTCCCTAAGGAACCTACATGCAACATTTCAGCCCGCTACGCCCAGTAGCTTTGGCTCTGCGTTGTCTGTCAGTCAGTCAGTCAGTCAGTAACGGAAGAGTTTTATATATATTGATGGCATTGGGATGTATGGTATCAGCTGGAAATCTAGGGTGCATAGGATTCTTGCCCGTAAGTTTATTCAGAATTCGCCAAGCTTTTCTGCTTGATCTTTTTAAGTCCATGCGATCGACCGTTTCCTTCCATTTATTAGAGCGGTTTGTGTCCAGTGATTGGAGAAGTTCAACGCCCACATCGCAGTCACCTGTTTCGGTGTACTCCTTGTATAGTCTATTACTTTCCCTGCTCCAGCCGGGGATGTATTGTTTGCGATATCCTCTGGGGATGCAACATTTGGCGGTCTTGATAATGAGTCCCACAAAGCGTTCATAGTGTGTGACTTTCGCTGTGATGAATCTGATAGCGGCGTCAACCATGGCTGCAAATTTAGGCCAGTTTGCTTTGTGGAAATTCCATCGAGGCATTTTAGGACGGTGGAGGCAATAGTCCCCGTCTTTGAGCAGTGGCTGCATCAGCGGCACGGAGCTCTGAGCCTTAGACTCACACAGGTGCTGACGGGACATGGCGTCTTTGGTCGGTACCTGTGGAGAATAGGTAAAGAGCAGTCCGCTCGATGCCACCACTGCTCAAACTGCCCTGAGGATACGGCGGAGCACACACTGCTCGAGTGTCCGGCCTGGGCCACTGAGAGGGCGGCGCTCACCACTGCAATTGAGGGAAATCTCTCGCTGCCATCCATGGTCGCAGCCATGGTTGGCAGCGAAGAGGCTTGGCGTGCGGCCGCCACCTTCTGCGAAGCTGTCATGCTTGCGAAGGAGGCGGCCGAAAGACAGAGAGAAGCGGCTGACCCAGCCCGGCGTAGCCGGCGAAGGGGTCGCGGTCGCCGCGGCGGCAGTGCATAATGCCGTCGCGAAGCCCTGTAGGTCCGGGCGTAAGAATAGGTCTACGGTATACCCTGCCTGTCGTAAGAGGCGACTAAAAGGGGTCTTTGGGGCCGTGGGTGTGAAGGGCGGGGGCCCGAAACACTCATCAAACGGCCCCAAGATGGGCGGCGGCACAGCTTGTGGCACTGTGCCGCTGCAGCTACAAAGGCGAGCCGGGGAGGGAACAGTATGCCCTCCCCGTGCACGAAGCTGATATCAGTTGAGCGTGGGAAGAACCTCGGACGCCAGTAATGCGTGGTTCCCGGGGCCCTTCCCAAAAGCGCCAAGACGGCCGCCGGGGGGTTTTAGTGGGTGCGAGCCCCACATACCCCCGACGCTCCCCCGAGCGTCGGGAAATGCGTTAGGCATTTCCCCCCGTTACAAAAAAAAGGGCATGGATTTTAATATAGGGATCTTGAGGCCGATTTCCGTTATTATTGGTCTATGTTGGCTGTTTGGAAAGCCGTTCCAGACAGTGCGTGTTGTTGGAAGGGGTTGGCCTGTAGAATCTCTAGAGACAAAGGTTAGATCCGGGTTGTAATCCCTTCTCCAACGTGCTGAGTGAAAGGATCCTCGATCTTTAGCATTGAAAACCAAGTGGAGGTTTTGGCCTTCGGCCCACTGTACCAGAGCTATTCCGTTTACATCGTCTGTCTTATAACGCCAGTCGGTATAATGGCTGTTGAAGTCTCCAGTGTAAATACAGGGATGATCGTACAATGGGAGGCCTTTAGCAGACCATGGAGCAATCGGTGGCTTGTAGATGTTAGATATTGTAAGTTCATTTACTTTGATGACTATAATGAAGTTATTCTCTGCTGTGTCATGGTGGACCAGACTAACGTTAAGCGCTTTTACCAACGTAAAGCCTGGTGGTAACATACCTTCGGCTTATGTACTCGTCATTCCTGGTGTGCGTTTCCTGGACATTTGCGATGTCAATTTTTAAATCGTCTAGCAGCTTCTGTAAATAGTCGCACTTAGCTCGGCTAATGCCTTCTATATTAAGCTGACATATTCTGACTGATGGTCCGATGTCTCTTGTCGTAGGGCTCTTAAAAGAGCCTTTTACAGTAGATCTCTTTGACATTCTGATGTTCTTTCTGTGCGTTGGCTACGAGATCTTTTTAGACAAGTGTAGCCGCCAAAAGTTGGTTGCTCGTTTAGCACCACCCGGGGGACTCGTGCAGGGTAACTAAGGGTAATCTTCCTGCGGACGTGAGCAACCATTCGCCCCCCACGCAACCATTCAATGATATTGAAAGTATATGGTAAGGTAACCATGACCTGATCTGCCGTTTGAAGATGATCAGCTCTTAAATAGTGGATGAGGGGATCCAACTACCTTCCATATGTCCTATCGATTTGAAGTTTGGTACTGGGTTACTTGAATGATATTGAAAGTATAATATACTTTTACCTAATTTTTAATATAATATACCTTACCATATTATGTATATTATCCAGATCTGTACCACAAGGTTCGAACGTGGGAAATTGTCTGTTTTTGCTACTAATGAACGACCAACCAGGTATAACGGATTTAGCAAATTTCTTTATGTATGCAGATGACATATGCGCTATAGTTTCTGCGGACACACAAACTGAATTAAATAACAAACTACAAGGTGTTGCTAATATCCTCAATAACTGGTTCCGATGCAACGGTATGTTACTAAACCTAGACAAAACTCAAATTATGCAATTTTCACTACACAATAAACAGATTCAACCTGATAGTATTAGTGTGGAGGGCACCGTGTTACCACTAGTAGCTTCGACTCGTTTTGTCGGATTTACCATAGACGCAGGCCTACAGTGGCACGAGCACATCGAGGCCCTCTGCGCAAAGCTAAACACCGCCTACTTTGCAATCTGCCGATTATCACACACTTTAGATAAAAACAATATTTTAAAAGCTTATTTTGGTTATTTTCATTCATTACTAGCATACGGAATAGACCTATGGGGCCTGGCTGCTGACAGAGATAGGCCCTTTCTACTACAGAAAAAAGTTATTCGTCGGATAATGAACGTCCCGTGGGATACTCCTGCTAAACCATTATTTATACAACTAGGTATTCTTACTGTGCCATCGGTCTACATATTGGAAGTAGCAAAGTATGTTAGATCGCACAAAGAGGAGTTTGCTGACCTAGCTTCAACAGGCTACAAATACTGCGCCAGGCGATCCAATCAACTAGTTACAATAAAACACCGCTTAAATAAAACTAGCAAATCCATGGAGGTTATGGGCACAAAGATATACAACAAACTACCAACAGATATGAAAAATGCGAAATCAAATGCTATGTTTATTAACCAACTAAAAAAGTTTCTAAAGCAAAATGCTTACTACTCTGTTCAGGATTTTTTATCTGAGTGAACACGTCATAATATCCATACCTTCTAGGTACCACTATCACAACTGAAACGTCCTACGTACTTATAATAAACAATCTAATGTAATCCAGTATAATTTAATGATAATTTTTAAAATAATTTTATTTAAGTATAAGATTAAATAATATATTATGTACATAATATAATAATGTTTGTTTTGACATGTAATTCTAATATTATGAAATAAATGAATATGAATATGGTAAGGTAACCATGACCTGATCTACCGTTTGACGATGATCAGTTCTTAATTAGTGGATGAGGGGATCTAATACCTTCCATATGTCCTATCGATTTGAAATTTGGTTCCGTGTTACTACAAAACTTGAAAGTATATGGTAAGGCAACCATGATCTTTTTAAGATGATTATAGCTCTAGTTATATTTAAGTTGATGAGGGGTCTGACTGGGTCGGAGGTTTTTAATTCTTTTAATTTGAGTTGTTCTAATGTCTGTTTAGGCCATGGAGCTAGTATAGTAGTTAAATTTCTACTGATGCACAGATTAAATAAGTTTTCAGTACATTCATAATGTATGGAAATTCATATCCAACAGCTGTAATCCAAAAGTCAATAAAGTGTCACTTTTTCAATACGTGTACAGGTACGAAAAGGGGTGTTTTCGAGCCGGTGGAATGAAAAATATTAATTAGTATCATTGTCGACAATAGGTCGCCCAGAAGGCAATGCAGCTGCACTTCTCTAGCTTGAAGCGCGAGGCCACGCTGCAGGAGGTGCTGGACAAGTACTGGCAGCTCGTGCTGCTGGGCAGCGAGCACGTGTGCGTGCACGCTGCCGCCGTCGACACCGGCGACCAGGGCTACGGCTTCCCCAAGGGCAAGGGGGACCCCTTCTCCAAGCTTCCCTGGAATCCAAAGGTATGCCATACTGTCCATACTACACAACTTTGAAATTTCCAGTACATTAGGTTTAGTCTAACAGTTAAAAATATTAATTTGTTGTTTTGTTAGCTCAGGTATTGACCTGAGCTAGCAAAACAACTAATTAGGGCATCAAATTCATTATGTTTATTCGTTAAGCTATTTGGCTCTTTGCTAGCTTTTGGGCGATCACAATAGATCTGCAAAGGTCGCAGTGATACTGGGCTGTTAAAGGCCTGCATAGCCACCAGTCAAATAATAATAAAAAAAACTATTTGGCTCTTTGCTAGCTTGCTTAATGCGAGTCACTCCCTTTCCGCCGCTCTCTCGCTACGCCGCTCGGTAAGCTCATAAAAGTTCTGGTTCATTACCCCCGCCTAGTGCGACTTCGCAGTACGCCGCTCGCTGTCATGATCAATCTATCTATAAAATACACATTTAATTTTTACTTAAGGGGAATAAAACAATCAAGTAAACGTAGTGAAAAAATTCGCCGCCGCCACCGTCCCAGTTGTACCGATTTATATTGAAAATACCAGTGCAACATGAACCAGTCGAAGGTTTATTGGAATGGCAAAAATTAAGTAAATTAAGTGAATTCTGTAAGGAAGTTTATATTTCAAGTACCAGGGTAACATGAACCTATAGAAGGTTATTGTAAGCATGGAAAAAATTAAGTAGAGTATAAGAATTCGATCAGTTTATATTTCAAGTACCAGGGTAACATAAACTAGTAGAAGTTTATTGTAATTGTAAGCATGTAAAAATTAAAGGATTTATCAAACAGACGGCGCTACAGCTGCGCGTTAGGTTAGTGCGCTAGCCTGACGCGGGGCTATAGAATCTTTGATGTCACATGAGGGAGAGGTGGGCATGTACAGTGGCGGTCTAGGACGGTGTAACAGATTTGTCTATAGTCTCGTGCGCCCGAGACTTTCAACCAAAGAACAAGATCTATTTTGCAATACAGAAAAACCGGAAGGAGGCCGTCCTAGACCGCCAATGTAGGAGTATACGTACGGCTAGCTAAATCTTTAAGAAGTGCTTTTTATCTTACAAGTTACTCTGTTCTTTCTAATTTGGGAAATAAACTTACGTGTGTTACCGCATCCTATTTTTCCTTTTCCGTATGCCCTGGGATTGAATTTTAAACTGCTTTAGCTCTACAATTCCCATGCAGTATGGTTGGTTTTAGTGTAAATATAAGTTGTTCATTTTCGGTTTATACATCCAACCACTAACCTAACCCACTAACCTTTTTCTCGTCTTCTCGTCAACCAAAGTTCACTGATTCATTGCTCAATAGTTTGCTCCTTAAAAACATTTCAAGAACCTTCTACTAATTCATGTTAGCCTGGTACTTTTTTCATTAAAACTAGTTAACCAATAAGTTGCCAATATGTTTTGGGACTACATGTCTGTCAAGCCACATACTGTGAAAAGCGTTCATTGTTTCATAATTCGATACTCAATTATTGTCTATATCAAATAAAACAAATTTAATATCCTAAAATGCTAGTACATACTCCCCTTAATGCAATAAAACCACTTGAGCAGCTGAAGTGACGCGCGGGCCTACGGGAATGTCTTGAATGCGTGGAGCGGCGTAGCGCGAACGCATGCAAGGCGGACGATGACTAGGCATTTTTAGCAGGCAACTGGAGCGGCGTAGCGAGAGAGCGGCGGAAAGGGAATAAACCCTTCATGCCTTATGAAAAACTAGAAAAGTAAAAGTACAGTAAAAATATATATTTAATATAAGATACAAGATTTTGCTTATTGAAAGTCAATTAGACTAATCTAATTAATATTGATACCTTATTTAACCTTTTAACCGCCAAGCACTTGATATGAAGTAGTCACAAAGTTCTCCCACCACGCCAAGCACTTCTTTGGAAGTAGCTTACATTTTTACATTTTATGACCCAACTATATGTTCTAAAGAGAAAAATCCAATTGGATACTGTTCTTGAAGCTTCTATGAACTAATTCATGTCAACAGATTTTGTGAAAAGTTAATAAACTTAGAATAATAAGACGATAAACTTTAAGAAACTTTCAAATTAAAAATAGTGTGCTCTCCCACGCCAAGTACTTTACTGGAAGTGGTCTAGTGTTGTGACATTACTCGGAATTTTCTATGATTCCTAACAAATATATTTTTTAAATTATTATAACTATACACTTTTTCAACCATCTCATAACGTGTACGCATAGTGGGGACTGGAAAAATATAATTTCTATTAGAATTTACTATTGATTCCTCCATTGTAGACATTACAAATCCTCGCCTTTGAAAATTCGACAACAATTAATAAGGCAGGCGGGCGGCTCTAGCGAAGCAACCCGTTCATCAGTTGTTTGATATATCCCGTACGCCAAGCACTTGAGGTGAAGTGCTGCTGTGACGTCACACAAGCAAGACAAGTTTTTTAGTGCTGTGCTAGAGAGTGGACATTTTGGTACATTGTGTCTAGACTGTTGGTACGCTCAGCGTAAAAAATAGTGAAAGTACATCTACAGATGAATTGCGCTGCGCATTTTCCAATGATTCTAATTAGAAACTAATAAAATATTGTTGAATTAAATTAAGTCAGTTTGGATTTGGTCGTAAAAGTACCTACCTACTAATACTACGTTTACTTCGAAACGTGTACACTTAGATCTACAAATGGTCATCACAGATTTTTTACAAACATCCATACATAGACATAGCTGGGTAAACGCTTAAATAGACACCATAGAATTGAATATTATACTATAGAACAAAATCACATCTTTTAAAAAAAGCTTCCAACTTTTTAAACGGTATTCACAAAGTAATAAGAAATACCCAGCAAAACTAAAAAAAATATATTGGCAATTAATTCCATAAATCGGTTTGATTTGTTTGCTAAAGCTTTAGGTAGCAGTGCTCAGAGACAAATAGATGACGCATTATGTTGTCTTTGTGTGTAAGGTATGTTGGATAGGCACCCCGCCTATGCGTTTATGCTAAAACAAAAGCGTCGATTCCAGGTAAGAATACTCTGCAAAAAACCCTTTACAAAAATGTGATGTATGACTTTGTTTACCTTAAAAATTATTCTTTCCCACGGCTTCTACTACTGGAATACAGATTTGCAGAGAACCATTGGGACCTTACCTCATAAGTTTTTTTTGAACTAGTTAAAAGTACATTAAAAAAACTCTACAACATATATTTGTTTACGTATGTAAATGAGATACTTAAGAAAATTCCTGATGAAAATTAAAAAATCTCTTTGATGAAGTGTAGAGGTTGTAAACAGAGACTTTATAGTATTTTACAATTATTTGTAATTTTTAATTTAAATGTTATTTATGTCCTCAAAATTAAAACAACCTTTGATTTAACATAGTTATTTATAATGACGTTTTGGATACGATGTTATCTATGATTGATTTATGGCAATGGTCGAGGGACGAACAGCTACAAACATAAATTATATTAATTTTTAGATTTTAAATTTATAGAAAGTATAGTTTTAATTTTGTACGTATTTGAGGACGATAGAGAATAATTAAAAAAAAAAATGATTTGCCAAAAGAAAACTAAGTATAGGTACTATATTTTTTTTAACCAGAATTAATTACGTATTTATAAAAAAATAGACAAAACGCGCGTGCGGTCGGTGCGAAGCCTAGATCCCTCTGGAGGGGCACGATAAATACCGATGCGCTCGCGACACTATAGGCTCCGTCCGCCCCATTTAATTGTCTCCATAATGTAAGGCCCCTGCAAACGCAAAAGCGGAGCGTTTTCTAATGGTGGCGAAAACGACAACGGAACATTATTTTGTTGTTACGAGTGTTAGACAAATTTACCCAACAACTTCCATGTCCCAATACAACTTTAATAAAGCTTGACGGCTATTGGTTTTTTCAAATTATAAGCTTTATAACACTACTATACGTTTTTTTTTACTAACAACTATAGCTTTTGGAGTATAAATTGAGGTGTGTTTCCATGCCCATTGTCCAGGTATGATTCAATGAAATATCCCGCCACGCTCATGACAAAAATGGTGCCTTAAACTGTAACGAGAAATGCATCACATCACATGTGACTCATGAACTTAAAATTATTAAGTTACTTAAGTGAGATTATTTTGATTGGTACATAAATCGTTTTATTAAAAACTAGTCCACCCGGCGAACTTCGCACCCCCTAACCTATAATTATCTTGTGCACGTATTAAACTTATAAACCTTCCTCTTGAATCATTCTATCTATATTTAAAAAAAAACCGCATCGAACTCCGTTGCATAATTTTAAAGATTTAAATACGATTAAATAAAAGATTAAAAAATATAGTACAAAAAAACTATCGACTCTGTGATTAACAACCCTTTAACGAGATCGAACTTCGCAGTTTTTGTGTCTCTCCAGCGCCGAGTACTTGATATGAAGTAGTTAGTGACGTGCCACCGCTTTTATTTTATATATAATTCAGTTGAAAGTAATCAGACAAAACTCCATAAAAGCAAATTCTAATTGGGTCTCTAGCATTACAAAAGTTTAAAAAACGGGAAAATGTTTAGCTTTTCGCATTAATCACTCCATTGTTTATTTATCTCACATAAAAAAAATTATTGATTTTATGTGTCGATTGAATTTTGCAATCACTAATGTTTTTGAAGGTAAAATGCCTCGGCGTGGGGGAGCAACCTTCGTTTATTTCTTGCGGCGCCGAAAAGGTTAACCTTATTTAGTAAAGTATCCTATACTGCTAGAGACGAGGTAGTTTAGGGTGCCCACCAATTGGCTCAGGCAAACAAACGTTTGCCTTGCCTTACGACAATGATCGCCTGGAGAGGCCCCCAAACGAGCCCTCCTCTGTCAAATGATTCTACTCCCTTTCGCAATGATTTTACAGCGTAGAGAAGAAAGGGGCAACAAACTCTACTTTTCAATTTTATTTCTCTTTTTTTTTTTGTAACTTTACAATTCATTTTACAATACAAAGAACATAAATTAATAAGATGTATAGTACATACATGAAATAATGAAAATATCTAATAAAGACTACTTCCATGCGTCTTTGTCGTTTTCATAATCATCAAAATTGTTTAAAGCTTTCTTAATCAGAACTTTTTTGTTACGAGTTTTAAACTCATCATCATTTAGGATCAAAAGCTCTTCTTAGATCTTGCTTGTAAAATCTTACTTCGTTTCCTATAAAGCATCGGTCCGTTTTAGTCTGTTCTGTGGAATACTTACTTTGTTTTTGCTACGCGTTCTAAGGTCTTTAATTTTATGACATTTTTTATCAAACATATGTAAGTGTTTACAACTATACATAATAATTTCAAAGACGTACTGGGACGGAAGCTTCAAAATATAAATTTCTTTGAATTATTGTCTGAGGGACTCGCGAGCTTTAAGCTGATAAATGTTTCTAACATTTTGTTTATTACGATACACGACAGGCGCAAAGCGCGCATTGCTTCGTTCGTAGTTTATACCGCAACTGGCTACCATTTTAAGTTAATAGACGCTAAGTAAGTTGCCTGGGGCCCGGGTTCAATACAGCGAATACAGTGACGACAAAAATATCAAAAATAACGGAGTTTGGAAACAGTGATGCTATTTTAAACCCCCGAACGAAAAATTCAGAAAGGGGTGTTATAATTTTAACGTGTGTATCTGTCTGTCTGTGTATCTGTCTGTGGCATCGTAGAGCCCAAACGGCTGTACCGATTTTCGTTTAGTTTTTTTTTTGTATCATAGATAATTTCAGGCCGAGTGTTCTTAGCCATGTCTGATGAAGATCTGATCAGCGGTTTGAAGATGATCAGCCCTTGAATAATGGATGAGAGGATCTAACTAGCTTCCCTATGTCCGATCGATTTGAAATTTGGTACCATGTTACATCTATGATATAGAAAGTATTTGGTAAGGTAACCATGACCTGATCTGCCATTTGAAGATGATCAGCTCTTGAATAATGGATGAGAGGATCTAACTAGCTTCCTTATGTCCGATCGAGTTGAAATTTGGTACTATGTTACATCTATGATATAGAAAGAATTTGGTAAGGTAACCATGACCTGATCTGCCGTTTGAAGATGATCAGCTCTTGAATAATGAATGAGAGGATCTAACTAGCTTCCTTATGTCCGATCGAGTTGAAATTTGGTACCATGTTACATCTATGATATAGAAAGTATTTGGTAAGGTAACCATGACCTGATCTGCCGTTTGAAGATGATCAGCTCTTGAATAATGGATGAGAGGATCTAACTAGCTTCCTTATGTCCGATCGAGTTGAAATTTGGTACCATGTTACATCTATGATATAGAAAGTATTTGGTAAGGTAATCATGATCTGCCGTTTGAAGATGATCAGCTCTTGAATAATGGATGAAAGGATCTAACTAGCTTCCTTATGTCCGATCGAGTTGAAATTTGGTACCATGTTACATCTATGATATAGAAATTATTTGGTAAGGTAACCATGACCTGATCTGCCGTTTGTAGATGATCAGCTCTTGAATAATGGATGAGAGGATCTAACTAGCTTCCTTATGTCCGATCGAGTTGAAATTTGGTACCATGTTACATCTATGATATAGAAAGTATTTGGTAAGGTAATCATGATCTGCCGTTTGAAGATGATCAGCTCTTGAATAATGGATGAAAGGATCTAACTAGCTTCCTTATGTCCGATCGAGTTGAAATTTGGTACCATATGTTACATCTATGATATAGAAATTATTTGGTAAGGTAACCATGACCTGATCTGCCGTTTGAAGATGATCAGCTCTTGAATAATGGATGAGAGGATGTAACTAGCTTCCTTATGTCCGACCGATTTGAAATTTGGTACCATGTTACATCTATGATATAGAAAGTATTTGGTATGGTAACCATTACCTGATCAGCCGTTTGAAGATGATCAGCTCTTAAATAATGGATGAGAGGATCTAACTAGCTTCCTTATGTCCGATCTAGTTGAAATTTGGTACTATGTTACATCTATGATATTGAAAGTATATTTTAAGGTAACCATGACCTGATCTGCCGTTTGAAGATGATCAGCTCTTGAATAATGGATGAGAGGATCTAACCACCTTCCATTTGTCCTATAAAATGAAAATTTGGTACAGTGTTACTTCAATGATATTGAAATTATATGTTAAGGTAAACATGATATTTTTAAGATGATTAGCTCTCGTTCTACTTAAGTTGATGAGGGGTCTGACTGGGTCGGGGGTTTTTAAATTTTTAAATTTGAGTTATGTAACCTATGACTCATAGTCTAATAGTAGCCCTCATAGTCTGTTAGGGCTAGTGCGCACCGGCTCTCGACAGGTACGTAACGTGTCCTAAAAGTGGTTCTTGAATGTTCAAGTCATATTTGTTGAATATGAGAGTAGGTAGGTCAGGTTGAGAGAGTTGTTGTAAGCTGTAACGTCGTGACAGGTGCTGAGCAACAACCCGGGGTCGGTGCTGCGCAGCCTGGGCCCGGTGATCGGCGTGACGGTGCCCACGCTGCACCTGGGCATGGTGTTCTCGACCAGCTGCTGGCACCGCGACCCGCACGGCCTGCCCTGGATCGAGTACATGCACGAAGGACCGCCTAAGATATGGTATTCATTGGTGCCTTCATTATCTACGCTCTTATCTTATTCCATACTCTAATAATACAATATCTTGGGTGTCCGAAACTTATACAGAGACGAAAATTACACCAATATATTTATATGATGAATATCGATGTTTATTTCCCGGTCTGGGCGTACAGTTCGTCTCTGTATAAGTTTCGGCCCACCGGGAATCGAACCCAGCTTAAAGCGCTTCTCGGTCCACATCACTGCCAACTGAGTTACGAAGCAGTCAAAATATAATTATCTGTGCTGTGCACATTTCCCCTAAAATACATGTAAATTATATTCAAATAAATTAAATATTTAGGTCTTGGTAGAGTAGTGGTGTGTAGTGTAGTGTGCAGAATCGAGCTTCTTTAATAAGTACGCGCTAGTTATTGCAGCTTTGCAGCTTCTTGTTTAATAGTTGAAACTTGCTGCTTAAGTAGATTATGATCGGCAGGTACGGTATCTCGGAAGACCAGAGCGACAAGCTTCGTGCAGCAGTGGAGAACCTCTGCCCGGCCTTCTGCCAGAACAAGTCCATCTGGCTGGCCTCCGACATCACCATGATCCCGCCCAACCTGCTGGCCGAGCACAACGTGGCGCTCTCCACCATCTCACAGAAACCGGGCGAGTTCGTCGTCATCTTTCCGAAGGTAAATACCAATATTATCTAATGGAAGACTTCACTCTTGCAACTGCATGAAGCATAAATAATAAACAAATTCGTGAAACTTAAATTTTTGTTAAAGGTTGTTTAACATTTATTTATGTAGTATCATAAAAAGTAGTAGTCGGTCCTGTTATTCGTTTAAATTATAGCAGAAGAAAAAATAATTACACAGATGGAATATGTGCATTATTTATAACAAATATTTGTTATTAGGTATTGTACTTTTTTTTTTTGCTCACAGGCGTTCAGCAGTTCCATTTGCACCGGTTTTACAATATCTGAGAGTGTTTATTATGCACCGCTTTCCTGGCTTACTACAGTCCAGAATGACTTCCAGGTAGGAACTTTAATTTAATACCTATATTAAAATAACTATCATAATGTCATGTACACTGCCTGTATGATTGATCCGCTACTATTGTGATTTATCGGTAAATAGTTGTTTTAACGTTAGTCGTAATGACCGTCCTCTTCGCTCGCTGACGTGTGAAACTGTTATAATTGCTTGCATCACTAAACACCCAAAGTAATGTTTAAAAAAAAGTACGTATCTATTTCTAGCGATTGGTTTGTTTAGTCGTAAGTCAGTAATGAAAAAAAAAACTAAAATTTTGTGATTATATTAATTATTGATTAATTGATTATTTCTGCATCAATACATAGTATAAAACAAAGTCGCTTTCCGCGTCTGTCCCTATGTATGCTTATATCTTTAAAACTATGCAAGAGATTTTAATGCGGTTTTTGGTATTAGATAGAGTGATTCAAGAGGATGGTTTATAAGTATAATAATGCACAACGTAGTAATCGGTTAGGCGCTACGAAGTTCGCCGGGTCGACTAGTTTAATATAGGATAAAGTAGCTTCTGCAAACCACTTTTAAATTCCTATATTTACAAATAAATGTCGCACCTTACATTTATTTGTCAATATAGGAATTTAAAAGTTAGCCAGCTAAGTCGGCGCGCGGTCAAACTGTGGAACAATTAGCAATCTGACAGTGAATAGCAATTTGTTTTGAATGGCGGGTGAAGTACGTCAGACGCGCGCAGACTTAGCTGACGTATAAAGCGGAATGTGAGTATGTCGGTGTATGGAATGACAGGAGGTGCGCGACAGCTGCGAGCCGACGATGTTCTCGCTGGCGCAGCTGCTGCTGGCTCTGGCGGACGACGCGCGCACGCCGCAGTCCGTGCTGCCGCCCGCCTTCCGCGCGCTCGGCGACGTCGTGCGCCAGGAGCTAGACGAGCGCAAGGCTTTGCAGGAAAAGGGATGCTCGGTACTTTACATTGTCTACATAAAATCTCTCTCTCACTTTCTCTATTCATGCTAAGACCTCCACCTTTTTATTTTTTATTAATCTTTGTTACTAAATTTCTGACTAAGAAATTAATATAGCAATTAATCTAAATAATTATTCAATTTCCAGCCTACCATATCTTACTATTTTTTTAGGCATCAAGCTTCTACATTGACCAGTCAACTAGTACACCAATCATGTTTGAAAGAGTTAATGTGAAATGGATGCTTTTTTTTACATTTTCAACATTATAACTAAGAGGCGCACAAGTAATGATGTCTGAAAACATCATTTTACTAAAAATATATAGTTATATATTTTATTTTAGTGACTAATGGCCCACACATACGTTCCATTAATTTGATCCAATTGGCTTTATGAAACGTTTTGATAAAATAGGAAGGAGTGTGTGTGACAAAATTTCATCAAATTTTTCCGTTTTAAATGGCATGAAGAGAATACGAAATATCGTATTTTTATTTCATCCAACTGTTGGATAAAAAATTTGAGCGTGTGTGCCGGAGAAGCTCAATTTATTCGAAAAATCTCGGCCGTCACAGACAAAAATAAAAGCTATTAAAACTTTTTATCAAAAAATTAAACCGCCGAAAAAACTGAAAAGCATTAATTGTGGAGGAAGTTGCGAAATGAGACAACTGTCGATCACGGAGTAATATCATTGCTTCAGTATTGGTACAATCATCAGAGAAACACTGTAATATGGGCCGGAAGTTACTCGGAAGAGTATAAATTGGAATGTGGTGTCAGACAAGGTGGGTTGAGCTCTCCCCGTCTTTTTAGTCTCTACGTGAATCAGCTGATTAAGGAGCTGAGCAGCACCAATATCGGTTGTCACATAGACGGTGTCTGCATGAATAATATTAGTTATGCAGACGATATGGTGCTGCTCAGCCCGTCCATCAGTGCTCTCAGGAAGCTCCTTGAGATATGCGAGTCGTATGCGGTGGCTCATGGACTCAGGTACAACGCAAAGAAGAGTGAGCTCATGACATTTAAGGCGGGTCGTAAGACGTATGATGTTGTGCCTCACGTCTCACTCTGTGGCTCCCCCCTCAGTAGGGTGAGGAGGTTTAAGTACCTGAGTCACTGAGTCACGGAGGACTTAAAGGACGGGGAAGACATTGAGAGGTAGCGGAGGTCGCTGGCTGTCCGCTGCAATATGTTGGCCAGAAGGTTTGCACGCTGTACAAAAGCAGTAAAGCTAACGTTATTTAGAGCTTACTGCCAATCTTTTTACACGTGTAGCCTCTGGACCAGCTATACCAAGCGGGTATACAGCGACCTACGAGTCCAGTACAATAATGCGTTCAGGATCCTGTTGGGGCTGTCGTGGAGGTGCTGTGCGTCAGGAATGTTTGCGGAGGCACACGTGGACAGCTTTCACGCGATCATAAGGAAACGGTGTGCCTCTCTCCTGCGCCGCCTCCGCGCCAGCACCAACGGGCTCCTGAGGGTGTTTGCCGATCGATGGGACTCCCCGATGCTGCGACATTGGGTGAAGTTACACACCGATCGGTAGCACTTTTGTAAGTATTTGTAAATAGTAGTAGGTTAAGTTTAACACTAGTTCATAAGTTGTTTTGTAATTACTAACTCACTATGGATACTATCCGAAATAAAATTTTAATATTATTATTATTATTAAATAATAGGGAAACGTTTTCTATTAGGACTTATTTTACTCACTTCTTAAAGTAATTTTGGTTTACCAAGAAATTTTAAGTCGGCGCCACACGACACAAGCAAATTCCTTAACTACCTAAAGCGCGATACGCGGCGGCACACGTTTTTCGTTTTTTTTTTTGAATTTCAGGTAATTTAGTGATCTTTATTCGTTGATTCTGTGGCACCGACAGAGATTCTTAAAGTAATTCTTGGTAAACCAAAATTACTTTAAGAAGTGAGTAAATTAAGTCCTAATACAAAATGTTTCCCTATTATTTAATGCTTTTCAGTTTTTCGGCGGTTTAATTTTTTGATAAAAAGTTTAAATTTTTTGCTTTTCAGTTTTTTTGGGCTATTTTTTTTTTACCCCAGCTAATCACCCTTCACAGGGTGGTCGCACCCTACAAGGTGCCACACAACCTGGTGAAGGTTGAGGGACTAACAGGTTGAGGTTCGATCACGACCGGTCGGTGAGGCGATTTTTGAGGGAGGCCTACGTTCTGCAGTGGACGTCTATCGGCTGAGATTATGATTACTAACATTCATATAAAAAATACTCATAATTATACCTAGCAGTTTTCATGTAAATCACAAAACGGCAATACAATCAGTAAGTGAACAATAAAGTCACCCCTATTTTTTCACCCTTAGGGTTAAAATTTTAGTTCCAAATTTTTATGGGACCAACTTCAAGGTATACCCTGTCGATTAAAAAAGGAATTATCAAAATCGGTCCACACAGTAAAAAGTTATGCGTGATCATACATAAATATATCAATACATAGTATAAAACAAAGTCGCTTCCCGCGTCTGTCCCTATGTATGCTTATATCTTTAAAACTATCCAACGGATTTTGATGCGGTTTTTGGTAATCGATAGAGTGATCCAAGGAGAAGGTTTATAAGGATAATTCATGCCCAAAATAGTTATAGTTTAGGCGGTACGAAGTTCGCCGGGTCGACTAGTATATATATATACGTGACGAATTGAGATACTCCTTTTTGTTTTTTCGTCGGTTAAAAAGCGTCGTCGTCTGTAGATAGTGACGTTCAACATGACAACCTCTCCTGTCCGCAATTCTTGTAGAACTGAAGCCGCGTCCTAGAAGGAGCATGTGTGATCTGTATGGATGTCCTTCCAGTTTTATCAAACCATTTCATCAAACAGTTGGATACAATTAATAGAACGTATGTGTGGGCCATAAGCAACGAAAACTAAGTTTCTATTCAATTGTTCATAGCATTCAGCATTCATAACATATTTAGAATGCGAATTATATTCACAAAGTTAGCTGAACGCTATGAAAAAGTTTAATTCATTAATTTGGTTTCCCTGTACGCTAACGATATTATAAATTTAATGGCAATGTATTTTGATTTTAGTCGGTGATCTCCAAATCCTCCTCCAAAAAAAAGAACACTGCAGTAAACATGCGCGACGCTAGCGAGTGCGAGATCTGCCGCGTCACGCTCTACCTGTCTAAGGTAATACTGGCGTTTTATTTATTATTATTATTAATGCATTATTTATTCATATACTTCTGCTTTATATATAAAATTAATCGTGATTCGATAGTCTCGATAGAAACTCGTGATCGGCCGGGACGATTGAGCGGGTTTTGGTTTTAAAATGTTCGTAGTAGTAGTAGTCCAGGGAAGATTTAAAGGGTGAGAAAATATGGAAAAATGCAGGGGAACTTAGTAAAAATAATTAAATTTTTCCATATAAAATTTTATGACGCGATTAGAAGTTCGCCGGACAGCTAGTTTATTATACTTTTTATGAGTGCGAAAGTTTGTGTATTACATACAATGCGAATCCCTATCAGGAAAAAAAAAATATTGAAACCTAACTAAATCAAATAAATTGCGAATTTTGTCCCTATTTATCAATACATACATACCTAGTATAAAACAAATTTGCTTCCCGCGTCTGTCCCTATGTATGCTTAAGTCTTTAAAACTATACCGGATTTGGATGCGATTTTTATAATAGATAGTGATTCAAGACGAAGGTTTATATGTTAAAAGGTTATGCGGTACTTGTATTTGCCGGGTCGACTAGTTAATTTTAATTATAAGTTATTTGTTTTGCATTAAGCTTTTGAAGTTTGCAAGTGCATTTTGCGAGTTTTTGGTGATAAATAAGCGTGTTAAAAATTATATTGGCTATTGAATGTTATTTCTATATTATGATAAAAAATTACTGCCAAGTCCGATTCGAGATAAAAAAAAAATGTTTGTTGTTTGTGCTCGGGAATTTTTCGGAAAAGTATGTGTATTATACATAGTAGTAATGATCATTGCGAATTGCGAACGCTGCGAACTGTAATAAGCAAACATTGAACAGTATTCTATATATATATTTAAGTAAACCTGCCGTTATAGGTCTTACCTCTGCGCAGTTTCGAAGCCTATGCAAAACAACGTTTTTAGAAATAAGTTTTCCTTGTGAACTGGTCAAATCTGGAAACTTCAATCTGTCATTGTGCCTATTATTCTTTTTTAAAGATAAGTGTATCAAATTACTACATTCACACAACATTTTATTGCGCATACTAGTCGCTTACTCGAATATTCGGGATGCAATGCTGCAAATGCGAATTGAGTGCGAGTTTTCACACACATTTTTTTAAACACGAATAATAGTACTCGTAGTGCCCCTACGAAGTTTACCGATTCATAATTTTTTTTTTCTATGTACGCTTTGAACTTGTGGTCAAATTATTAAAGTATTATATTGATAAATAGCAGCTCATCGCTGGATGCCGGATGCGAAATTAAATGTTAAATATTATGCTACCTATCTGCATATGCGAATGCGAAAGTTTGCAACTTCCGTGGTATAATCTGATTTGTAGGTCTGTGTAGCTTACATCAAGTAAAGTCGGTAAAGTTGAATTATAATAATCGTAATTTCAACCGCAAGACGACCACAGTTGGACTCAGGTCTGCCTGCAGATCACTACCAGGACAAACATTGCGAGGGGTTTGTGCTGTAATCAGCACGCTTGTCGCCACCCGCCTGGGGTGGCGACCGCAGCATGCCTCTTCAAGTTTTTCAACAAATGACCCTGCTGCCTGTCCTTCGGGTGATCCCTTAGTACTCTTTTACGTCACCAATAGAAGGAGATGGGAAGGTGATATTCTATGTCGCCACCACACGGCGTGTGAGGCTCCAAATTGTTATAATAGAGTTTTTATCACATCCACTTGAAATGTAAACTTTTTTATTACTAATCTCAGGTCGTAATGTTCCTCATTATTCACATGCGGTTTGTAGCCGGTCAATAATGAATTTCCATACATTCTTATTGACCTCTGGGCAATTATGATGTACTCATTGTATTAAAGTTACAAAAATAAATTATTGAAGTGAAGTCGGATTGAAAACAAGCTAGCTAATTAGGTCAGCAAAATTAGGTAGGTACATAGGTGTTTCTTTTTTATATGTAAATTTTCTCGTCGGATGGAATAAAAAGCAGTATATGCAACATGGGGGTAAAGTTATTCTGCCTCGGGTGAGGTTAAAAATCTCAATTGTTCAAGTTTCCAGTCATTATTTGAAACTCTCTCTGCGCTCGGGTTTTAACAGACCACCCTCGTACATAATACACCCATTATATCCGTCAATGTAGTGTACTGTAATACAGGTCGGTGGAGTATTGTCGAAGTCGAGCGCTCACTGCGTGATGCACGCGCGCATGCTGCTGACGCACAGCGAGCAGGCGGCCGAGCCCGGCGCCGTCACCGTCACCTGCTACTACACCGAGCAGGAGCTCGCCGACGCCGTGGAGCGCATGCGCCTGCGCCTCATCCCGGCCGCGACCACGCCCGCCGCCTCCGTCTCCGCCTCCGCCACCGCCCCCGCCACCGCCTCCGCCTCCGCCTCCGCTGCAGCCCAAACACCTTAAACTGACCTGGCGGCTTCTATGTATATAGATAGATGAACCACACAACTCGTAGACGCCTACGTGGGGCTACGTGGGTAAATGGGCCTTCTTCGACACAGTAGTTTAATCGTTTAATTTAAATAAAGCCCGGGATAATATTCCTTAAAGGCAATTCGTCTGATATTTATGTTTTTGTCTATGGCACGGCACACCCAACACGGGAGAGAGAGTAGAGTCTTCCTTGTTCTGCGGGGTGTTCTGACGAGCGTGAATGTGTGATAATAAAGTTGTGTTTTTTTCAACTCTGTATATTTTCCATTTAGCGAAACATATTCTATACAATGTATACCTATTCTATACCTTCTTAATTTGGTCTTTAATTTGTATTTTTATATAATTCATTATTAACTTTCAAATTCATGTATAATGTATACTATACATTATACATGAATTTGAAAGTTAATAATGAATTATATAAAAATACAAATTAAAGACCAAATTGAGAAGGCTAGCCTTTGGAATTATCTTATTATTCATCTTGAAGAAATTTATCTCGTGTGCCGTGTGCGTTATGTTCTTAGCGACCTATGATACACAGTCCGCGATCTTACGCCTGTTTAGCGCCGTGTTATTACTGCTCTGTGCAAGCACAAATCCCCAAAAAATATATATTTCTTCCAGACCATGGCCAAAATCAAAATTGCGCTAGCATTGCAGTTAGAACCCTCCTAGCGTCTCGCGGGCCCTCTCTAGCCCCGTGGGCGATCCCTGGGATATGTGGTTCATCTTTAGCTAAATTTAATGAGCTTGTTCGTCTAATTTCAATTATTATAAAAATATTAATATTATATGTATGTCTGGTGAACGTAGTTGATTGATGTTGTAAAATGTAGGTTATTGTACAGGATGAAATTTTGTAATGCCACAGGAGAGAATGTACTGACAAAACTAGAGTATGAACATTTTACTAAAAGGAAACATTCCTTTATTTTGAAAAGAAATTAAACATTCTTTTTTTTTCTTTCATTTGTATGGTTATGGCTTTATAACATGACCCATTGAATTTTTAAGTCCAGATTTTATAGTTTTCTTTTCTTTTAATTTCACAACTTTGATAGAGAGATATAATACTTATGGTCGACCCTATCGATTTAACTCTTAAATTACAGAGTGTTTTTTTGTAATTTTATTTAAGCCAGTTTGATTTCCGGATGTGGCAAAGGAATTATGAAAAATTTGAACGCAGTTTCTTTCTTCTCATAAATAAAATATTGTTTCCTTAAAGTAAAATGTCCAGGGTTTAGATTACAGATGCCATCAGACGGACTGCATTGCGGTTGATTATGTCGACTGAGCTCGGTTGGGGCCGTGCGGTCCGTCTAATGGCAACCTTAGACCTTTCCCTCCAGGTGGCATAACAAAATTCCACCTTGTATATACGGTTACTTTTTTATCGTGCCGGAAACTTTCAGGACTGCATAATTCATGAATCGTTTTTAAGTGAATTTAAAAAAAAAAATAAGGCCGATGGGCCCCTTGTTCCCACCCTCGCGCATTTCCCTTCACCCCCTGTCACCTCTGGCGCCAGCTAAGCCACCGTAGTGAACCACTCTGATGCTACACATCATTTCCAGTTTTTTTAGAAACATTTTCGAAAGACCTCAAGTGAGAACGGCCCATTATTATTTAATTTTGTTTTCAGGAATCAGTCCTACTATGCCAACCGTGTGTTAAATTTTCTTCCATGATAAAAAAGTAACCGTGTATCAATAGTTATTTTCTTTGTATATCTATACTATTTTAAAGCTATAAAACGGCTACTATGTTACACTGAAGATACCCAATAATTGTAATGTGGTATTTGGAATCTAGGGTTGGCATTTTTTTTTGTTATATTTGTAAAAAAACTACTAAACGAAATTGAATGTGTTTTGGGATGAGACATCGAGAGTTCATATATCAACTTAAAAAATGCAGAAAGGTCAATCATAATTGGTTGAGAAGTTTAACTGTTTATTACCCAGATAGAAAAAAAAAACACTGTTAAGAACAAAAGTAGCTGGGAGCAATTAGTTGGGTTAAGTTTTAGGATAGATGCATGTACTTACACATAATATTAGAATTTAAGCAAATGTTTAATAGTATCTTGCTAATTGCAGTTACTCTATTATAAAGTTTGTCAGTAGTATAAACTTCGACTCTCAATGGGCGAACAGTGTCAGTGGCAGGTCAGATCAGCGAACAGCGAGCCGAGCACCCGGCCTAACGGGGCGCCACGTTATGAATTTTTTATCCCATCCGCTCGAAAAGTTGACTTTTCGCTAGTGTTCTCAAGTCGTAAAGTGTCTCTTATAGTGTTTCCAGTCTACAGCCGCGAGTTATGAATTTCCATACATTCTTTATTTACTTGGTCAATTATGAATGTACTGAAATGCATTTTGTAGTAGCAGCAGTAGTTTTTTTAATTTTTGTCTTAACAAAGAAAACAAAAATAAGTTTTTTAATCTGTGCCTAAACCAAAGAAATGTAGCTATTATACTATGACCTAAACTAACTTTGATCAGAAAAAATGTCGGCAAAATTATCGTTTTACTTTGCAATTACTTTGATTTTACTATGTTTAATAGTTATTGTTACAAAATAAATGATTATGTGAAGTGAATTTAAAAGCAAGGTAAACAAAATTAGGTAGGTAGTAACCTAGGTATCAGATTTTTTTATGGAAATATTTTTCGTCGGATGGAATAAAAAGCAGTATATATTACTCTGGCGAAAAGGTATTCTGCTTTGGGTTTGTTAATACCCTCGCTTGTTTAAATTTGAAGCCATTATTCCCTCGATTCGCTTGATATTAAACCCTTGAAACTCCGGTTGACTGCACTCCGGTTTCAACATGACACCCTCATACACATACATAATACATTACTTTCGTCCTTGGTATATAAACTACTATTGTTTTATTCCGCGTCAAATCAGAAAGCGAATGCTGCGCCGCGAATGCTCGCATGTGCATGGTTCCGATTCCTAGTCCCGATTCAATTTTTTTCTCCACGTAGGTAAAATGCTCGCAGGGCAGATAGTACCCATCGCCCCGTCGACAACGAGGCGACCATCAGCCTCGCTGTCGGGCGGTGACTGTTAGTAACATAACTATTCTTATTTGTGACATATTTTTTCTAATTATTAAATTTAAAATAAAACTTTGGAAATGTTTACAGAATATTTTCTATATTTTTTTATTCGCGTTTTTACATAAGTATTATGAGGTTATTACAGGGAAATAATTATTTTTATTTTTAGACTATACCTACTATATTACCCTGTAAACTCTGACATAACTATAATCCTGGTAAAAATATAACGATGGCCCAGAAGTGCCTCGTTGCCCACTGTAAACTAATATAAAGTGTGTGTGGAAGGAAGTGTGTCTATATAATAAATATTTCAAAAATACATATGTTCCCGCTGGATATAGACACACCAAGGAAATAAATTCTTAAAATATTACATTTGTTTATATAAATCAAATGTTTTAATAGATAAGTCGATAAACTTTTGCTTAGATTTAAGAGTATCTATCATTGTTTCTGACCCAACCACAACACATAACGCATTTTCTAGCTTTGCAAAATATTATTGTTTTAATTGTGCATTTCAATGTCACTAATACCACAGGAATTTTTACTGTAATATTTAGTTTTTATCATAAGAGTGCTTAGTAGTCGACATGAAAGTTATAAAATCGGACCTAAACACACCAAACTTGAGTATACCAGTGATATGATGACATGATGATATGATGGTATGATATAATGATATGCCAACAAATGTGCTTCAATTGTTTAATAAACTCATCTTTCAACTCATCAAATAAGATACATCAGTAAGTAGGTAATCATTAATCAATATATATAAAACTGCAATATATATATAAAACTATATATATATATATATATAATCAATATATACTTATATAAAAACCTTATAATAAAAATTCATCTTGTCCTCGTTTTTCTCTTTTTGCCAAAAAAAATAATTGTTTTTTTCTTCAGAGTTAAAGTATAAAGCTTTAACAAACGAAACTTACGATGTCGTTTACATCCTGGGAGGACTTTCTTCCAATAACTCTTTGTAGGGGAGACCGAGGGGAGTTGGAACAGAGGTGAGTTGGAACAACGCGTTTTAAAAAAAAACTAAAGCTGTTAGCGTTCTACCGCCCTCGCCTAGCAACTGCTTACCATCACCCGCAAGCTATTCAGTTAGCACCTATGGCTATAAGCGCCCCGTTTTGGCTATCAGTGTTTGGTGTCGTAAAAATCGACAAAAGTAAGTTTTGATCTGTTTTTTGTTATACCTATATTTGCAAAATGTACTTAATTTTTGGTGTGTGGATTTTATTTTCAAAAGCTTATTTAATAAGGATTCATTCCATTGCCTTCGAAAAGTTGATTTATATTTATTTTTTCTTGGTTTTATAATTTTACAAAAATCGGGACGATTTTTTGTACTGAGGAGAATTGGAACAGCTTGTTCCAACTCACCTCGTTTACTGTTTGTATGGGCGATGTATGGCGGTGTTGCTTGTTTGTTTGCATCTTGATTTTGTTATTATGTTTTAGGATGCCTACTGATTATAAGAGGAAGAAAGTCGGAGGGATAGCAAGCCGTGTAATAAATTAACACGGGCAGAAAACGTTAATTATTAAACGTGATGGAGAATAATCAAGAGCAAAAAAACAATGTCTTGAACGCAAATATTGTTACTAATTTCTTTTTTTTCTATGTTTGCCATAATTTTTATATTTTGTTAATATTTTTTTCAAGTCTTTAAGTATGTTCTGTAAGATCTAAGAAGACTACCTACTTCGGAGATGGAACTTTGAGAATGATTTTAGTTTCTATTTACCTATTTAAAATAAAAGTTGAAATAGGTATTTTATTTTATTTGTATTTGTATAAATACGGATTTTGGTTTTCCAGATTAAAATATTTTGATTATTTTTGTTTTAAGATCCTATTTTGCTTTAAAATAAACATAAACCTGGTCTGCTTAAAACTATTTGATAAATTTCATTTTTATTGTTAAAATATTAAGTTTCTTTTACTCAAATAATAAAATATAATACTTATCTTTTGTTTTCTCTTTAATACGACATTAAGCTCGCACAAAAACGTACTGATCCCACCATGTTCCAACTCACCTCGCTATGAGGGGAGTTGGAACAAAATGACTTGTTACGTTCTAATAGATTTTATTCTAAATTGTTCATACTTACACCTTGATTGTTTATGGTATCGATTACCTAAAGAAATAAGCTAACATTTGGTACATACATCATACCATTTGTGTTTATAGATATAAAGATATCGAGCAAAATGTGAAAAATGTTCCAACTCCCCTACTTTAAAAATTATGTCGTTTGTTCATTAAGAGAAACGCACTCTTCCTCTTTTTTCTATTAGATCTATTTTTTATTATTTTACAAATCACTACCGATCAAAACACGCGCAAAAATAAGTTTACGGTTTACGGATTTAGTTTTCAACTACCCAAAAACATTTAATTAAATATTGCTATCATTATTTCTCTAGGCTTTTAAGATTTTCTCTATCTAGCACATTCTCTAGGTTTTATTTGACGCTAAAAAGATTAATTCAATTAAAACAATTTATTTTGTAGCTAAACTACAGCTTCCGGAAGTTTATGGTTGTATAGTTCAGTAATGTTGATTGTGGATATCGAATGACTGATTTGTGGGCTAGCCATGCAAAGTTTCGTACTCTATTCCTCTTCTTCATCCTCATTTTTTTTTTGGTTATAAAGTTATACATATAAGTGTCCAGTTTCAGCTCTCTCTGTTTTCCCATGGACGCTGAAAGTTTGTTCTGTTGCTGCTGAGGTACATGGAGTTTAGGCAACTACATACCGCAACTTTGCTCAGATATTTGTTTTTGCAGATACTTTTTGTTATTACGTTCATGGATTTATCTTCTGGAGCCTACTCCAAATAAAAAATTTACCCAATAAATTACCCATGCTCTGTAATTTGCCAAGTACATACTTACTTAGTTACAATTATTTAGACAAACTCATTTGAGTTTTTACGAAGTGCTGCTTCCAGCTTTAATCAATTTTTTTAACCAATCGCGCTGTTTTTGTAAGATTCAGTTGATGGTTCAATTTTGATCAGTGTCTTTGTATGAATTATGTTGGTAATTGTTATTACTGCGCAACAAGGGGAAGAAGCAAGAGGGTGAAACCCTGTTGGTTCCACTATTTCTGCTCTTCTTTGCTCAAAGATGCAGAGTTCTTTCTGAAATCCTGGCTGGAAAGCGTCTGAAGTTTGACAGTTCAAAATGCTCTAAGGCCACAGCATCCGAGTAGAAGTTTCCGCTACGTCCAAAGCAAGTGGTTCATATTCATATGACGATGTTGAAGACTAGAGAAACAGACGGCACCTGCTGCGGGTGCGTGTTTGTGCCCATCTGTCATTGGTAGATTTGGGTCAGGACGATCTCTGACAAAGGATGGACTATAGTCCGCTTCATCAAATATCTCCTTATTGCCAGGGACTATTCCAGTAACCTTGGATATATCTTAGCGATCATCGAGTATATCGTATATTTGTCATTGGTTTGCCAAGAATATTGCGTATCCAAGGCGCAGTTTATATAGCCCTCTCAAAGGTCCGTTAACCCTATCAACCAGAAAACCATGCTGCCCTTGATGTTTTCTTGTTGTACCATGATCCTGGTCTAGAAATTTGGTAATTTGGTAATGCTTGGCTAAATCAAATGGGGACAGCCCGTAGTATACAAGATGCACACAAAACGCACGCTGTTGTCTTGTGCTCGTGAAGCGCTCTATCGTGACTTAAATAAGTGATGCAGTGACGTATAGTTTTCCGCCATCCACAAGCCCCTAACGGTTAAAAAAAAAATCGTGTGTTGCTATTTGCAATTATTTATGGCCCATCCTGTATATGAGCCTTTTTCATCAAGTATTCGACAATCGATGACCCCATTATCCCGATGATTATCATCAGAAAAAAGGGGTATTCCCTTTTAGACTCGATCGACTAGTATTGTTCGCGACTTCTTTAACCGTTCCTGTTATAATTACTGTTACACGTCTTAAGAAAAAAAAATGGTTAACGAAGTCGCTAACAACACAATTACAAGTCGATCGAAACAAACCCCGGATTGTAGCCGATTATATTCTTTTTATTTTGGACTAAAACGGCAAAACTGAGCCTAACTAAGTTGGGAAACATTATTATTTCAATGTTGACATATCCTCTAAGACTATGGCCGTAATATCCAACGCGGTTTAAACTGTGTTGCTGGTTTAAGCTGCAGCAGACACTTTTTGTTTGAAAGAAAGGTACAGATGCAGTTTAAACTAGTGAAGCAGTTTAAACCGAGTTGGATACTACGGGCATAAGACCTTCAAAGGTATAACTTTGTGCCTGTTTTGGGACCCAACCATTGTTGTCTTTAAAACTTCCACCAAATTATTTGTCATCGAATTCTATAAATATATTTTTCGACAGTTCTTCCAACTGATCTTTGCGAAGTGCGTTTCAAAATTATAATTTTTAATTATTTGCGGTTTGAGGAACATGTCACGGAAATAGCTCGAAATTGTTTTTATAGGCTAAAGGTACTATATAAGGTGCGTAGATATCTTAGCATGCAACTTCGAGTAGATATTTGTGAAGCCATTGTATTGTCGAAGCTAAATTACTGCCTAACGGTAATAGGTCCTTGTCTTCTTGAAAGAACACATAAACTTCTGCAGCGGGTACAAAACGCATGCGCTAGGTTCTGCTTCGACATTCCTCCGCGGACGCACGTGACCCCCTACCACATTGGCGCGAACTTACTGCGAATGAAAAAGAGAGAACTATTGTACTCAGCTGCATTGTTATATGGTGTCATCAAATCTGGTAAGCCAGTATACTTGCATAGCAAGCTAACCTGGAGATTTTCACGACGGGCTAAAGAGTTGAGGGCCGCCATGCCCCCGCTGTGTTGTCCTCCTCACAGAACTGCCGCGTTCCGGGGTAGCTTTAAGTACGCTGCAACAAAGATTTGGAATGACATTCCACCTCCCATTCGAGCAAGCAAAACTTTAGGTACTTTTAAAAGAAAACTAAAAATCTTATTACTCAACTCAGAAAAAAACGAGGCTGGTGAGACATAGTAAGACACACACACAAGATAAGTACATACTCAGTTTAGTACTAGAAATGATGAAGGAAAAAAGCGTAAGTACTTACTTACCTCAAAACTTCAATGCAGCATAGTTTCTGTACCATTCCAACCCACGCCTGGCCACTAGGTTTGAATAGTATTGATTTTATTTCTTTATAGTTTCATTTTGTTTGTTTTTTTTTTTTTTGTTCTGCGTACCTACATATTCAAATAAATTAGATTTAATTATTTTGTTTTTAAATATTTTCTTTTTTGTTAGTTATAATTTAAAGTAAATAGGTAGTTGAATGTATAATTGCTACTTAAATTATAAACGAACGCCCACCCTTTCATGGTGTTAGCATAAAAACAGGGTTGTGGGCTACGCGGGTTCACTCGTGAATCTCGTGATGCTCACAACAACAACCTGAGCTAATATCCAGTTTCGACTGGCACGACACTCGTTCGGAGCACTACTGAGCGGCGGCCTTGGCTGCAGGTGCAGCCTGCGCTTCACTGCGGCCTTATCAGTTTTATTTTAATTTTTTTTATTTATTTTGCCTATTGCTGTGTTTTATTTTCTTTTAATAACTAGTTGTTACTTTGTATTATTAACTAGTAGTTTTCTAACTTGTTGTTGTTTTGTATTTATCGGTAGCAATGGTAGCAATACATATTCTACATTATTGTGTTGGCCACTCGAGTGTCCTAATTTTTTTTATGTATTTTTAATCGTGCCGTTGAAATAAATACATTTTCTTTCTTTCTTTCTAATTAAGTATACCCATTCTACCACTACCCAATCCTTACGAAACCTTTAAATTCATTCTTAACGTAACTCTAGCTCCGATTGCATTTTTTATTGAATTCAGTAATTAATCATATCGTAAAGTTTGTACCGCTGCTGTCAAGGCATCTGCTTATAGACTGCAGCTCTACCTTTCTCGATACTTAAAGCAAATGCACTATGAATGGTTTCTCTGTTCACAGACTCTTGTTGGTGTGGTAACCTAAACCCTACGAACAACAATCCTAAACCAAATGTTGAATCAGCTGCTGCTCTGTTATTGCAGCATTGCATATATCGACGAACATGATGTACTTACCTATTATTTTTTTCAACGTATAAGATTTACCACTGCCAGCTCCTATTACGAATAATTTTAAAGGAATATTTGAATCTCATTGATTTGACACTTCAAATCGAATTCTTTTGTTACTTCATCAAATATTTCCTTTTGCTCTACATTCATGCTGCCAACCATGGCACGAAAATCTTCATCTGTTATGTTTACCCGCATTTCTTCTCCGTGTTGTATTTCGATATCAACATCATCCCGGGTCGCAATAACAATCGCTTCTATATATTCTGGTTGTTCATTGCCGTCATTAAATTATGGAGCTTCGTCCAATCAATTGCTGCAACTTGCGCTCGATGTGTGGAAACTGCTCAACAGAATCTCCGTGAAATGTTCGTAATTGGTTTCGTTGTGCCATAAAGCTTCTTCGCACGTTCCATAGCCATAAAATTTTACCAAAAACTTAGCAAATCATTTTCATATCTAAATGGCAAATGAGCTACAAGATAGCTATAAAAATAGCCTTCTCTATCTACCATTCGTGTATGATAGCGAGTCCTGAGAATGGAACGCGTTCTTCGCTTCGTCATAATGTTACCATTTAAAAATCTGATGGTTTTCGGTCTACTTTTAGAAACTTCTTCCATTTGATCATATGCACTGTCGTCTGCATTACTTACCGGTCGAGTTGCAAGTTCATAGTTAATTGTAAATTCTGCCAGTGCCAAACTGAGGCGTTCTAGGTTAGATTGGCATTTGAGTATACCTATACCTGTCTAATATGTTTGGATTTGGAGTTTAAAAATATTATCATTTTCCAAAATGTTTTTTCCAAAGAAGTTCCAAAGATTTCTGAAGTGTAGCGTAGCGTTTCCACGTTTCGCATCTCACTGGTTGCTTCTCATAGTAAATTTGATTTTATGTCAGGAAGAATCGTTGTCGCTGCTTCATTGCGGATCAGCCTAACTTTATTTCAAAGTATGGACAGCATTGTAGTAGTTAACTGCCCCAACGTGTCTTGCTAGTAAATTTCAGTTGCTCGCCAGAACATTTTTTTGTAAGTGTATATTTCTCTAACTGTTTCGCACTGAGTACCTATTTGACTTTTTCGGATAGAATTGATGATATTCTTATTTCATTAAAGTGCAATCAAATCAGTTTGGTTAATATTTGACCGTGGGTTTAATGGGAATATTCTTTAAAACTAATTTTTTTCCAAATTCCATCTCTACAAATGTTAAACACCTATATTTCATGTCTCTCTCTCTCTCTGTCGGGCTGTCCTCTGTCAGCGCCGGGTCCATCTTGACCATTAGCTGGTCCACACAAATTTGTATCGGCAATCTCGCGACCCGCGATCCTGATTACTGGAGCGGATAATGGATGGCACTTATGCGATCCAGTTGCAAATAGATGCGGCAGCCGATGCACACTAATCCAGTTATTCGAAGTCTCTCGCTATAGATTTCCATACACGACATTTATTTTTCTATTGTGTAGCCCACAGCCAATCATAACTTTTTTTCTTTAATACCCCAACTGGAATATTGTCCATTTCACGACTTTTGTGCCGCTACGCATTTCTCCCACACCTCTATTCGTGTTAAGCAATATTCGTTCAGATCCAGATCACAAACAACCTGTCACCCAAAACACACACACAAGACACAACACGTCTAAACTGCGCGCGATTCTGTGCTAAAACGCATAATTTCCTGGTATTACTGGCACTAAAATGCACCAAATTAAAATAATGAATTTGTGCAACGAATGTTACAACATGTCTTAGTCGGGTAAACCATAATAATGATACATTTAATATTAATGTCATTTATAACAGCTTTGTATGGTTTTTGAAGCTGTAGTTTCGAATTCTTGTTAAAAAAATATTGAAATAAAAATTTGCATTGCAACTACATATTGGAAGTGTTGTTTGGCTATACTATATTATAGACAGACAAACTTTTTTGGAAATCGAGTTTTCAAGGCAAAAAAAAGAATCTAAAAAAAACAGTTTGGTTTATTATTACAATCAGACAGGTCACATACAGTAAAAGTAGAGTGTCTGGGGCCACATTTTCGTTCATCGAGATCAAAAAGTTAAAGAAAAAAACTTTATGAACGAAAAGAAAGTTCCTCAGTATGTAGTGTGTCTATAGGTTTCAATAAACAGCAAATATTTTAAATTTATATTGAACAAATTGTAATAGTATCTTTATTACTATGCTATATCATAGCACAAATTAGAAGCTACATTTAAATATAAAAAAATATTTCCAAAATACATATGTTCCCGCTGGATTTAGACACACCTGTCCTGTATGTAGGCTGATCACATTTTTGATGTTTCTTTTAATTAATATTTAGCTAACTTTATAGACATTGATCTCACCACTTCATCTAGTTATAAGTTAGGTAAGTAAAAATAAATTTGGATGTTCGTAATTATGATGTTTTATTTGAGTTTGGTTTATATTGACAAACCTTTGCAAACGCTTGCACTTTTGTGTCTTGTGTGGCAGTCGACCAGTAATAATGAAAATGAAATTATAGGACCATCATAGGTATCAATAAGAAATCTACGCAGACGGAGCAGAGACGAGATGTGACGCGGAGTGGAGTTGAGCTGCATTAACGTGTTCCAATGTGCCAAGCGCCACTTCATCTCGCTACACTTCGCTTCGTTCGTGCCCTCCGATCGCCCCTACCAGACAGCTAATCGCAATTGTCGATTGCTAAGCCCAAATAGCCTGCACGGTGGCGCTAAGTTGTTGTTTTGTAACGAACTTATAGCGATGTGTTTACACCGATGCGTCCTCAAATTGGCCGCGGCGTCTGGGTCCGCTCTCATCTATAGCGTCAGCGTCCGCTGCGTACGCGGCGCGGCGGTGGCGGTGGCGATCATATTGCGCTTGCTACGTTAGGACTGAGGTTAGGACGCTGAACCCAGTTATCGTAAATGCCACTTAGTTTTTACACCTAAACAGTTGCAAACACACCGCATTAACTTTAAAAAAAAAAGTGAGTTTTTACTGTGACCTGATCGCTGTGCCTCTGTGGATGACCACTTTTTCAATTAAATAGGTAAGCAAGGACTTTTATTCTAGTTATATGTAATATATTCTAAGGAACAAGATTTCACAATCTGTCTGTTATTTTAACGCAATGCTCAATCAGGAATTCGTTAACCTTTTAACCAAGCACTTGATATGAAGTAGTCACAAAGTTCTCCCACCACGCCAAGCACTTCTCTGGAAGTAGCTTACATTTTTACATTTTATGACCCAACTATGGTTACATATCATTATAACTAAACTCATTTCAACTACTTTCAACTCAACTATGACCAAATGACCTACGTTTCAGAATAGGTAACTAATAATCGATTCATCTAAAAATGATTGGACTAATGAATGAAATACCTAAAGCACGACTCAACTATGTTCAACTCACCTAAAACTTATTGGACTAATGAACGAAATACCTAAAGCACGATTCAACTAATGATCAACTCACCTAAAGTTATTGTAGGTACTAACAAACGATTTATACCCACTGTTAATCTGGGGTGATTAGAAAAAGTCCTCCTTACTTTAGAAGTTTCCATCCTTTTTGTCCCTCCCGTCCAGTTCAGGCTGTAGTAACTTTTTTTTTTTTTTTCAGAAACCTTAATAAGTGACGTTTTTTAATTACCTAATTGAAACGCTTTGAGGAGTGTTCGCTCCCTTCGGTCGCTCCTTGCTAACCTAACCGTAGCGAGTCGGTTCTGTGTACTCTTTATGTTTTTGGACAAAATAGCTACCTATGTAAAATGAAGGAAAATAAAACAATATGTACATAGTTTAATCATCGTTTATTTACATTAGATGAAATGCTATGAATATAAATAAATAATCAACAATCCTAAAACTTAACCTACACGCTACGGTTAGGTTAGCAAGGAGCGACCGAAGGGAGCAAACTTGCGGTATTGTTGTATATATTTACACATGCACGAGCCGAGCGAGCGTAGCGAGCGACCGCGGCAGCGGGCGGCGAGTGCCAGAAACACTCAAGGCGTTTCAATTAGCTAATTGAAAAAACGACAATATGTTACTACATCCTAAACTGGACGGGAGGAGCAAAGGCGGGGAACTTCTAAAGTAAGGATGACATTTTGTAATCACCCCAGATTATTATCAGTGGGTATAAATCGTTTGTTAATCGTAAATAATAAACTATACCCGCTGCAGCGCGGTAAACCGATTAACTTTAGGCGAGTCGTACATAGTTGTAACATCCAATATCTGAACTGATCATTAGATGAATCGTTCATTAGTTGTAATAATTTTAGTTGATTTGAAATTAGTTGAGTTGTACATTAGGTGAGTCGTCAATTATGGATATTTAACTTATGTGAATCGATTAGTTGAGTTGAAAATAGTTGAAATGAGTTTAGTTATAATGATATGTAACCAACTATATGTTCTAAAGAGAAAAATCCAATGGATACTGTTCTTGAAGCTTCTATAAACGAATTAATGTTAACAGATGTTGTGAAAAGTTAATAACTTAGAATAATAAGACGATAAACTTTAAGAAACTTTCAAATGAACAATAGTGTGCTCTCCCACGCCAAGTACTTTACTGGAAGTGGTCTAGTGTTGTGGCATTACTCGGAATTTTCTATGATTCCTAACAAATATATTTTTTAAATTATTATAACTAAGTATTCACTTTTTCAACCATCTCATAACGTGTACGCATAGTGCGGACTGGAATAATATAATTTCTATAAGAATTTACTATTGATTCCTCCATTGTAGACATTACAAATCCTCGCCTTTGAAAATGTCGACAACAAATAATAAGGTAGGCGGGCAGAGGGCCTATTATGGCCGCATTTGCATTATTGCTTTTCGTCCTCTGGAGTGTCAAAGTCAATACAAAAAAAACGCAAAGAGGACGCAAAGCAATATTGCAAAAGCGGCCGTAATAGGCCCTCTGCTCTAGCGTAGCAATAGCAACCCGTTCATCAGTTGTTTGATATATACCGTACGCCAAGCACTTGAGGTGAAGTGCTGCTGTGACGTCACATAAGCAAGGCAAGTTTTTTAGTGCTATGCTAAAGAGTGGACTTTTTGGTACATTGTGTCTAGACTGTTGGTACGCTCAGCGTAAAAATTAGTGAAAGTACATCTACAGATGAATTGCGCTGCGCATTTTCCAATGGTTCTAATTAGAAACTAATAAAATACTGTTGAATTGAATTAAGTCAGTTTGGATTTGGTCGTAAAAGTACCTACCTACTAATACCTACTAATCGTGTACACTTAGATCTACAATGGTCATATAGAAAAAAATCACGTCTTTTAAAAAAAAAACTGTCAACCTTTTAAACGGTATTCACAAAGTAATTTTATTCATGAATATGTTACGGTAAATGTGAATAATGCGGTAATTATGCATAATTACCGGCAATTGCGTTAAATGTAATAAAAAAACTCTGAATTTATCACATTTACCGGTAACTATATATAATTCCCAGTCCCCATTGGTAAATGTAATAAATTACGTTTATATTCATCACTTTAGAGTGTTTAGAGATCTGATCAGGGGGGCAAGTTTCCATCGACTCGTAATTGTCTTCTTAGCGACTTCGTTTAGCATTGCCGCTTTAACAAAGGCAACTTCTGTTGCACGTAATTATCATCATCATCATTTCATCCGTAGGACACTGCTGGACATAGGCCTCCCTCAAGGCTCTCCATCTGTACCGATCGCAGGTGGCCTGCATCCAGCGTGGACCCGCAGCCTTGCGCAGATCATCCGTCTATCTGGTCGGTGGACGTCCTACGCTGCGCTTGCCGATCCGCACGAACTACGCAACGTCTTCTCGTCCAATATTCCTTAGTGCCTGAAGACGAAGGTATTTAACCAATGTGTGCTGCCAGTGATGACATACGGTTCTGAAACGTGGTGCTTCACTATAGGGCTTTTGAACAGGCTCCGAGTAGCTCAACGAGCCATGGAGCGGGCTATGCTCGGGATTTCTCTGCGGGATCGAATCAGAAATGAGGACATACGCAGAGAAACCAGGGTCACCGACATAGCCAAGCGGATAAGCTCGTTGAAGTGGCAATGGGCAGGTCATATAGCCCGCAGAACAGATGGCCGCTGGGGCCGAAAAGTTCTCGAGTGGAGACCACGGATCGGCAAGAGCAGCGCACGCAATTATATTGAATGTTAATGGTAAGATCACCATGACCTTTTGAAAATGATCAGCTCTAGTTCTGGTTTAGTTGATGAGGGTATCTGACTCGGTCGGGAGGTTTTTTAAATTTTAAATTTTTGTTATTCAAAGCTTTTGTCAACATTCACCTCTGTTGCATGGAAACTATGCATAATTATCGGTACGTTGGTGATTATACATAATTCCCAGTAATTATGCATAATTACCAATTATTCACATTTACCTTAACAAATACACCAAAATTCTTATGTAGTTAGTACTCAATAAGAAATACCCAGCAAAACTTATAAAAAAAAAATTGGCAATTAATTCCATAAATGGATTTGATTTGTTTGCTAAAGCTTTAGGTAGCAGTGCTCAGAGACAAATAGATGCCGCATTATGTTGTCTTTGTGTGAAAGGCATGTTGGATAGGCACCCCGCCTATGCGTTCATGCTAAAACAAAAGCGTCGATTCCAGGTAAGAATACTCTGCAAAAAACTCTTTACAAAAATGTGATTTATGACTTTGTTTACCTTAAAAATTATTCTTTCCCACGGCTTCTACTACTGGAACAGATGTGCAGAGAACCATTGGGACCTTACCTCATAAGTTTTTTTTTTAGAACTAGTTAAAAGTACATTAAAAAAACCTCTACAACATATATTTGTTTACGTATGTAAATGAGATACTTAAGGAAATTCCTGATAAAAATAAAAAAATCTCTTTGATGAAGTGTAGAGGTTGTAAAAAGAGATTTTATAGTATTTTACAATTATTTGTAATTTTTAATTTAAATGATAGTTCTCATTTTCAAAAAAATTGTACATGGCATAAAAAAAAACGTGTCGCAAAAGTTTGATCCCACATATCCCAATTTTATGATCGTATTTTCTAATTCTGAGGTTTTACTAGGTGGAAATCTTATTCTGCATACGAACATAATCATTATCTGTGATAATGTGCATTTATTTATGGTGAAATATTCCAATTTCTGAAAACGTTTTTTTTTTCTCCCCATACAAATTGCAAGTGTCGCACTGGTCTTTTTTTTTTTCTTTCGCCTAGAATTATATTTTTTTGTTTATTTAGAGCACTCATTAAATTTTTATCTCATTAAGTAATGTTCAAATTGTATAGAAATTATGAAAATAAGCATAATCTAATACAAAAATATAAAGTAATAATACAAAATTAACATGTTGCAAAAAATTACAGTTTCGTAACAGACAGTTTCAAAACAAGAACTCACTAAGAATTTTTAAATTTTCTGAACACGTTCCTAATAATTACCAATGCCGAAACATTCGCGCTTCTGATCGGCTGTTAGAAAACCGTCTTGGCCTCTCAATTATAATTTTATCGCCGGTCGTTGTTGGCGGATCCTGTGTTTACGGTTTCGTAACTGCAACGTCATGGACATTTTTTACCGGAACTAGCACGGGTACATTAGTGATAATTAAATATGTTGTGTATTTGAATGTATTAATCCTTTTTATATACACATTTACCTGAAAATAACGTTTTTGTGAAGTCATATTACACAATTTAGGTTATTTTTCTCTCACAGTTTAGTTACATTTTGTTGAAAAAGTTACAGTTTCGTTGCATTTCGTTACGAATTATTAGAATTTACGGGTTCGTTACACATAAAGCCATTACACTACATTACAGTTCAAACGAACTAGATGCAGCTACCTAATTAAATTAATTTAATCAACTTAATTCAACTGAAAGAAGTCCACTGTTCGACATAGGGTATCCCCAACAGATTTCCACAGGAACAAACATTCTAAGGGGGTATTTCCGTAATTGCCACGCTTGAAAAAAGGGTTGAAGATCGCAGCGTAGCTCTTTTAAGTTTTCACCAAAGCAAAAATGAGTGAAAAGTGGATAATAGTGGTAAATTTTTAATGTTTTAGCTTATTATGAATTTTTAATATTAAAACTTATAGTGTGTACATATAGCCCTACAGTAAAAGTTTCGTTATGATTGTTTCGTTACGTACAACTTTTTTGAAAATGACTCAGTTATGTCCTCAAAATTAAAACAACCTTGATTTTACATAGTTCTTTATAATGAAGTTTTGAATACGATGTTACCTATAATTGATTTATGGCAATGGTCGAGGGACGAACAGCTACAAACATAAAATATATTATTTTTTGGATTTTAAATTTATAGAAAGTATAGTTTTAATTTTGTACATATTTGTATTTGAGGACGAAAGAGAATTAAAAAAAAAATTGCCGAAAGAAAACTAAGTAAGTAGGTATTTATATATTTTTTTATTCAGTATTAATTACGTATTTATACATAACTCAAATTTAACTATAACTTTCTATATCATAGATGTAACATGGTACCAAATTTCAAATCGATCGGACATAAGGAAGCTAGTTAGATCCTCTCATCCATTATTCAAGAGCTGATCATCTTCAAACGGCAGATCAGGTCATGGTTACCTTAACATATACTTTCAATATCATAGCTGTAACATGGTACCAAATTTCAAATCGATCGGACATAAGGAAGCTAGTTAGATCCTCTCATCCATTATTCAAGAGCTGATCATCATCAAACGGCAGATCAGGTCATGGTTACCTTACCAAATACTTTCTATAACATAGATGTAACATGGTACCAAATTTCAAATCGATCGGACATAAGAAAGCTAGTTAGATCCTCTCATCCATTATTCAAGAGCTGATCATCTTCAAACCGCTGATCAGATCTTCATCAGACATGGCTAAGAACACTCGGCCTGAAATTATCTATGATACAAAAAAAACTAAACGAAAATCGGATCAGCCGTTTGGGCTCTACGATGCCACAGACAGATACACAGACAGACAGACAGACAGATACACACGTTAAAGTTATAACACCTTTCTGAAATTTTCGATCGGGGGTTAAAAAATAGAAAGAACGCGCGTGCGGTCGGTGCGAAGTAGGGCATGAATACCGGAATCTCGGAATCTCGTAATATCGGAATCTCGGAAGAATTTTCCGATATTTTCAATTCCGATATTGAAAAAGCCAATATCGGAATCTCGTTACAAGACATTTATTTTTATTTGAGTTGTTTTAAGCGTTCTGCATGGCTACAATATAAAAAGTACCCTGTAAAATCGCCAATTCTTCCCTTTTTTTTAATCAGAAACATGCTTTCAAAGCAGTTCACTTAGGTGTTTGGTACTTTGTAGGTACTGGTACAATTAATCTTTGAATGGTACTCACATAGTAAAAAAAATAATAGATCAATAAAGTACTATTATTCATTATCAAATTCAAAATCATTTATAATTAAAAAAAATTTTTTTTTTTGTTCTCATTTGTTGTATTAAAAACCTAGAAAGAGATCATCTCAGCTTGATTGCTGACTCCACAAATCATGTTATTTAAATTAAATTAAATTGTATACAGTAACGATTTAAATATTAGTTTCTTCAGTAATTTTTATTGAGTTTTTACGATTCCGATATTAATATCGGAATTCCGGTATTGAGATAAAATGTCCGATATCAGTATCGGAATTGAAAACCTTCCGATATTACATGCCCTAGTGCGAAGCCTAGATCCCTCTGGAGGGGCACGATGAGGACCGATGCGCTCGCGACACTATAGGCTCCGTCCGCCCCATTTATATTGTCTCCATAATGTAAGGCCCCTGCAAACGCAAAAGCGGAGCGTTTTCTAATGGTGGCGGAAACGCCAACGGAACATTATTTCGTTGTTACGAGTGTTAGACAAATTTACGCAACGACTTCCATGTGCCAATACAACTCAATTTAACAAAGCTTCACGTCTATTGTTTTTTTTAAATTATAAGCTTTATAACACTACTATACGTTTTCTTTTACTAACAACTATAGCTTATGGAGTATAAATTGAGGTGTGTTGCCATGCCCGTTGTCCAGGTATGATTTAATGAAATATCCCGCCACGCTCATGACAAAAATGGTGCCTTAAACTGTAACGAGAAATGCATCACATCACTCACATGTGACTCATGAACTCAAAATGATTAAGTTACTTGAGTGAGATTATTTTGATTGGTACATAAATCGTTTTATTAAAAACTAGTCCACCCGGCGAACTTCGCACCGCCTAACCTATAACTATCTTGTGCACGTATTAAACTTATAAACCTTACTCTTGTATCACTCTATCTATAAAAAAAAACCGCATCCAAATCCGTTGCATAATTTTATTTTTTTTAAATACGATTAAATATAATATAATAATATATTCAAAAATATAGTACAAAAAAACTATCGACTCTGTGATCAACAACCCTTTATCGAGATCGAACTTTTTGTGTCTCTCCAGCGCCGAGTACTTGATACGAAGTAGTTAGTGACGTGCCGCCGCCGCTTTAGTTTGGTTTAAAATTAAGTTGAAAGTAATGAGACAAAACTCCTTAAAAGCAAATTCTAATTGGGTTTCTAGCATTACAAAAGTTTAAAAAACGGGAAAAGGTTTAGCTTTTCGCATATTAATCACTCCATTGTTTATTTATCTCACAAAAAAAAATTTATTGATTTTGTGTGTCGATTGAATTTTGCAATCACTAATGTTTTTGAAGGTAAAATGCCTCGGCGTGGGGGAGCAAACTTCGTTTATTTCTTGCAGCGCCGAAAAGGTTAATAAAAACACTACGGATAGAATAATTTACCATTATTTACCACATTCACTCGAACACTAATAAAAATATATTCAACTTATCAGTTCTTTTTATCCTTTTTTGTTTTCTTTTCCTTTTTCTTTTTCTTTTTGTGTGATTTATCAGAAGTTGGATGCTCGGCGGGCGCATGTGATGGCAGCGGCTCGTCTGTTTTCACTTGCTTCGTGTCTAAATGTTCATCAGGTAAAATGTTTACTAACACAAAACAACTACTTTTACTGTGTAATTGATCTTCACTTATATTTTCCTCAAGAGCATCTCTTTCAACATCGAAGTCTCTTGTTTTTTTTAATTTATCCTCTGCTGAATAACTATGGGAAGGAGGAACCAACTGATTATCATCGTTTTTTAATTTGTTGGGCATGGAAGCTTCAACTGGGATATCATTTATTGGTTTGCCATCGCTTAATCGAACCCACTTCGGACTATCTTCTTTCGATTTTTCCTCTGATGACTGAACATTTCCAATTTTACTGTTCTCGGTATTTTTTTCAACTTGTAGATCACTGTCGCAACATTCAATTACTAGTTGTTGGCTATCTGATATGTCCATTAGCGGTTGCTGCATTTTATTTTGAGTCTCTATAGCTAAGAGAGCAGTTGGTTCTTCAAGTGTAGTAGTTACTTCATTTGAAACTAGCACCGGCTCGTTCTCAATTTCTTTCGATGTATGTATGTCATCAGCACAGCCAGCTGATTCTTTTGTTTGTGTATCAGTTTTTATGCTTAAGTTTTTTTCGGTATTAACGCATATCACACGGTTTTTAGTACTCGTCACTAAATCTTCTTCATTATTTGAGTCGCCCACGTTTGAATTCTTGGTTTCTAAGCCGCTTGAATCAGAACTACTATCTTCGGAATCTTCTGAACTTGAACTGGAGACTTTCTCATATCTTTGGCGATCAAAGTCTTCCAAAAGATCCATCTTCTCAGTATCCGACAGCTGAAGAGTAATCTCGTCCTGATCACTTGCTTCAGCTTCCACTTGCACATCGGATTCCTTTTTTCTTTTGTTTTTTTTCTTTTTCTTTTCTTTTTTAGTGGAAGAAATAACAAGTTCTTTATTGGATGTATCAATAGTATTTTGTTGCACTGGAATTGGCGAATCTTTCTGTATGTTTTCAGCTAGTTTGCTGCATATTAATTCACTTCTAACTTCTGGCGTTGTTTTTTGAGGTACAGCCACATTGTTTCTTTTAAGTTTTATTCTGCTGGATGTTGGTGGTTTTGGTACAATTATAGTCAGATCATTGCGCTTTTTTACAATCTTCGTGCCGTCTTCAGAAACTATATCTGTAGATACTTTTACCTCTGTAACAAGAAACAATAACATAGAAAACAATACTTATCTGCAAAATTATTCATGTACTTAATAAAATCCCTAAAGTCCACAAAAGTAGATGGCCAGAGCTTGACCCTTTGAATGACTATAATTATACAAATACGAGCTGTCCCGGCTTACTTCGTTACGCCATAGAATATAAGATACTACAAAAGACTTGGCTCTATAGACTATGTTCTTTTGCCTGCTCAGTATGGGCTTGATAAAAAAAACAAACAACAACAACAAACCACCTGTCAAAATATGTAAACAACGGAAAAAATATTGCACCTTGGGATACATTATTTGAGTTTAGGTAAGGATCCCTAATTTTTTTGAAAATCTAATATAGCCTATGACACTCGGGGTTAATGTAGCTTTCTACCAGTGAAATAATTTTTCAAATCGGTTCAGTATTTCCGGAGCCTATTCGTTACAAACAAAAAAATCTTTCCTCTTTATAATATTGGTATGGTATAGGTATATAAAATCCAAATACCACTGATCTACTCACTCACTCACTCATCATCGCCCAGCCGAAACCGCTGAAGATAGAAAGATGAAATTTGGACAGTAGCTTCTTTACGTGACGTAGACACCCACTAAGACGGGATTTGGGATAACTCAACCGGGACGCCGTATACAGGATGTAACAGTTTGTATGAAACTCCTAAACTACTGGATTTAGAATGTTGAAATTTAAGATGTGGATTCTTTTTGTATCACCAACATCATAATTTTTTTTTTTTTTAATTTTGCCCCTAAGGTCTTATACAGTGTGAAATATGTTTTTTGCTAAAATCTAAACTAATGACACTAGACTTGGAATTACAAAATAAGCTCCTTATAATATTACAACATCAAATATGCTATCAAAACTGCGTTTATTAGTCCTGAAAGCCTTACAGGGTGTTAAAGTTTGTATGAAAAACCAAAACCGCTCATTATTTTTCTTAGAAATTGAAGTGGACAGTGTTTCTAGTTTGTTAATTACGAAAAAAAACGGCACGCCGTATAACGTCTGGATTTAAAAAAGTTGAAATGTACACTGTAGATTCTCTTTGATTCGAAATGGGTAATGTTTCTAGATTGTTGGGGGCGCTAATTACGAAAATAAACAGGACGCCGTATACAGTATGTATAACGTCTGGATTTAGAAAGTTGAAATTTACACTGTAGATTCTCTTTGATTTAAAATGGGTGATGTTTCTAGATTATTGGGGGCGCTAATTACGAAAAATAAATGGGACGCCATATACAGGGTGTAACAGTGTGTATGAAACTTCTAAACGTCTGGATTCAGAATGTTGAAATTTACACTGTACATTATCTTTGCATTAAAAACATCATAAGTAGTTTTTTTTTTTGCCCCTGAGTTCTTAAGTTCTTAAACAGGGTAAAACAAGTTTATCGCTAAAATCTAAACTATTGACACTAGAAACTTGAAATTTTCAAAATAAGTTCCTGTTAATATTAAAACATCAAATATGGTATCATAACTGCTTTTATATTTATAGTTACTGGAGTCCTTGATACAAAGTTTTTATGACAAAACCGAAACCGCCGCTTATTATTTTTCTTACAAATCGAAATGGGTGATGTTTCTAGGTTTTAGAAATCGTTATTACAAAAAAGACATCATTTATTTTATAAATAAGACTCGCGCAAGACCAATATACAGCAGTGAACGTCTATCGGTAGCGAGCGACGATGATAATGAATCACGTATCCTGGGTAGATAAAATGGATTTTTTTTTTATCGTCAGAGTTATGCATACAGGCCAAGGTTAGTTTGTCTATTCAGAAAAACGGATATTATAGCTTGCAAACCAAACAGCTAAAGATTTTTGTATTGTAAAAGGAAACTTTGCCCAGCAGTGGGACAATATAGGCTAATAATAATAATAAATAATAATAAAAAAGGAAACTGCTTGATATTGATTTCTTTAGGGGTTTGGATTAGAAAATAGAAATGATTTCCTGATATTTCTGAGTATAACCACAGATTAGAGAGTATAACAAAACAAATGAACAAGTAATTTTCATTTATTATAAAATAGCGCTTGCGAAGCTGCGGGCAAAAGCTAGTATGTATATAAAATCCAAATACCACACTGATTACTCACTCACTCACTCACTTATTATCAACGTCCAGCCGTAACCGCTAAAGATAAAAAGATGTCATTTGAACAGTAGCTTCCTTACGTCACGTAGGCACCCACTAATACGGGATATCGGGATAACGGTTTAGTTATACAGGGTGACGCCGTATACAGGATGACGCCGTATACAGGGTGTCGCCATATACAGGGTGTAACAGTTAGTATGAAACTCTGGGGGTTTCGTAAGTTGAAATTAACACTGTATTATTACAAACATCTCTTTGCATTACAAACATCATAAATGATTTTTTTAATATTGTGCCCTTGAGTTCTTATACAGGAGACTGACTTATATTAGAAATCGAAATGGGCGATGTTTTTAGGTTATAGGGATGGATTTTGCCATCCAAGATGGCAGAAATAATTTGTATTATACATAGATACGAGTAGCGTTTTATAGGTTTTTGGGAGCACTGATTGCGAATAAGACCCATTTTCAAATACAGATGGCAGATAAATTTAAAAATCGATATGGGTGGCGTTTCCCTATTTTATGCGGGCGCTGGCTGATGCAAAGCGTAACAGTTTGTGGAAGTACACTGGATAAGGGCGACCTGTATCGGAGGCCAATGGGCAGCAGTGAACGTCTATCGGTTGGAAATTGGGATAATGAATGATGAAACGTAGTATTATTGTGTAGAATAAAACTTGAATTATTGGTGCAGGCTTAGAGTTACGTTAGTTAAACGTATAGGTTGCTTTGTGTATACAGGATCGCATTAGGTTCGCGAAGTAGTTTTTAGCCCAAACAGCTTAACATAAAGGGAAGCAAAGAAATGAATTTCTGAAGATGGTGGCATCTTGGGAACGGTGAAAATCAAAAATTTACTAATATTGTAAACACAAACTGCTTGATATTAATATCTTTAGGGGTTTGGTGCGATAAGATTTTTTTTCCGATATTTCTGAGTAATAAATCAACTTTAACTTTACTTAACTTTTACGTTATTTACTTTTATTTTTAAAAAAGCGCTTGCGAAGCTGCGGGCAAAAGCTAGTAAGTACATAGTATAAAACAAAGTCGCTTCCCGCGTCTTTCCCTGTGTATGCTTAAATCTTTAAAACTATACATCGGATTTTGATGGGGTTTTTTTTATTGATAAGAGTGATTCAAGAGGAAGGTTTATATGTATAATACATGCACAACATAGAAAAAGGTTAAGCGGTACGCAGCTCGCCCGGTCGAATAGTTCTTAAAAAAACATAAAATAATATTTTCATTGAAAACTGGAATAACCGCAATGGAAATGGTAAGTACATACTACTAATCTTTGGTGTAAATAAAGCTTGAAGTGTAAACGAGAATGTAATTATACCTAGTTTGGGTTGCGTGGAAGGAGCGGGCGGGTCGTCGTCGCTGCTGACCAGCTCGACCACCTCGGGCGGCTCCTCCTTGATGAGCACGTCGTCGTCGTCGTCATCCGTCGCCGCGCCCGCCGCCGCCGCCGCCGCCGCCGCCGCCTCGAAGTTTGACGCTGCGCTGACATGACTCTCTCCTGACATTAAGTTTACGAAATTAGGAAACTAATCAAAATTAAATCAATATATTTAAAACTCTTCCGTTACTGACTGACTGACTGACTGACAGACAACGCAGAGCCGAAACTACTAGCCGTAGCGGGCTGAAATTTTGCATGTAGGTTCCATAGGGAGTATAGGTAAGCACTAAGAAAGAATTTCCTGAAATTCCCATAGGAACGGGAAAAAAATGGATTTTTGTGTTTATGAGAAATCTGCGCGAGTGAAACCTTGGGGCAGCTTCTAGTTAATTATAATCCTCCCGACCGGGTCAGATACTCTAATTATCTAAACCCGAACCACAGAATACCTAATATACCAGGTACAGAAGGCTCACTCAACGGAGTCCTATAAATAAATTAAGTCTAGTTGCGTACACATAAAGCACAATCTAGCTCGCTCCTGTTACATATAACCTTGATTTAATATCTCTCTCTCACTCTTATCTCCAAAGCCACAATGCATATTCATGCGATAATAATAATAATAATAATAATAAATTTATTTATTCAAGTACCAAGACTCATTTCACATTACAAATGGTATTAGTAGCACATATAAGCTTAAAAACTAGGGTTAGTATTATTTATAGGTAATCAATCAGTTTATTTTATATTTACAAACGCTAGCATGTATGCTAGCACAATAGCCTAAGTAATGGGCATCTACTCTCCCAGCGTACATGCTTAGGACAATGTTGCGGCTGGCTCGGGCTCTGCCGAGGAGTGACCCGCATCTCTTACGCATCGTAGCATAGAAGCAGTCCACCCCCGCCGCCGCGAACATTTCTGAGGCGCTGCAAAACCGAGGCAGCCGCATCAGCGTCCGGAACGCATCGTTAAATTGAACGCGTAGAGCGCTGTACTGTCTCTGCGTATAGTTTGCCCAGAGACTGCTTGTATAAAAGGATGTGCAGTATGCTCTAAAAAGTGTGAGTTTGACCTCTTTAGAGCACTTGAAGAACCTGCGGGCAATCATATTCGCTCTGACAGACAACGCTCTCCGCTCTCTCTCTATATCATCATCGTCTTTGAGGCCAGAACTAACTATATGTCCCAGGTATTTAAAACTATGCACCCTATTTAAGACAACCCCATTTAGTTTAATGGGTGGTACTACAGGTGGATAGTCAGACCTAGCCTCAAAGACCATACACTCGCTCTTAGCCGCATTGTACATCAGCCCATGAGCAGCTGCGTACCTCTCACAAATACGTACAAGCTCCGTCAGACCTCCGGGCGAGGCGCTCAACAGCACCATATCGTCCGCGTAGCTGATATTATTTACGCACACTCCTTCAACGTGGCATCCGACATGTGTGCTGCAGAGCTCCTCGATGAGGTCATTGATATACAAATTAAACAATAAAGGAGAGCTCAACCCCCCCTGCCTAACACCACATTCCATTCTATACGGTTCTGACAAAACATACGCCCATTTCACACAGTTCATCTGGTTGTTGTACCAGTATTTAAGGCATGATATGATATCCGGCGGTGCAGCAGCTTTTTTAAGCTTCGACCACAGGAGATCATAGCACACCAAGTCGAAAGCTTTCGACAAATCGAGGTAACATGCATACACAGCAGTTTTGCGTTTCGTATAGTATTTGACAGTTTCTTTAAGACATAAAATTGCTGATTCTGTTGACAAACCTGAGCGGAATCCGAATTGATTATCGTGGATTTGTATACTTTATTTAGTCTGCGATTGACGATACTGTCAAATACTTTCGCGATAACTGTAGCGAGTGAGATGGGGCGATAATTACGTTTGTCCGAGGTATCCCCAGTTTTATTTTTTACAATAGGAACAACCAATGTTCTCATCATATCAGCGGGAATATAAGCATGAGACAAACAAAATGTGTAAAGTAAAGCTAACACTCTGGGAAGGTGGGGACCAGCATTCCGTAGGTGCTCAATGCTTAGACTGTCATGACCAGGAGATTTTCCCCGCGCCATATTCTTAATCGCTAATCTTACATCCCCGGCCAGTACAATGTCACATCCTTGACCACTGTGTGTCTCAGCATTAAGCACCGACGTTGATGGCCCTAAGACAGATTTTACAGAAAATTGTGTTTTAAATGTTTCTGCTATAGTTTTCGTATCAGTAATGCCGTCTATACTCACTGGGAGACCAGGGCCACTGCTTAATTTGTTTGTAGCTTTCCAAAAACTACGAAAATCATTATTAGAATGATGCGACGCTATTATGTCCATTTTAATTTGTTCGGCATGGTTTTGACACCATTTCAATCTCGATTTAAATATTTTACGACTGTGACACATATCCTCATACAACGGGCCGTCTTGCGGCTTACCATGATTTAGCCAAAGCAGAAATCTCATCTTTGCCTCTCTGTGAAAGTCGGCAACATGCTTATTCCATCCTGTAACACATTTAGTCTTACTACGATCAGGCTTATTTTCATACGTCTCTACTGCCGCATTACACAAAATACCTACTATGTCAGAATACATTTTCTCAATAATACGATGATGTTCAGGATTACTACAAGATTTGTCGGAGCAATGCCGAAGCTCAGTTGGATAATCTATATGTTTTAAGCACTCTTGACATAATTTCGAGTACGAATTTAATTGATCTAATTTTCTATCCCCCCATATTACTCTATTTAAACTTAAAGATTTATTTAAACATAATTTTGGCTGAATTAAATTAATATCACACTCAATTATTAAAGGAAAATGATCTGACCACATTACATCCAACCTAACATACACATTATTTATTGTTGACATTGCACATTTAGAAGCCAAGCAGTGGTCAAGCCACCTACGCGATCCATGCGATTCACTGATATAAGTGTACGTATCGGAGTCTAAACCCAATATTTTTGTGTCGACACAGATCCACTCCTGCCTCCGCAGCATGACGGACCATTTGTCGAATCTTTCTGTCTGTTTTAATCGCTTTTGACATTTCAATGCGGGAAAATGTATGGAGACGATCGACAAAAGTGACAGATAGATATGACAAAGTCGACAAATTTTCGTCATGTTACCACTGCTGGTCATTACAAAAAGTACTCAAGTCTCTATAAAAAAGTTCCGAGGGATGCGCATTAAAGTCGCCGACAATGTAAACGCACTCAATGTTTTCGTTAGTAACAATAGCACTCACCGCGCCAAGGCAATCCATAAACAAAGACTGGTTCTCATTCTTATCCTTATATAATGACCCGTGCTACTTTGCAAGAGCGCCTGTTTTAGGAACACTAACGGCATCGAGCAATTCTTAGGGATGCGAGAACTTGGCGCGAAAATAATGAGACGCGTGCGGCTCAACGAGCAGCGTGCGAGCGGCGGCGCAACCCGAGGCTGATGGATTTCGCCGTCGGTGCCGCCGCACGTACTTGCAGGTTCATACCTAAAGTGTGGAGTGAGCCAGGCCTGCTAGAACTAGAGCTGATCATCCTCAAAAGGTAATGGTTACCTTAACATATACTTTCAGTGTTATTGAAGTAACACCGTACCAAATTTTAAATCGATAGGACAAATGTAAGGTGGTTAGATCCTCTCATCCATTATTCAAGAGCTGATCATCTTCAAACGGCAGATCAGGTCATTGTTACCTTAACATATACTTAGATAAAATATTTATATTACTTACAATATCATAGTTGTAACATGGTACCAAAATTCAAATCGTTCGGACATAGGAAGCTAGTTAGATCCTTTCATCCATTATTCAAGAGCTGATCATCTTCAAACGTCTGATCAGGTCATGGTTACCATACCATATACTTTCTATATCATAAATGTAACATGGTACCAAATTTCAAATCGATCGGACATAAGGAAGCTAGTTAGATCCTCTCATCCATTATTCAAGAGCTGATCATCTTCAAACGGCAGATCAGTTAATGGTTACCTTACCATATACTTTCTATATCATAGATGTAACATGGTACCAAATTTCAACTCGATCGGACATAAGGAAGCTAGTTAGATCCTCTCATCCATTATTCAAGAGCTGATCATCTTCAAACGGCTGATCAGGTCATGGTTACCTTACCAAATACTTTCTATAACAATAGATGTAACATGGTACCAAATTTCAAATCGAACGGACATAAGGAATCTAGTTAGATCCTCATTCATTAATCAATAACTGATCAGACCTTCATCAGACATGGCTAAGAACACTCGGCCTAAAATTATCTATGATACAAAAAAAACTAAACGAAAATCGGTTCAGCCATTTGGGCTCTACGATGCCACAGATAGATACACAGACAGACAGATAGACAGACAGACAGATACACACGTTCAAATTATAACACCCCTCTCGGAATTTTCGTTCGGGGGTTAAAAAGAACACGATCCTATACACGCTACGCGCAGTCTACTAATCACTCGCACGCGACGCACTCACACTAATCAAAGTGAATACAGGCCATTCAAGGTTGGAAACTGTTTTTAACACAGTCAAAAACGATAAAGAAATATAATCCACAATTTTACATGCTCAATACAGTACACTGTTCAGAGGCAGATGCGATGGGATTTGGGAGCAAATAGAATGAGTCCTGAACCTTTGCGCAGCTGCTCGGCCTGCAGCTGCGCCTTGATGGCCCGCGCGCGCGCCTGCAGCTCCAGCAGCTCCAGCACCGTCAGCCCCGCCTCGCTCGCCTGCGCCTGCGACCGCCCCTCCTGCTCACCTCTTTTCTTACTACTTTTCTTCTTATCCTTCTTTTGTTTGTCCTTGTTCTTACATTTTTTGTGCTGAAAAACAATTTTAAGTCTCAAATAGATTATCAGGTACGGTAAAATACCCAATTATTGTCACTTTAAGGGGCGAAACGGTGCGATACTAGCGCTACTTCGATAAATAATTAATATATTCTAAACCATGGCCGATTTGACTCCCTAGATAAGATTTTTTAAGGCCCTGTTGTGTAAGTAGCTGTTGTGAACCATCGATTATTATGACGAATTTATCATGACAAAAACTATAAAAATGCTAATTGTGTGTTGCTAAAATGTGTTTACTTAAAGTTACTGCAGTTTATTTAAAAAAAAAATTATATGTGTGCATATTACCATTTAAGGCCTAAACTTACGCGCCGTTCCTAGCTTTTTCTCCAAAGATGACAGCACTTCCACAAAATTACGGTTTTTATTTTTTTGTGGCTTTATTACAACAGTTCAAAGGACTGAAATGCGATTCGCTAAAACTTCAATATCGTAGAAATGAATTATAATGCTTGAAATTGATATTGCTTCACTGGATTTTGCGAATAAATATAACCCCCGACAAAATTTCTAACCTCATTCTTGGAAAACACACGTATGTGTGCGTTTATTCAGCTTTCGTATATTCGTGATTTTCGTAAACTCTTTCATTGCAACAGTGGCCTAATGGTTTAATGGTGTCGCTCTTCATATCGTAGGTCGGCGGTTCTAATCCCATGTCTTTATTTATTTCTTAAGATTTTTTATTTTTTTATTTTAACTTCAAAATAATTGACTGATTTTTTTATTTCAATAAACTGTGCTAATTTATTGATTTCGGACAAATTAATTCACCAAACAATGCATTAAAAAAGGCTAGGATGTCTTCTTTACAAGGATTGCCAATGCTATTCCTAAAAGTACATAGCTTAAGGCTTTTAGCCTAGGTGCCTGAGAGAAAGGTCTAAATAAGTGTCGAACATGTATGCCAAATACGCGATAACCATTATAAATTGATATACGTCAAAAAGAAGTGAGAAAAAACAGCGTTGCCTGGCAACCATTTTTGTTTGATATTGCAAAACAATAAAGTCGATTGAAAAGTATAATATCGCATCATCTAATCATTCACATCAAACGAGCCCCCAATGCTCATTCTTTCTCCACTTCATTAAATTATTTTAGTGTAAACAGACGTATGTACAGCATTATTTCGTGGTTCTGTCTGCGTTCTATGTAATATCTTTATAATGTTCGCTCGCTCGATGAAAAAGACGATAGCATCAGAATCAGAATCTTTATTTGTTACCATAGGTCGAGCGCGCGAACTGTTGCTAAAATGTTCTTGTAACTAATAAGTAGACACTAGACATAGACAAAAATTTATTCACACGAACAATACAGGTATATAGGAAAAACAAAAGAAATACAAAATAAAGATTAAATATATCTATTAGTATAACATGTATTGTGCATGTGGAAAGGCTCCGACTCAGCATGTGCTGCAAGAAATGCAACGCTGATCATTCTGCCAGAACCTTAAGCAGCCGTGTAACCTTTAGCAAAGTTTAGATCATTAAACAAAAGAAGAACAAATAAAACAAATGAAAATAAACTATAAATTAACGCTCATATTGTGTGTGAGCTACTGCTTTTATAAAATATAATAAAATAAAAAAAGATCTTACTAAATAAATAGGTGTGTACTGCCATATAAATAGTATATAATATTATAATAAAAATATCAGCATTATCATATGCAAAATACGAAAAAAATATACCGGGTGTTTCTGACAAGACGGTAATAAATCAAAGGAGGGGTTTGGCTCACCATAACTAACAACTTTCCCAAAGCAACATGGGTCAAAATCTCAAAAAAAAAAACAGCTGTTCCATACATTGGTTTGATCAGCTGGCGGGGTCAATGTACGGGACAGCTGATTTTTGTTTTGAGATTTCGACCCATGTTGCTTTGGAGAAGTTGTTAGGTATGGTGAGCTGAACCCCTCCTTTGATTTATTACCGCCTTGTCAGAAACACCCAGTATATGAGTAAAGTAAGTATTAAGTAAATGTGTAAATAATAGTGTGTAGTGTGTTGATTGTGTGGAATCAATTAAAGGGCAAAGCAATGCTAATGCAGCTTCAAACAGTGCAGAAGTCGGAAGTCATGAGAGAACAACAAAAACAAGTTCTGACAACTACAAAAGAATACACAAAAACAAAAATAAAATACGCTTCACCTATGATGATGCCGCCAGATGGAGGTTAAGAAAGTATTTTTTTATGTTTTTCTTAAATGTAAATTTACTGCATGATAGGTTGCGTAAAGGCGGAGGTACGTTATTCCAACATTTGGTGGCACCATAGGTGAAGCTTCCGCGAAATGCCGCAGTGCGATGGTAGGGTGTGACAAGTGGTGGTGCACACGTTCTACAGTCTCGTCGCATGTTACGCCATGTTAGTCTACCATATAAGTAAGCACTTTTTATGACTTCGAATAAAAGGCATGCTAAGTAAACGTTCTGTCTCCCTTCCATCTTCAGAATACCTGCGTCATTCAAGTACGGCGTTATATGAGTACGTAGCGGGATGTTAAAACAAAAACGAGCGCAGGCATTCTGAACACGTTGAAGGAGACGTTGAGTTTTCTTAAACAAACATGGACCATACACACAAATACAATGATTCAGTTTGGACAACACAAGGGCATCACACAGTCTCATACGAACTTTGACACTTAAGGACGGATGTTATAGAGAACTTTGAGCCTGAAAAAGCAACCACGGACCAACTCAGTGACGTGTTCTTCAAAATGGAGGTGCTCATCCATTATGACACCCAAATTTCGCGCAGAGGACACCCTTTCAATTGGAACTCCATTAAGATGTATACTGGGACTAATATTCCGACTCAACCTCTCAGTTTGACGATTTGAACCCAGAATCATAAATTTTGATTTAGTTGGGTTAAGTATAAGGCAATTGCGGGATGCCCAGGAAACTATCCGTTCAAGATCCTCATTTATTTTAGCCACAGGGTTTTTATCACTGAGGTAGATTTGAATATCATCGGCATAAATGTGAAATCCACAATGCTCCATGCTAGAGACTACATCTGCGCTATACAAAATAAGTAAATTTATTGTAAATTTTTAATTTTGTCGTATTTGTAGAAGCCTACTTTTTTAAAATTATAATAATTACAATATTATCGCGATTATTTTTCTATACCTAAACTCTTTTCACTCACCTTGTCCAACATTCGCATTTGCATTCGCATTCGCATCATTCGCATGCCTAACATTGGCATTCGCATTCGCGAATGTCTAAAATTCAACATTCGGAACATCCCTGACGTATACACGCACAATTTGTAAAAAGTAAGAATTTTTATTGCTGAAATTACGAGTTTAGAGTGAAAATAAATAAGTTTCCGTTTGTTTGCCACTTTTAATCACATGTACAAAGTTTCAGTTTTTTTTACAGTAAAAAATACTGTCCGGTTTTCACGTCTTAGGACCTTTAGTTTAGTATGGGAAAGGGATCACCTTAATATTAGTATTTCTGTAGAAATCTTCTTAAACGCCTACATTGGCACCCCCTGCTGTTTTATCGTCATGAGTAAAAAAAAAAAAACTAAGTACTTACCTATGAATTGTTTTCTTGTTAATGCTCTAAAATGCCAAGAATCCTTTTTTTCATCCTCTAAATAGAAGGGTGACACTAATTGGAAGGGTGACACTAATTGGAAGGGTGACAATGATTAGGTAGTTTACCGAGTTATTCCCTTTCCGCCGCTCTCTCGCTACGCCGCCGCTCTAGTTGCCCGCTAAATATGCCTAGTCATCGTCCGCCTTGCATGTGTTCGCGCTACGCCGCTCCACGCATTCAAGACATTCCCGTAGGCCCGCGCGTCACTCCAGCTGCTCAAGTGGTTTTATTGCATTAAGGGGAGTATGTACTAGCATTTTAGGATATTAAATTTGTTTTATTTGATATAGACAATAATTGAGTATCGAATTAAGAAAAAATGAACGCTTTTCACAGTATGTGGCGCGACAGACATGTAGTCCCAAAACATATTGGCAACTTATTGGTTTGCTAGTTTTAATGAAAAAAGTACCAGGTTAACATGAAATAGTAGAAGGTCCTTGAAATACTAATACCGCTAACTCACCAGGGTCGTTTAGGGCACAACATTTAGCTTGCCGTACGTATACTCGTACAGTGGCGGTCTAGGACGGCCTTCCGGTTTTTCTGTATTGCAAAATAGCTCTTGTTCTTTGGTTGAAAGTCTCGGGCGCACGAGACTATAGACAAATCTGTTACACCGTCCTAGACCGCCACTGTACAATTGTACATGGCCCCCTCCCTCTCATGTGTCATCAAAGATTCTATAGCCCCGGGTCAGGCTAGCGCTCTAATCTAACGCAAAGCTGTAGCGCCGTCTGTTTGACAAATCCTTTAATTTTTACATGCTTACAATTACAATAACCTTCTACTAGTTTATGTTACCCTGGTACTTGAAATATAAACTGATCGAATTCTTATACTCTACTTAATTTTTTTTAAGCTTACAATAACCTTCTATAAGTTCATGTTACCCTGGTACTTGAAATATAAACTTCCTTACAGAATTTACTTAATTTTTGCCATTCCAATAAACCTTCGACTAGCTCATGTTGCACTGGTATTTTCAATATAAATCGGTACAACTGGGACGGTGGCGGCGGCGAATTTTTTCACGTTTACACTTGTTTGTTTTATTCCCCTTAAGTAAAAATAAAATGTGTATTTTATAGATAGATTGATCATGACAGCGAGCGGCGTACTGCGAAGTCGCACTAGGCGGGACTAGGTAATGAACCAGAACTTTTATGAGCTTACCGAGCGGCGTAGCGAGAGAGCGGCGGAAAGGGAATGACTCAGTTTACCCTACATTTCTTTCATGCCAGAGGCTTTTGCCCAGTAGAGGGATGGTCAATGATAGTAATTAGCTTGCACTGGTCTACCAAAACTTGACACAGTAAAGTAAGTATGTAGATGATGTAGTTCAATGTTCAAGTATGGTGAACTTAACTTAAAAATCTTTTAATTATTAGGATAGCTTGCAGTAGGAGTGTTAAGAAACTGCATTTCACATCGCTGCCACTGTAGTTATGTACTATTAAATTATCTATAGTAAAACATTCACAAATCCACACCATGGTTTAGATGAAATTAATAATTTTTGTTGGTACCTTTTTGCCTTTATGACTGCTTGTCTTTGAGATCAAATCATCTTCATCTGAAGATATACTTTCTAATGACATAGCGTCGGCAGCCGCAAGCTTGTCTGATGCATCACTAGACTCGGTGTCGCTCGGGGGCTCGGTCCCATCCAACACTGAACTTAATCTTTTAGAACTTATTCCTAAAAGCTGAAATTGATAGTTTTTTTAAAAAAAATAGTGGCACTAGTAGCCTACATAAAGAGTGTTGGACTCATCTGCAAACTTTAACTTGTTGTTTGAAGTTTTGTAATTTTTCAAAATTGAAAAAATACCTGAGAATAAAATTTTTACTTCATAACCTAATGTTTATACAGAAAAGAAAAAGATCCTTTGAGTGCCAGTATAACAATATCTTCAAACAAGAAAGACTACATAAAGAAGACACAAAGGTTTAAACAATCTGGTGTAAAAAGTTTGAGGTTCAGCTAGTCAATACATAGTATAAAATAAAGTCGCTTCCCGCGTCTGTCCCTATGTATGCTTATATCTTTAAAATTATGCAACGGATTTTGATGCGGTTTTCTTTAATAGATAGATTGATTCAAGAGGAAGGTTTATAAGTAGGCGGTACGAAGTTCGCCGGGTCGACTAGGCAAATGATAAAGAGTTAAGATGGGTTATAAATACTTGCCCAATATTTTAATCACAATATTTGTAAGGATATATGTGATGTAGGCACACTAGAAGTAGAAGAAATCAATTTTATTTATGTTACTAGGTGTCCCAGCAAACTTTGTATCGCGCACTTAACAATTTTAAATATAAAAAAAGTAAATTATGATTTTTTCCATATTTTAAACCTTCCCTGGATTACTACAAACATTTAAATCAAAATCAGCTGAATCGGGCCGGCCATTCTCGAGTTTTAGCAAGACTTGTTAGTCTTGCCACAATTCATTTTTAAGGTTCCGGGTACTTGTCCTGAGACCTTATTATTATGACTATTAGTTTCTTTTACCAATTTTGTTGAGCCTCTACTGAGAAACCGACCAGGATAACATGCAACAAATAATTTGCAGTGGCAACTTCACTTCATGTAGAATAACAATAAATACTGAAAACTATGCAAAAGCTAGCCAATTGTACAAAATAAATTTCTTGAAGAAACCTTCTAAGCGCAAGCCCTCGCACTTGGCCGTTTTTATATATTATTTATGTAATTACCATTATATATTAGAAGATAGTAGATATTATTATACTTACCTCTTCCAGACACATTTCCTTGATTTTATCAAAAGAGAGGTGCTTGACTGACTCAGGTGCTATTGCAATAATATCCCGGGGCTTGGTGGCAGAGAATGCCTGTTGCAGGAGCTCTACTCGGTCATGGATATAATGTGTCAAGTCAACCTCCTTTTGAAGGTGGTGTGTGACTTTTGAATCTTTTTTTTCTTTTTTCACTTTGTACTTCTTCTTTCGGTCCATAGTGAACTAAAAAATATAAAATTGCAGCAGAAACATTGGTGGGTGGGTCGTTTTAGGGTCATTTACAAACTACTAAACAAACAAACTGATACCTAATTATTTAGAGTTTATTAAGTACTTAGGTACCTAGCCTCCTCGTTGTCGTCGTTATCTTAAAAGGTTACACCAAACTACACTTCGCCTTCAGTGTTGCCAACGGTTAAAATAGCAATCCACCAGATAAGGCTCCTCAAACCACCAGAAAACCACTAACAAAAAGATGTCCCCCTCTGAAAACCACTAAAATTTCCACTAGGGTGCATGACAGATGAGTGGACATACGTAAATAGGGGACAGTGGTGACCCTTTGCTATTTCTACCCCAAATATATGACCTGGGAGGCAAATTTCTATAATAAAAACGATCGACTCGTAATTGACTTGTTAGCGACTTCGTTATCCATTGCTGCTTTAACAAATGTGATTTCTGTTACACGCCCAAAGAAAACAGCAATGGTTTACGAAGTCGCCAAAAAGAACAAGACAATTACGAGTCAATCGTTTTTAGTTAAGAAATTTGCTTCCCTGGGCCCTTTTATTTTTTAAGGATTTTTTAATGTTCAATTTTTAAGACTTGAGCCCTAACTTGAACTTGAAACTTTAAGGAAATCCCTGTTGGTATGGCGCGAAATTAAAAAAAATTCGCGTTTTTTATTTATTCTGGCGAAAGTATTTATTTAATAAAGTTTTAATGAATTAAGAAACCACTTATGAACTTATGTAAGAAATAAGAAACCATCTCCCACATTGTAAAAAACGCGATTTTTTTTTAATTTTGCGCCATACCGACAGGGACGACCTTTTTATAAAAATTAACCAATTCGCAACTTTAAAATTTGATTGCCATGCCATTGCAGATGTCGTCTTTAAAAACTATAATCAGGTTCTCAAGACAGCTACAAAGAAAAGTAACGGTACTTACTCGAAGTATGGACAAAAATATGAAAAAACAAAAATTACATCGACTTTGTATTCAATTGAAAAAAAAAGGAAAAATGTTGTAATTCTACTAAATTGTCTAAAACATATTTAGTTCATACGCTTTGCAACAGCATACCGCAATTCCAATTTATTCAAAAACTGCAACAGTTATTGGTCTAAATTTTCCACTAAAAAAATCCACTAGCCACTAAACGCAAAAAATGGCCACTAAATGGGGGTTCCAAACCACCAGATTTAGTGGAAAATCCACTAAGGTGGCAACACTGTTCGCCTTCCTATCTCATCAGTCACCCATTCACAGACCAACAGACCAACTAGAGATACCACGATACCATCATTAAATCAAGAAATGTAAAGATGTAAAGCACAGACCAACTAGAGATTTTGTAAAGCTGAAAGAATCTCTAGTTGGTCTGTGGAACCAATAGAAGGCCCAGAACTCAGAGTAAGGAAACCGCCGCTACGCTACAATAGAGTTAACCTATTTTTGTGTATTTGCCCTGTCCTGGTTACGCTTACAAAACTTACTATGTGATCAAAAAGGACAGAAGATGGGTTCGATTTTGAGCGGTGTATCAACTAAACTGTCAAATAGGGTTGTATTGAATCCAGTTTCAATCGATATCGATATCGATATACGCAAAAATTAAAACTTATAATAAAAATATGTCAGTGTCACAGAAAGATTTTCTATCTTTTTTTCTTTAAGTTTTTTTTTGTGTCAGAATTATATTTAGGTAGATAGATAAAAAAAGTATGCATCACACAGCACAGATCGAAATTAATTGACATAAGAAAACCCTAAGTAAAAATATATAATACTATTGGCTCAGACGTGAAATTTTAATTAAAAATAACAAAATTTATTAACAGACCTTACTTTTATTACAAATTTAAAAGTATCGGTTTTACAAAGTAAGTCTAATAAGGAAATTACCACAAACACAACAAGTAAATCACAGTTTAACCAAATGAAACAATTAAATAAAATAAAAGCAACAATACCAAAGTACAGATCAGACCGTACGCCGAAAACCTAAGTTCCGCACGCCGCGACGCCCGCAAAAGGAATGAGTCCCACTCTTTCCTTCGGCGTGATTTTATAGAAATGCCCTATTCTATTGCGGCGGCGGGTAGTAGATTCCTAACACGGCCTCTCCTGACCGTGCGTCGTCCTCGACGGCACCGGATAAGTCCGGCAGGCCAGACTGCAGAGCTGCACCACCGGCGACGGGAGCGGCCGCGCCAGGCGAGCCAGCAGGACCAGCAGCCGCTGAAGTTGGTAGCATGCTGAGCCTCGGTGCATCCGTGGTGGTAGCGGTGTCCTCGGAGTCAATGTCAGTCTAAGGACACACAAAGACCAGATTATGATCACATCAAATTCACACCAGGTGCCTAGGCTCTCATACATAATTCTATCAAGGCCCTCTTTTAAAACAAAAATCACATCATTCAGCAACTAAAACCTATCAATGTTTCATGAAACGTTAAGAAAACCTCAGTTAATTCTCACAATTTCACGAACTCTAAAATAACCTCAACATAAATTCATCATAAAATGCACTCATCACATCTTATACATCATCGATCCATACACCATGGATCCATGTTCATACATCATCGGTCATGTAGGGCAGGCACCCCGCAGTTTGCCTGCCGAAAGGAACGTCCCGCAGTCCGTCCTCTACATGAAAATAAACGTGTCAGACACCCCGCAGTTTGTCTGACGCAGAACCACCCACACAGCAGGCGGTTCCGCCAACGCACTCGGTCACTCATTATAATGAATGAATGGCGTTCAACGCACTCGGTCACTCATATAATGAATGAATGGCGTTCAACGCACTCGGTCACTCATTATAATGAAAGAATGGCGTTCACAACACGATTTCCCTCTCCACGGCACCATATACTGGGCCGCTGCTTGCGTGGTCTTCCCATAGGACTTGCTCAGCAGACGCAGCTTACAGCACCCACTCGGCAGTGCGTGCAGCGCACCAGCAGCGCCAGCAGCACACACGGCCGCAACAGCAACACTCGACCACACCAGCAGCATACTATTCTCTTGTTCTGCAAGAGAAACAACAATTTTATAAAACATTCACATAAAATTTGCCCTATAGTTTCGTTGCATATATGATCAACACAGGCGCCTTGTGCTTCACATAGGCAAAGAATCCTTTTTAAATACGAGACAAATTATCAAACAACAAACGCCTAGTCAGCGCAACAAACGCCAGCAGCGCGCAGTCCGCGTCAGGAGCGCACACACTGCACCAGCAGCGCACACAGCGGCGCACACAGCGGCGCGCGCAAAGCAGCAGCGGCGCGCAGAGCGCACCAGCATCGCACGCAGAGCAGCAGCGGCGTGCACAGCGCACCAGCGCACACTGCACAAGGCACGCCACAGCTCCATATGCTGAGCTGCAACCAGAGTCTGCTTGCCGCAAGCTTCCGCCAGCACGTCCAGCTCGCAGCAGCGGTGAGGCAACTTCCTCACAACCTTGTAAGGGTCCCTCATGCAAGATTCTAACTTGCCAGTACTCTGTGAACATTTACAAACAGAAAAATAAAATCGCCATTAGAAAGTGTCTTATTACGACCAGTATCAACATGTTCATTGTTCAGCGAGTTTTCAGTTCGTACTCAGAACTGTTCAGCAACAGCATTCCAGGTACACATTATCCTGATTCATACAGGCACAACGAGGTAGGTATCGCACATTACACAATTTAGTAACGAAAGCCAGTGCTTTCAAACATTCTGACGGTAACAATAAATGACAGCGTATCAAAATTGTCATAATGACTGTGAACTAGGAAGGCTTTAGCAGCAAATATGCAATCCTGTCAAAACCCACGTGGTTATGCTGCTTGTACACCTGCAAGACGAGGTCACAACATTTATGGAGTATTGCACTCCCTTAATATTTGCAATTCCATAAAAATTAGAAATAATAGAATCGTTTTAACAGCCCGAAGTCTGCGTTGGCTGTTATGGTATTCTGCCCGCAGTGCAAACAAAGTACACACGCGTAATAAGAAACATTGTTCATTTTAAAACATTCCGTAGAAACTACAGACTACCTGACTTGCTTATAGCACTAGAAAGTCAGGAAAGTTAAGTAGTGCCGCTCATGTGCCGCCTAAACTCTGTAGGGCTCGACCGTACCTCACCCTGACTCAATTCATCCCAAGAATCAAAGCGGTTATTTCGGTAAATCACTTTTAACAACAATGAGATAATAACAACAATGACAAAACCACTTTGCCTCTTTTTTAACAACCACTTTTCGCTTTTACTCTATTTTCGAAAGTTATGTTCTCGCATACTAGTTATTTCGTTTACGACCAATGGCGTCACACTCTACCAAAACAATTAAATCTACGCGCCTCCATCGAAAACTTTTCCAGCTTGCGCGGATGAACGGAATTGCGGGTAGATTCAAACTAATTTTTCGAATTATTGAAAACGGAATAAACTCGACAAGATTTTTCATTTGCAGCATTTGCGTTTCAACTGGCTGCTGTAATTAATATCATTCCAGAAAAGTATAAAAATTATTAGTGTTCGAGTACACTAATCACCTCAAATTAGATATTTACGACAACGATATTTTGTGGCCGAAGCGAAAAGAATTGTAATTAAAATTTTTGTCTAATTACAGTCATTGACACACGCTAAAAGGTATCAAAAAGTATCCATGCAAGCAAGACAATCACTAATACTGCGGTCGGTTCCAATATCGTCTCTTCTAACATTTGCACACTGAATAACAAAGCAGTAGGGTAAGAAACATTCAAGTAGTTCAATCTTATCTGAATAAGACTTCAAAGCGCGCGAATAGTTTCGTCCGTCACGTTTTTGTCTCTCATATGAATAGCGTCAACAATAGCTTAGCGGTCGACGGGGCGCCGCGACGTTGTGTAAGGATGTAACTCTTATATTAGTGAGACACGAGTGTTCTGCTTGAATATATGTTTAATTATCATATTACTTAACCTAAGTGCAAGTGGGTGGAAGGTGGGTGGCGTACCCCACTACACCTCCCCCCTTTTATTAAAAAATATTTATTATAATTAAAATACAATATTTTTCCTTATAAAATAAAAATATCAAATTAAACAAACAAAAAAAAAATACAAAATAATAATTTACAATACAAAACATAATATACTGTTTATTTTGTCACATTTTGTAGTTCAGTTGAATGTCAATCCATTATTATCTTCGTCTTATATTTTTATCTTAATTGATCCTTTTCTCCTTCTTTGTCTTTTATTTATTCTTTTCATTATTATAATATCATTTTCTCTTTTAATTCACATTTATTTATTCTCATTTTCATATTAATATTCTTCTCATCTCTTTCATATTTCTATAATTGTTTCCTTTATTCACATTCATATTGTTTTATTGTCATAATCTTTATTTATTAGCAAACAGCTCATAATCCTTTCAACTATCATTCCTTTTTTTTATATATTTAATACTGCCAAGGTACACATTTTCATTATTTCTTCTTCATAGTACTTAATTCTTCTATTTTATTATTCATATTTATTTTCAATTAACCTTTCTTACTCTTATCAGGCATCTTCTTTTAACATCTCCCACAATGTCCAGCCTCTTCACGAAGTGAATCTCGTTCATCATCATGATCAGAGTAGGATTCCAACTGCCTGTGTGTACCTTATAATATTTTATCTTTCCTTTGCACTGACTTATCAGACTCGCTGAACTAAGTCATCATGCATGCTCATTCATTTCCATTTCATTAATCTTTTCCCTACATTCCGTTCAATTTTAATTGTAAAGATTTGAAACTTCACTTGGGTGATCAGTCCAACTGTCATTCCAAAACTTCACAACTAAAGATTCGAAAACTTATACTTTTCAAAAACAACCATAACCATGCAACAATCATTCGTTTTCCTTTTAGTCACTCGGACTCTTTAAATCTCCAATCATTTCCAATACTTTTAAACCATTCTACTACTTATTTTTAACATCTCAAATCCAAGTCAATTCTGTCATATCCTGAGTTACGTCATGTCCGATTAAATACAAAATAATAATAATTAACAATCAATTACAATAAAATAAATTTCACTTTTAAAATAGAATACATACACGTTTTATAGTTATATCTATAGTATCTAAATACAATTAAATGTTACAAAAATATTTCCGAAACAAAAAACTTCTAATTACAAAGTGTCTTAAACTGTGCAATGTTATGAAGACATCGCCAGATATGGAACCTAAAAATGCTGACTCTATGGAATGTACGCTCGCGACCTGAGACGCTCGCTCAAAATGGGTACCTAGGTACTGTTACTAAATGAATCATAAAACATTTTTTTTATGTTTTTGAGATAGCTTAATACGTAATAAAACATCGGAAAATACAAGAACATAAAATACACATAAAATAACATTTAGTAAAATATAAATGAATGATACAATGATCAAATATATTGATACAAATATTTATCTACTATTAAAAACGTATACTTACTAGCTAATAATATAAAATACTTTTTTTTTGTTTTTTATAATTTTAGTTTTTTTTTTTTACCGTTAACCTACATTACATACTTTAAATATTTAAATAGTCCGCGTGCCTCTCCGAAAAAAAAAAAAAAAACACTTTCACAACGCTTTTCTAAAGTCACAAACCTTAACCAAATAAAACACCACTCCATCTTTTATCGTCTCTTCGATCGTTTCACTTTTCCTTTCCTAGTCCTAAGCCTTTCTGCTATATCACCTTCACGCTCCTTGACTTTTTGCTCTCCTTCCATGGTTTTCACCTTCATCACTATGATTCTAAAAACTACATTATTTGGGTCCTTTTCCACTTTATTTTCACTGTGTCTTTATCACTTAATTTAAACTGATACTTCTCCTCATATAAATGCACTTCTCCTCTAAAATTCAGGCCGACCGGCGCTGCCGCTGATGTGGCAGGCCGGCTGGCAGGGTCGCCATGTAATGATATAGCTCTTGTATGATTGATAGACGTCTGATCTGGTTGAATATATGTTTAATTATCATATTACTTAACCTAAGTGCAAGTGGGTGGAAGGTGGGTGGCGTACCCCACTACAGTTGCACGAGGACTGCGTGGGACACTCAGTCCGGGATCGCGACGTTGCATGTGGCCGCGACAAAGATGCCGTTGGAGGCGATCGCTATTCAGAATGCCTACGTCTACGGGACCTCGTACGAGAACGAGACCTGCTATAACGAGTGCGCGACCGATCACGTATTCTATTGCGCGACCGACTACGAGTTCTAGAATGCGTTCGACGACGTCGATGCGATCTGTCTCGTGATTCACTGCACTACGCCTTTTAGGCATGAATCAAACACAAACAACAAAGCAAAATAAAATTACATGGTATGTAGTTGTGATTTCCTTATTTTTGAAATAGAACAAATCAATGGATGGCAAAACGTAAAATCCAATGGGCAAATGAATTAGAATCGCACTTCTGATATTGGCTCAGACGTGAAATCAATATATATAAAACTCTTCCGTTACTGACTGACTGACTGACTGACTGACTGACAGACAACGCAGAGCCAAAACTACTGGGCGTAGCGGGCTGAAATTTTGCACGTGGGTTCCTTGGGGAGTGTAGGTGAGCACTAAGAAAGGATTTTCCGAAATTTCCATGGGAACGGGATAAAAACGGGATTTTTGTGTTAGTGAGAAAAATGCGCGGGTGAAACCACGGGGCAGCCTCTAGTTTTAATTAAAAATAACACAATTTATTAACAGATCTTACTTTTATTACAAACTAGCTCTTGCCCGCAGCTTCGCAAGCGCTTTTTTATAATAAATGTAAATGAGAGGTTTTCGATTTGACAGCTCAGAAGAAAAAAACAAGTTTTATTTCGCTGCTACCAGATGGCGCTCTGCTATGAGCAATAGGTCAACATGAAATGAATGATTAAATAGTTCAAAATAAAACAAATTAAAATTTTAAATTTAACTGAGGCAGTGACGGAGTGGGTGAAATTAAAATTTAAGCTTAGCAGAAAATTATCCAATCCAAAGAGTCAGTCAATACTCGATCTCCCATCTCCCTGATATTGCTGCAGACACCGCCATCTACAGACGTATTATGAAACTTATTTTTTTCTTTTCTGTCACTTTGAAAACCCCTCATTACTTGTTCATTTGTTATGTTATACTCTCTAATCTGTGGTTTAACTCAGAAATATCAGGAAATCTTTTCTAATTTTTAATCCAAACCCCTATAGAAATCAATATAAAGCAGTTTCCTTTTACAATACAAAAATCTTTAGCTGTTTGGGTTGCAAGCTTTAATATCCGTTTTTCTGAATAAGCAAACTAACCTTAGCCTATATGCATACTCTGACGCTTCAAAAAAAAAACCATCTACCCGGTATACTCCGTTTACTTTCATCATCATCGTCGCTTGCTACCGATAGACGTTCACTCCTGTATATTTGGTCTTGCCGTAGGTCTTGCGCGACTCTTATCCAGTATACTTCAACAACCTTTTCTCTTTTCATACAAACTGTTAAGCCCTGTATCAGCGTCCGCATAAACTAAAGGACGCCCCTTTATAATTAAACTTTTTGTCCACCATGTTGGATTTTCAAAAAACTTTTTCGTAATCAGAAACATTAATATCCTTAAAAAACTCCACACATATCGATTTACAGTTTGCATTTAAAAAATAAAATTATGTCTTTTTGGTAATAACGATTTCAAAAACCTAGAAACATCACCCATTTCGATTTGTAAGAAAAATAATGAGCGGTTTCGGTTTTTCATACAAACTTTAACACCCTGTATCAAGGCTTTCAGGACTAATAAATGCAGTTTTGATATCATATTTGATGTTTGATATAATACTCAAACTTATTTTGAAAATTTCTAGTCTCCAGTATTATTAGTTTAGATTTTAGTATAAATTTGTTTCACCATGTTTATAAACTCAGGGGCAAAATATAAAAAAAATAACCATTTATGATGTTGGTGATGCAAAAAGAATCTTCACCCATTTCGATTTGTAAGAAAAATAATGAGCGGTTTCGGTCTTCATAGAAACTTTAACATCCTGTATCAAGGATTCTAGTAAATATAAAAGCAGTTATAATACCATATTTGATGTTTTAATATTAACAGGAACTTATTTTGAAAATTTCAAGTCCCGAGTGTCATTAGTTTATATTTTAGCAAAAACATATTTTACCCTGTATAAGACCTCAGGGGCAAAATTAAAAAAAAACTAAATCATTTGTGTCATCATTTCTAGTTTCAATAGTTTAGATTTTAGCGATAAACTTGTTTTACCCTGTATAAGAACTTAAGAACTCAGGGGCAAAAAAAAACTACTGATGTTTTTAATGCAAAGATAATGTACAGTGTAAATTTAAACATTCTGAATTCAGACGTTTAGGAGATTCATACACACTGTTACACCCTGTATACGGCGTCCTGTTTGTTTTTCGTAATTAGCGCCTCAAACAATCTAGAAACATCACCCATTTCGAATCAAAGAGAATCTACAGTGTAAATTTCACTTTCTAAATCCAGACGTTACACCCTGTATACGGAGTCCCGTTTATTTTTCGTATTTAGCGCTCCTAACAATAAAGAAACATCACCCATTTCGAATCAAAGAGAACCTACAGAGTAAATTTCAACTTTCTAAATCCAGACGTTACATCCTGTATACGGCGTCCCGTTTTTTTCGTAATTAGCAACCCCAACAATCTAGAAACATCGACCACTTCAATTTCTAAAAAAAAATGAGAGGTTTAGGTTTTTCATACAAACTTTAACACCCTGTATCAAGGCTTTCAGGACTAATAAACGCAGTTTTGATATCATATTTGATGTTATAATATTATAAGGAGCTTATTTTGAAAATTTCAAGTCCCTAGTGTCATTAGTTTAGATTTTAGCAAAAAACATATTTCACCCTGTATAAGACCTTAGGGGCAAAATTAAAAAAAAACTAAATCATTTGTGATGTTGGTGATATAAAAGTAATCCACAGCCTAAATTTCAATATTCTAAACCCAGTAGTTTAGGAGTTTCATACAAACTGTTACACCCTGTATACGGCGTCCCGGTTAAGTTATCCCAAAATCCCGTCTTAGTGGGTTCTTACGTTACGTAAAAAGCTACTGTCCAAATTTCACCTTTCGATCTTCAGCGGTTTCGAGTGAGTGAGTGAGTGAGTGAGTGAGTGAGTGAGTGAGTGAGTGAGTGAGTGAGTGAGTGAGTGAGTAGATCGGTGGTATTTGGATTTAATATTATAGATTTAAAAGTATCGGTTTTACAAAGTAATTCTAACAAGGAAATTACCACAAACACAACAAGTAAATCACAGTTTAACCAAATGAAACAATTAAATAAAACAAAAGCAACAATACCAAAGTACAGATCAGACCATACGCCGAAAACCTAAGTTCCGCACGCCGCGACGCCCGCAAAAGGAATGAGTCCCACTCTTTCCTTCAGCGTGCTTTTATAGAAATGCCCTATTCTATTGCGGCGGCGGGTAGTTGATTCCTAACAAAACATAATATTTTTATAGAAAAGCAGTAAGTACTGTGCGATGAAAGGGCTCGGGCTCAGCTTCTTATCACAGAAATATGCGCACTAAGTAGGTCCTCCTAATTCACGTAACATACATCGCAACGCTGTTAATCCGCCAGGACCCTTAATGTAAAATAAATGAGAGTACGAGTCTCAATAGTGAAAACACTGTACGCTAATATATACTGGGTGTTTCTGACAAGGCGTTAATAAATCAAAGGAGGGACTCTGCTCACCATAACTAACAACTTTCCAAAAGCAACATGGGTCAAAATCTCAAAAAAAAAACAGCTGGTCCATACATTGGTTCGATCAGCTGACGGGGTCAATGTAGGGACGGCTGATTTTTGTTTTGAGATTTCGACCCATGTTGCTTTGGGAAAGTTGTTAGGTGTGCGGTGTGGTGAGCAGAATCCCTCCTTTGATTTATTACCGCCTTGTCAGAAACACCTTATATAAAACCCTAAGTGCTCTTGAATTTCTCTCTTCAGAAACAGAATAAAATAATGTTCTACTATCCTAATTTTATTATTGACTTACATAAAGGCTTGGAAAAAGAAGCAGGCCTTTGCCGAGCAGTGGGACATATAGGGCTAAATAAAAAAAAATAACAAATCACTCAACAAACAAATTGTATAACTTTTTTTCAATATACATTGGTGACGAACTGACGAATCAATATCATTCCAAAAATGGTTCAAAAATCAGATTCGGATTTGCAGTCTTCACCAGATCGTCTGTCCACCTTCTGAGGGGCCGCTCTGGGCTTTTCTGTGTCTTGCGGTGCGATTCTTCAAGCTAAATAAATAACTAAAATTACTTTTTTATTTTGCCTGAATAACAGGGTAAGTGTGAAGCTTAGATTTTTTTGGTAAGTATTGTTTTGTTCTTACCAAAGAAACTTCTGTTTCACTGGGAAAGATTAAAGTGAAATCTCAATAAGTTGCAAACCTCAAAGCATTCGGGCTTGAAGTTCCGAGTTCCAAAAATTTTTATAATATACTTTTCCCTGCGATCAGTGGCAGTAAACCAGAGCCTGCGAATGTTTTCAGCGTTCGAAAACCTGGAAGAAAATGTTAAGTTAATCATTCATCGACTTGATTATCGATACAATGTTTTGACATCCCTAATAGCCTCAAATTAGAATTGTTTAAATTCTACATATTTGGGCTTATTTTTGTTCTAAAGTGAATGAAATCACGTTGGGTACTTATAATAAGCATTCTGAAGTATTGTCTCTAATTCTCATATCATTTTTAAGTTTATTATGTAGGAAAAATACTCACGCGTGAAAACTGATTCTTTCGTCCAAGTTTTCTTTATTTCCATAGAGTGATCTGCAATTGCGCACCATGCAGAACATTCTCCTAATGATTGCTTTTCTTTGTTTAACATACACACACCATTAAATTACGAAATTATTTGATAAAATTAAAATATCTGCCGATGTTTACCATTGAAAATATCAGAACTGTCAAATAGGGTTGTATTGAATCCAGTTTCAATCGATATCGATATACGCAAAAATGAAAACTTATAATAAAAATATGTCAGTGTCACAGAAAGATTTTCTATCTTTTTTCTTTAAGATTTTTTGTGTCAGAATTATATTTAGGTAGATAGATAAAAAAAAGTATGCATCACACAGCACAGATAGAAATTAGTTCACATAAGAAAAACCTAAGTAAAAATATATAATACATAATATTTTTATAGAAAAGCACTAATACACAATACTGTGCGATGAAAGGGCTCGGGCTCAGCTTCTTATCACAGAAATATGCGTACTAAGTAGGTACTCCTAATTCACGTAACATACATCGCAACGCTGTTGCGCACCATGCAGGACATTCTCCTAATGATTGCTTTTCCTTTGTTTAACATACACACACCATTAAATTACGAAATTATTTGAAAAAATTAAAATATCTGCCGATGTTTACCTTTGAAAATGCCAAAAACCAGCGAAAAACATAGAGAGGATAGAGGATTGCTAATGTTACCATCGTAGATTTTTAGTGACTCTTTAATTTTGTAGGATTATAATAAGGAAATAAGATTTAATTTGACAATTTATTTACATTCATGTGACGTCACTAAGGTTTGATCTATTGGTATTCATTAATCTGAGCAGAAGGCCCAAAAAATGGGCAACACCCATTCTGGACAGGCAAAGGAACTTAGTCCATACAGCCAAGTCTTCAGTAGTTTATTTCTTAGTATTCAAGTCTTCTGTATTTTATTGTGTGTTATTAATAGGTACTTTGTTTTCTTAGCCTAGGATACTAACCTAACCCATTGAAATGTGAGGGTGGTCTCACATTTCAATGTTCACACCGACTACTTCACGGGACATCGATCAGAATTATTCGGGAGCGGCAACCTTTATTTCTCACTTCACTACACTCTTTTTCATAAAGGGCACATTAATACACTAATTCCACCACACTAGCACAATAATAGCCACGGAAAACTAATTTAGCAAATTGAAAAAAAAAAGGCCCGACATGTTCCTCACATTTCCCGCCAAGGGCTTCTGCCTTAACTGCAAGAAAATGAGATACTATAAAAATGAAAAATAAAGAATTGGCTTCGGCCTGAATAAAACTCGATTTTACCCTGTTACTTGTTATACAAACAAAGACTTGGCCTTGGCCTGCTGAATATAAATTTGAGAATATTAATATTATTATAAAGACTAGGCTGCACTGTCTAGAGATAGAGTCTTTGCCTTTCCATTGGATAAATATGAACAACGGATCGAGGTTATGTTACGTACAGCGTTGCCAATGTGTGGGGAATTCCCCAAACTGCGGGGAATCCCGAAGCGATTGGGGAATTTGTGGGGAGAGGCACTGTGCGGGGAATATGCGGGGAATTTAGCATTTGACCAATTCAAAAAAACTTCAACCAAAACATCCATTGATAAAATATAAATTACGGCCTATATAATTATTTTAATTTTTAAAACGGCTCAAACTTATCTTTAGGGAAGTGTTTATTTACCTTATTCGTTTAAATTACTGAATTATATTTCGTGGTTTCATTTTCGATATAAATCATTTCACTAGGTAGTCCTTTCACCTACAAGGCAACATTCGCACGTTCTTACAAATAACTATTAAGCGATCAATTTAATCGATATCGATTACTCGATTAATTTGAAATTTACCCATGCTCCCATCCCTACCACTCTACGCGCCCATCACTAGCAGCGTCCGCCAAGCCTGTCATTCTTTTTCCGTGCGAGGCAACGAAAGCACGCGTTCGGATCTTGTTCGCAAAAAATTAATTTTTCAAGATACCGAAAAGATCCTACGAATATTTAACAAAAAAATAAGTGAGTTACTTAAACTTTGATGGATTTCATTATCCTCATACTATAAATCGAGAGACAATGTCTAATGTTATACGGTAAGTTCATCTGCTTACCTACCTTCAAAAAAAAAAAAAAAAAATTTAGACAGAAATTTCGAATTGAAATTCTGCATAAACTTACATTTAAAAAGTGTAAAAGAAATATTTTTGCAAAGCCATAGATTCGAACAAGAACCAGGCTGCCATACTGCCATAGATTCCAATAGGAACGCGGCAAAATTTAAAACTGTGCATCAGTTTTTATCATTAAAATAATTTTTTTTTGCAAAGCCATAGATTCAAATATGAACCAGGCTACCATACTGCCATCGATTCCAATAGGAACGCGGCAAAATGCAAAAATAATCATAATTTTTTATGTATGTATAAAAATATAAAAAGCATAATTTTCTTTTTCCTTCTTATTCCAGTAGGCGAAACGCCTTTACAATTTAAGGAATGTGCCCAGAGCAAATATCATTCGAATATGAGGATATATTTCTAGCCGAAACTATTCCCTACAACCCATGATCAGGTCTAAATGAGACTGAATCACCAAAAATCATGATGGCGACATACCAAGTGCCAATTGCCACCACTGCCCCAACAGTGATCACTTTCAATACCGTCACCAAAAACAGGTCCAAGCACCAGCAATAACTTCCTTATTGGAACTAGTAGCGGTTACACCAACCAATTGAACTCGGACCCTGAGGCAAAGTTTAAATTTCCGGAACTGGACCCATAAATTTTATTAACCCTGGGCGAAGCCCTGGATGATGAACTAAAGTTGTGTGATTGAATCTACGATAATCTCTCTCAAATGGCTAGAGAAGTCAAGGAAAAAATCCTTCAGCAATATACTATACCTAGCAACTACATATTGGTTCAAGCTTCAAAGCTAAATACTAAAATACTCTCATCTCAACTTGGACTGACTTCACATCACATCGGGGAGTAGGGCCATGGCCATTCTCCTAACTCAAGATATAAAATAGAGGCAATCAAGATTCTAAGCGAGGGCTCCCGTAGTTCATGCAACCTTTATAGCTCGGAGACACAAGCTCGCATTTAAAAGACCGCACCAGGTCTACCAAGACGTTTTTGAATATCTTTCAGTACAGAAAACGAGATAAAGCACTGTTCGGTGCCAAATTTTAGAGAAAATTAAATTAAGCTTCAAAATTGAATAGCAATGCCTTCAAATCAGGAAGACAGTAGTCTTCCCAGAAATACTGTTGCGTACACAACACAGCCGCCTCTACGAGCTCCACGGGCACAGCTTGGCCGCAGTTTCAGGAAAACTCAGGCCCTCCTCGCTTTGCGAAAAACAAGGGGGGGGCGTGCCAGGGCCAGAGTACGAAGATACCACTCGTCAAGTTCCAAATTACAACGACCCAATACCGACGCAGTCGCACGTTTAGAGAACGACCCATCAGGCCACGTGCTCAACCACCATTCTGGCAGAATTCAGTACAATATTTTTAAAATGTGTTGGTTGTATTGTATATCACAAACAATAAAGGTATCCTTAATTGGATTTGTAACAGAATAATTAAATCTTTTTCTAATTTTCCACTTGAGCAATAATATGTTCCTGTTGTAACATGGTTAGCACAGTAACAACAAGAAATGTCAATCGCAACTAATAATTTGCTAGAAATCGTATCTAAAACCTTTTTGACACCAATTCAAATGGAGGTAAGAGATTTCATTTTAACCTAAAACTAATAAATTTGTAAGTAACTAAACTTCATTTCGAAATGGCAGAACAGCATGCAAGCTATTATTACATGGCATCTATTGACCTAAAATGTCTCGTAACTTTTTATTTCTGTCGCTTAAAACTATCGTAAGTACTTACCCACGTTTCCTGTTTAAGGATGTGAACACACAGAATCTTGTTATCCACCTCTGATTTCAACCCAATGCCTTATCTTATTGGCTCACGATAGCGCCTAGAACTTTTACTAAGATTAAAGAAGGGGTCGTAGGTCACTTGCGTTCATTTGGTCAAAAATTGGTAAATTTTTGTATGTGACGATATCCTTTACATAGACCGTAGTTACATGGAATATTTAAATAAAGTTAGGTTTACACTCTAATCACTCGAGTGCTTGGGCTTTATTAAAAACTATGAAAATAGTAGCTTATAGCCACAAAATAATTACAAATTTTCAGGATTTAAGTAAGTAGATGACTTAAATATGACTTTATCACTTACAAGCCATAAACGTAATAAAATAATAGAATTGGTTCTGAAGTGTTCTCAACTACCACCTGTTACAATCAGATAATTTTCACAAATGATTGGCATCCTAATGTCCGCTAGCGCAGCATTTTACAAAAGGCTGGTTGAAACCAAAAATACTTGAAAGGCAAAGGTACAGGTACCTTCTACCTACCTTCTATTCATAGAATACTATGATAATTATTTTACAGGACCTGAATTGATGAGATAATAATATTAAAAGCTTTTAAAATTTCATTTAAACACAAAAATATGATTCATAAGTTAACACGGACTCGAGTCGTAAAGTCGTAACTCAAACTTACTATAGTAATTATATGTCGTATTATTAGCAATATACTAAGCCTTAGATGCCCCGAAACTTAAACAATTTGTTAATTTTTATTATGGGTAGATAACATATTAGCATTATCTATCAGCTACATTATGACACGAAGTTGCATACAATTTCCTAATTTCAATTAACTTACCAGATATATTTGGCCTTGGTTCGAGAAGCGAAAAATCTAGCTATTAGCATCCTATATTACACGAAATATAATTTAGAGGCAGATCGAAGATTTAATTTAAAGATGCTGTTCAAACATTCTAGCGCAAAACTTAAGAAATACTTTTCTTTGAAACAAGACCCAGATGCTACAAAGGGGCAGATGCATATTTTTTCTATGCCGATCCTTCATTTTTCGTTTTTCTTAACGGCCTACAAAAAATTACTGAGGACGAAACGACTAGTATTCTAGTATTCCCTTCTAGTACTTCTAGACCTGCCTGTTATCCTCCATTGATTGATATAGTTATTTCGTAATAATCACTTGAGGGCGTGACGAAAACCTATGTTGTCTACTAACAGGGACCGTCACCCTCTCCTACTCACGCTTACCCTGAGTGCCGCAGTATGCTCGAGCAGGCAATGCCAGGTCTCATTATCCCCTCAACAGCATCTCATCAGCATCTTATACTAGCCTCACTTTCTAATATTACTATTCAACAATATCAATATAATGTTATTCAATACTATGATTAAATTAGATTCTTTCGAATGTTCTGTTTTTAGTGTAATTACTTTTCCCTCCGACGTCTTCGAAAAAGACGCATCACAGGATTCACAGGGCATCATCATAAGAGCCACCGCTTTATCTCTGCTTTTAGGCAGAAATATTTCTTCGGATGATTGCATCAGCGCCTTCCTTAAAGATGTTATAAACTAATACCCAATCCACCAAAGTACACAGGTACTTGGTAAGTATCCACAATTGGTTCTCAAAAATCTCTAAAAATGTAGGTATACCAAACAAGAATGAACTTAACCTAAACAAAAGTAGCTTTATACTAACATTATCTACAGCCTACAGCACACATGGTTGATAGTCTTTCTCTAAATAACAGATTATTATAAATAAAAATAGCAATGGCATTAGAATCATAAAGTAAATGAAAATTTTATCAAAACTATGGGCGCTAAATGCAATCAAAAGCTATCAACCATTGTTAGTTTTACTTTATCTTACGGTGAATCCGTCTATATATAAGACGGTTATATAACCTTAACTAAATAAATCAGACCTAAATAAGCCAATCACCTCTTAATAACTGTGAAGCGTAACGTCCTCACAGGAACACAACAGCATAGTCAATAAGCATGTGGATCAGGCAGATCCTTGCAGTGTACGGCACACACAGCAGCACGCGACACGCCGCCGCCACATCGGCTGCTCATGCTACCGGCGTCAATCTTGATCAGATCAAAAGACTAAACTTATCAATGTCCTATGATGATTGATTATCAATTTTTTATCAAATCTCTGACCAAATTCGTTCATTAAAAAATATACAATAAGTATATAAGTATGTTATAAATAATGTAGCTGAGTACCTTCCTACCAAGTACTTACCTAAGTAACTACGCAATGTTAAACTTTGAAGTACTCTATAAACTAACTATAATAATTACTTTTATATGTATGTTAAAATATAGTGTTTTTAACTAATAAGATGAGTAATATTATTTAATAATTGTAGGTACCTATACTAAGAGTTCAAATAAAACTAGCCAAAATTACATCTTTTTAATTAATATTGTTTCATTATCATGAAAAAATATAGACAAAACAATGTCTCTAAACATCTACCTAGTGAAATGATTTATATCGAAAATGAAACCACGAAATATAATATATGATCAAACGAACTTCTCAAGTGAAGTTCGATCAATATTATATGAGTGGTTTCATTTGAAGATATAAATCACCCTCCCTACCCAAATCCCGAGTTTTGTCAAAAAAGTCAATAAACGACGTAATTTATGCCAGAAAACTATCTCTAAAAAGAATGACAGGCTTGGCGGACGCTGCTAGTGATGGGCGCGTAGAGTGGTAGGGATGGGAGCATGGGTAAATTTCAAATTAATCGAGTAATCGATATCGATTAAATCGATCGCTTAATAGTTATTTGTAAGAACGTGCGAATGTTGCCTTGTAGGTGAAAGGACTACCTAGTGAAATGATTTATATCTTCAAATGAAACCACTCATATAATATTGATCGAACTTCACTTGAGAAGTTCGTTTGATCATATATAATAGCGAAATGCAATAGTGAAATGTATCACCCCACACTAAATCAGTCTGTTGGATATCCTTAATATAGTCTTTGCAGAACTAGTTGATAGTCTTTGCTATGTAATGTAAACCTATGTATAAATATTTGTTTTTTTAAAGTAAATTAGAAAAGATTTGATTATTTTTATTTTTTCTGTTTTTGCTCGAGTAAGTTAAATTTACGCTTTATTAGTTTTTACATGTATGAAGCCTGAACATAAGAGAAAACCGATGGAGGATTATATACTTACCGGATAATTTTTTTTAAAGTGATATTGCGATTTTTTAAGTGTTTGTTGTTAATATATGGTTGATTTTTTAAGTTTTTTCGTAAATAGTTCACTATTTCATTGTGTGGGGATTTTGTGGGGAATCAGGATATTTTTCTCCCCAAATTTGGGGAATTTGACCAGTGATCTTGGGGAATCTGGTAAATAGCCATTGGCAACACTGGTTACGTAGTATCTCTAGTTGGTCTGTGGTTATGTTTTCGACATTTTGAAGATTTCAACTCGCGAAGTATTAGTTTTACTACAGGTTTGTTCCTAATTATATATCTTATCGCTGTTAAGTGGGTCTGCAGTGTTCGCACCGGGTTTCTGACCCATCTTGAGATGATCTTTGATTGTTTTTAGGTTATATTTTGTTTCACTTGCAAAAATAATCTAAAATGGTTTATTCGTATTAGTAATTACATGTGAACTTGAGATAATGACAAGCAAAATATGGTCCTAGCTAACATTAACTAAAGTTTACCCATTGTTTACTTGCTCACGAAGTTCGCGTTTTTGTCACGTAAAAAGCCTTAACAATTGTTAATTTCTTCTTGCAACTATGTTTTCTTTTACGTTCCATACGATACAATAAAGTGTAAAATAACGTCGAAAAACACAAAAAATTGCCTTGTTATTGTAAGTACCTATGTATTTCACTTGATGGTTATGAGTCGAACATAAGATAAGAGCATCATCTACAAAAAGTTTTCCGTGTACAACCCCACTAGGTATGAACCAGGATTTATATTTCAGTTGTCCGTGTCCACCCATGCTACCTACTTTTCCTTCATACTAACTTAAATTGTTTTTTCATACCTAAGTACCTACCTAGGTACCTACGTAAACTTATCCTGACACCGAGCATGATTTCTCTGAGACTGACACTTATTTTGTAACATGAATTCATTCAGTGGGTGAATCATTGTGTTGTATTCCAAATCTAAAAAAAAAAACAGGGTCAATAAGTAGGTTTGGGACCAAAAATAAACTATAGGGTAGACTACTCAACCATTGTCACCCTTCCAATTATTATTGTGTCACACTTCCATTTAATAGCCCACACATACATTCCATTAATTTGATCCAAATGGCTTGATCAAATGGTTTGATAAAACTGGAAGGAGCATGTGTGTGAAAATTTCATCCAATTTTTCCGTTTCAAATGGCATTAAGAGAAATACGAAATTTCGTATTTTTATTTCATCAAACTGTTGGATGTAGAATTTAGAATGCATGTACAGGCCATTATTTTCAGAGTCTTATGGCTCACACAAACATTCCATTATTTGTATCCAGCTGTTTGATCAAAAGGTTTGATAACACTGGAAGGATGTCCATACAGACACCACTTGCTCCTTTTAGTTGGATGCGGCTTCAGTTCTACAAGAATTGCACCTGAAGAGGTTGCGTTTGTTTAAATGGAAATGTCACTATTTACAGAAGACAATGCTCTAGCTTTTTTTATTTTTGAGAATAGAATTTGTTGAGGGGGTAGTTATTAGGCTGTGTCCACTGTAAGCAAACATTTAACAGCCAACTGGCAGACTGAGTTAACAGCCTATTGGTTTAGTACAACCTTGCATTATTTGATATGGAGTGTCCACAGCTTGCAGGCAACATTGCAAACTGAATAGAGCAAGCACAAAATTAGCAAATTGTGGACACTCCATTTCAAATACATGTACATAATACATACAATACATTCTCCATTTCTGTTTCATTCAAAATCAAGATAAGTTGTTGCCGTCCTCGGCCTTTTTCTCTTTATGTATAAAAATAACACAAGCTATTTTTGTTCTCCACCCAGCCCATTCCATTGTTCACACGTATTATATCGAGAGTATAACGATTTAGTTTTAAATAATAATAACTTTTAGCTTAAATTATTACTTAAATTTGGCTGCTAACAATTTGATTACTGGGGATACTGCCTTACACCATGAAGATATTCTTTTTTTTCTCCTTTTTTTCCGGCAATCTGTCTGACGACTTTTAGCTGGATATTAAGTATGAGGCGGGAACGGTTACGTCCAATGACGCAGCCGTGTAAAAATCAGAGCAAATCTTGAGGAGCTACTCTTTTTAGTCTCCGGAATGTTGTATTTTGTAGTCTTTGCATTAATGCATTTGCCAGCTCATTCGGATGACTCTTGATTCTCTCCGTGTATGTCTTAAGTTTGTCGGTGATTTCTTTCGTGACTTTTGGGATATTTAGGTCGTGGTGCAGATGGTCGTTTGTTATGTACCATGGTGCATTGACAATCATTTGAAGGATTTTCGATTGAAACCTTTGCAAGATTTCTATGTTTGACTTTGCCGCCGTTCCCCACAGTTGCAAACCATAGGTCTAGATTGGTTTTAAAATACATTTGTACAGCAACAGTTTGTTCTCTATATTTAACTTAGATTTGCGATTTAATAGCCAAAACATGGATCGCAGCTTGAGTCCCAGTGCTTTTCTTTTAGTAAAAATTTGCTTTTGCCATGTGAGTCTTCTATCTAAATAGATTCCAAGGTATCTGACATCGTTTGCTTGGGGAATTTCTATTCCATTCAGCTTCACCGAAGGACAAGTCTCTCGTCGCAATGTAAAAGTGATTTGAGCAGACTTGGTTTCGTTTGCCTTTATACGCCAGTCTTTTAGCCATTTAGATATCATCAAGACAGTATTGGACATGAAGATATGTGTAGCTGTGTAGGGAGTTTCTGACTGATTTGTTCAATTTCAGGAAAAGCTGCAGCTTAATTTTTTTATTTATATAACCAATACAATCTAGTAGTAGTAGGTCTGTCTTCCAAAAACGTTGTATTGCAATGTGGGAGATGGTTTTTTACATAACTACGCGAATTCATTTAAACTTTATTAAAATGTATACTTTCGCCAGAATAAATAAAAAACACGAAAAAATTTGAATTTCGCGCCATAGCGAGAGGTACCACCTTAAGGTCGAAATACCGATTGCATGTTGGCAAGGATATAATATAAAAAACAATTGTCTCAGAATGTCAGCAAAGGAGCATATCCTGAGAGTGCGGCAACTTTACAAATTGATATTTCGACTTCACCGTGGACTGCCTGCTGAGCTCCGGGTTATAGGTGACAATTATGCAAGAGATGAATTTAAAAGACATCAAAATTGTAAATTACCGGAAGCTCAAATATTTCTTAATGAGTGGACTGTAAGTTGAATATATACTTTAATTGTAAAGTTTTTTCTAAATTATTAACCTATAATTGAATAAAGAATTTTTGAATTCCTATATCTTAGCATTGCAAAGTCATGAAAATTTCTTAATCCGGTTTTATGAGATAGATCAACTGATTCTATTAATGTATTTCATTAGAGAACTCTCAAAATATAGTTTTTTTGTTATACCTTTTTATGTAATTACAAATAGTTATTTTAAATATACTTGTTATTATTCTAAATTTTAACCCATCAATACAAAATATCTATTTTAGGATTATGCGCTGAATTTAGCAAAACAATTGAAACCACTTCATCAAGCTAAAAAGAAAATAGTTGGACAAAATCTAGAGCCAGATTTTTTAGATAACTTGAGTGATGAGCAAATAGTACAGCTGTACGAACTACACAAGGCAGCCAGCAACAAGGCAAGCGACGATCTCCCGGGGCAAGGTAGCTAATTTAAAGTAAGACAAAGTTTGTTTTAAGTATCTAAATTTAATTTATTTGTAAATAATAGCAACAAAATGTAGAACCGAGAAATAAAAATAAAATATGTTTAAGAATTAAACAAGATTTTTATTATTAGCTTACCAGAAGTTTGCCTTAGTGAAGGAAGACCCATTGTTTGAATAATTTAACATTGTCCATGTTTAGATATTGTTGTAGAGCCCCCCACCCCACCAAAATCAGTCAGGAAATAGAAAATATACTGGGTGTTTCTGACAAGGCGGTAATAAATCAAAGGAGGGATTCTGCTCACCATAACTAACAACTTTCCCAAAGCAACATGGGTCAAAATCTCAAAAAAAATAACAGCTGTTCCATACATTGTTTCGATCAGCTGACGGGGTCAATGTACGGGACGGCTGATTTTTGTTTTGAGATTTCGACCCATGTTGCTTTGGGAAAGTTGTTAGGTATGGTGAGCAGAATCCCTCCTTTGATTTATTACCGCCTTGTCAGAAACACCCTGTATATAATCACAAAATGTAATGTAAGTACAGAATCTCAAATACATTGCGGTAAAAAAGGGTTGAATATACATAAATAGGTTAAATTTTTATTGATGCTAGTTAGGTATATACTAGGCTACGAATAATAATGTAGGAAACACTGGCTGGGTACTAAATACATGTTATTGTAAAGTTTAGTACATAGTGGTACATTGGTTGATGTCCTGGCTACTGTATGTAAGGCTAGAAAACCGCTGGTAACGCTACATAAGCATGTATCAAGGATAATTTTTCTTAAGTCAGTGGAATATAGATTAAATTATACAAAAACAATATATCTTAACACTGATATTTACAAAACAATACAAAATGGACTTATTTAAAGCGAGATCATTACATAAATAACATATTATAAAGTAAAGCAGTACCCATGTTAAATGCAAGCTTGAGTATTTTAACAATTTATTATCTGTGTGCATTCTGTGAACAATGTCTGTGTTTTAATTTTACCAAAATACAGGTACATTTTCAATCCAATAAAGTATTATTATTACTTATTTTAAATTTCAATAAGTAGGTAAGGTACAAACTTGTAAATATTTCAATATAATTAAACTATAATTTCAGAAACTTCTATTTACACTAATAAAAATTCTATTCTACATTCTACCATTTATCTCCTACCTAGATTATAATTACAATAATTTTCAGAACGTTGGCGCCTGCCATTAAAACATTTTGACGAAGAAAGGTTGCCGGTAGTCGTCGATCGTGCTGTCTGCCGCCCTCTGGTACCAAACCGGTACCGGCAGTTTCTGTATCTGAACGAGTCACGTATATTTTCTTAGCACATGAGAGAGCACTTTAGCCACTGAAAAATAAGAAAATAATATAAATTACTTACTTAAGTACCTACTTAAGGGGCTAAAATTGGGAAAACGGCGAGAGGAGTGTTCGTATATACGACTTTAATAACACTTAAAAATAATACAGAGAGCTATTTTTTTTTTCGTAGCTTCTCAAAAGACTGAACTACAATATAGTAGGTTTTCAAATAAAAAAAACTAAAGGGTTTTCTTATAAAAAAATCGTAAAGTTCATCAAAAACTGCAAAAACAGCTTTTGCTGTTAACGATTGTTTACTAGTTTAAAAGTAAGTTGAAGCAAAACAAAAATTGTATCATAAACTAGAAAGTCTGTTCAACTTTTATATTGTAATTACAAAAATATACATGTCCATTTTCATCTAGTTTTAATTGCTAAAACTTTACTAAAATTTCGGCGGAAATTCTCCATACTAAATTGTATGGAGAGATACAACGGCCGAGCGGCCGATTCGATAAGCAGAAACGGGCGCCAGTACGCCTCCGGTCTTGAGGCGGAGCGTACGTCAGTCGTGCTTTGGCGCGCTATTACAAGACTATTTATTATTGTTTGCGCGAGGTTTTGCGCAGTGAATGAGAATTCTTTTTTAGTTTGGAAAAAGTAAGTACATTTTATTATTATTATATTAATAAATTTGAGCAATAGTAGACGTAAGTTTCTGTGATTTTTTAATATCAAATAAGTATCCCTACAAATTTATATTCTGAGGGGAAAAAGAAAGCACTTATTTTCACTCATTTTAAAAACGATATCTACATAGTACAGCTCTTAAAAATATATTTTTATATTGGGTTGTTTTCTATATCTTTCTTTTTTAAATGCAAAGCAATAAACTTTTCATTATTTTTATTTATTTTACGATTTGATATGTAGGGGTCATTGACCTTAGTAGGATTACCCACACGTCACAGTGTGTACGTACCTATCAGGAAAAATAAAAACGTAGTGCTTCTATTACTCTATCGTACACCTATATAGTAATTAGTTTTTTCGCTACCTACTTTACACAATGAAACTACAATAGGTATGGACGTAGGTAGGCAATGTTTGGTTGCATAAGGGTTTCGTATGAAAAACAACTTTTAGGGGATATCTCTCAAACAAGAACAAATTTAGGTGTAAGGTACTATAAACTATAGTAATAATAACTTATTATGCAATATGCAAGCCCGACCTGACATACGCGATCCTTTATCGTTGCTCGAAATTCAACACCTCGAAAAAGGTTTTTGCACATATTTATAAAAATAATATATTGAACTTCAATTTATTTGAAAATGATGAACCTAAAAATTAATAAAAAGTTACTTTCTTTAAAAAAATTAGAGGTGGATTTAACAGAGTTCTAAATATCAATGTTATTTATTTTATTATAAAATTATATAAATAACTGCTTGCCAGTTGTGTTAAAAAAACAACCCAGTAAGATTAAAGTTAAGCTCGGAAAGTAACTTTTTATTCTATTTATAAAAAATGCAAGAATAGGTAAAAGGAAATAAACGTCTTTCTATGCTGCAAAAAAAGTTAAATATCCAAGAATGATCTATGTACTGTTGGTTTGTCTTATAAATAAAATAAATAAGACGCCACCGCTACAAAGGTAATTTTTATTAAAATAACCAACTTAAAATATTAATTTACACGATTATTATTATCTATACCTACTGAAGATTCTTATGTATGGATCATGTTACTTTCTCGGCCAGGAATGGGCAAATTAAATAACAACAACGTTAAATCTTAGACAGGAAAATACATAAAACAGTTTATATGGGAAAATTACATTTTTATTTTTCTTTCAACCCCTCCATTTTTTCTATCTTTTCTCACCTTTTGAACCTTATGTGAACTACGACAAACATTTTGAAACTCAAATCAGCTAAACGTTCTAAGTCGTTCTCAAGTTTAAGCGAGATAAACAAACCACGATTGATTTTTAAATATAAACTAGTCGACTCGGCGAACTTCGTACCGCCTAACCTATTACAATGTTATGCGTGTATTATACATTATAAACTTTCCTCTTGGACAGATGCGGGAAGCAACTTTATTTTATACTATGTACTAGAGGCTGCCCCGCGGTTTCACCCGCGCAGATTTCTCATAAACACAAAATTCCTGTTTGTTCCCGTTCCCGTGGGAATTTCGGGAAATCCCTTCTTAGTGCTCACCTACACTCCCTAAGGAACCTACATGCAAAATTTCAGCACGCTACGCCCAGTAGTTTCGGCTCTGCGTTGTCTGTCTGTCAGTCAGTCAGTCAGTCAGTCAGTCAGTCAGTAACGGAAGAGTTTTATATATATTGATTGAAGATGGTCTGTTATTTTGACCATCAAACTCTATCTATAGTCTTTTTTTTATCCAATTTTTTTTTTTATTACAACAACAAACCTTTTTGGCGGGAAACATTTTTCATAGTCAAAGAAGTCTAAAGAAAATCAATCAATGTGGCAGACAGACGTTTGTTTTATTGAAAGGTTTAATATACCTAAATTTTTGAATAATATAATGTACCTATTTAAAATTAATTCGAACAATAAATGTTCGTTATATTGAAATAGGTATTTTAATCTGTATGTGTGTATGTACTATGTATGTTTGTCCGCGATTCTTTCACGTTTGGCTGAAACAATATTGATGCCGTTTTCAGAGTAGTATTTGCTACATTCAGGACCGGGTTTAAGTGTTTAAACAAACTTTGAAAAAAGGCAGTTCTCAGTGTATGTATGTGTCAGTTTATTGAGCCGTGTGCCTTTAAAAAGAAAAAAGTATCATATTGTCACTCGTTAGCATTAATTGCGAGACTCTTAATGTCATACCTACGTAATTACATTTATTTTTATCACAAACAGTAAATTATTGCAAGTAATTCTTTTATATTAATTATTAGCAACGAGTTTTCAGATGCAAGTTCCATATCTCCTTTTCAAAGATTCAGCTATCTTCTAACATAATAATGACAGGTATAAAGATAAACATACAACCAGTACTTAGGGACACGTAAAAAGTATCGATACTTTGCGGTATCGAGTACATTTCCATTCCTATCCTTACTTTGTACTCAATACTGTGCTTACGATACTTTTAATCAATGAGTACATATATTTTGGCAGGTATGGCATCATATCGAATGAACTGAAATGAATTCCCATATAAAACTAGCGACAATAAAGGTTCTGCAAACGATCAAATTTGTTTGACAAACACGTTTTCATATAATATTGTTTGACAAACTTCAAACACAGCTGCCCACAATTAATTTTTTTGACATAAAAATTTAAAAATTTTACAAAAAAAAATAAGTTAAACGGACACTTACACGGCTTCCGGCTATTTTTCATCGTTAAAGGAAAGCCAACTTGTTTTATTTTTTGAAGAACTTTCTTTTATTGTATTAAACTTGTGTGCCTAGCCTAAGTAAGAACTGGCCCTAAGAAAAGTGCTTCGGGGTATCGATACTTTTGTTTCTTGTTATTTTTTTAACAACTTTTCCAATTATTGTATTAAACTTGTGTGCCTACCAAACGTAAGAAAAGTAAGTACTATAGGACCTCAGAGAAGTACACGATAGATACATTGAAGAATTGATACTTTTGTTTTGATACTACTCATTATGAGTACAGTATCGATACTTTCTATTCTTTACCATATATTATATGAAATAGTTTTAGGTTTTGTACCAGTTTTTTTAGCGTATTTATTGCTAGTGCTACCTGCACATAACACAAATAAATTTCGTGGATAATTTAATGAGTGGCTTTCAATTTGACATATAAAAAAAATAAGTTTTATTACACCGCTATGGTATGGCGCTTTGCAAAAGTCAATAGGTCAAGTTGAAATGAATCATTAAAAGAAAAAAAGAAAATTGAAACTCGTCACGCGTCAGTCAGATAGTTATTTTTGTTTTAAACTTTTTAAGTTAATTTGAACTGATTTGAATTACTATCCTATGTCTTTTACTTTAGACAACGCAATCTACGAGCGTATTATGAGACTTATTTTTGCTTTTTAATGACACAATGAAAACCCCTCATTAATTCATATTTGTTTTTTACAGAAATCAGAATCTTCCATCCCCCCGCTCATAAGAATTTATCACACCTTTATGAGGCATACTGCAGTTTATAATGTAAAACTGGAGTAGACGAGTGGAGTCGTCATGTCATCATGATAAATTTTAAATCTTTTGTAATTTAGGGGATATTGTTATTATATTTTATTGTAGTTAAAATTTTAAATTAATAAAATATTTACGTGTGAGTATTTACTTAAATGAAATATATTTACCTATGTTGAGAAATTCAGTCCTTTAACAAATAAAAAAAAACCTAAAAGCTGAATATATTAAAATCACTCTCAAAGCCTAAAAATCAAGTAAAATCGACAATTTTTTATTTGTGGCAATAATTGTTTTCTATCTTATACCAGTTGTAATTAATTAAAAATATACAAAAAAAAAATATAATATTGAAATGCGACTTTAATTTTTACCTTTAATGTAATCAAAAAGTCATAACCAACTTTTTGTATTTTTGCAGTGTTGAACTCTGACCGACGATCTTTTTTAACCGACTTCATTAGTTAAAATAAACATACTTTACCTTTTATTTAGTAAATAATGAGTAGGTAAGATATTTAGTAAGATAGTTAAAGTTCTAAACAATTTTTTTAATGTTTCTAATAAAGTATGTTTAAGTACTCAACAATAAACAATTTGTACTAAAATAAAACCTATTAGGCAGTAAAAAAAATATATAACATCGATAAATCATATTATTTCGTAATCACAATTCAATAAACCCATAAATCATAGTAACGATACACCCAAGTTAATTCGCGCGAAAAATCAGATTTAAATATTGCGCCAAGAAATGTTCGCAACTCGGCCGCGTAACATTGAGCGCTAGGGTCGCGCGAAATCGGCGTTCAAATAAAAGAGGCCTAAGCCTTAACAACAGTAGTTTTAGTGGTAGAGTTCGGACCACTCCTGTAGCTTGTGCCTACAACGTATTAACTCGGTTTGCGAAAACATGTCCGAAGTTTAGTCTAGTGCCTTTTTTTTGTATATTTTTCAAATAATGATTCATATAATTACCTCAGATAAGGTCAAACTCATATTTCCAGATTTGGCAGTCTCTTTGGCGTCGAAAACGTCTGTGAACAAAAACACTAATAAGTAATTATAATTTATATTATTTTCTACATGGTACGTAACGTACGCCAATTCGTACTGGCGTAGCCTCGCGTTGTAGAGCAACCTGCCTGCGCTCCTGTCAGTCCACCGTGTTCCGCCTGCACGCGAACATAAGAACGATCACCTACTATGTCGCGGCATGCTTCACGCCCTCAAATAAATCAGGCACTACCTACTACTGGAAATAAATATATTTAACTAGTGTGCGCTCCGCGGCTTCGCCTACGGAATTCCTCTTGAAACGGCAAAATCCAAATTTTCCGTTCCCGATGGAATTTCGGAGTCTTTATGTGTACTTTCTCATCATCAATACATAGTATAAAATAAAGTCGCTTCCCGCGTATGTCCTTATGTATGCTTAAATCTTTAAAACTACGAAACGGATTTTGATTGGGTTTTGTTTAAAAGATAAACCTTCCTCTTGAAGGTTTACATGTATAAAACATGCACAATATAGTTATAGGTTAGGCAGTACGAAGTTGGCTGGGTCGACTAGTTTAGTTTATAATATTACCTAGTATGGAAGTATGGATTGAACAACGTTGCTATGTAGGTAACATATGGTTCATGTGTTCAAAGTTTTTATAATTTCTAATTTTCTATGTAACTCCAATAGTTTTTGAATAAAATGCCTGTATCAGATACCTACATCGACAGACAGACATACGTACGAAATCGTATCGTACAGTACTTATACTATATTTAGTACATACTGAATGCCCTCTGCAAGTGAAGGACAGCGGAGACGAAGTCGCCGAAGCGCAGCATGCCGTCCTTGCGCATGTAGCGCAGCACGAGCAGCGCCAGCGCGCGCTCGGGCAGCACGAAGCCCACGTCGCGCAGCCCGTCGCGCAGCCGCTCCGCCACCAGCACGCCCATCTTCTCGCGCGCGTGCGACCGGAACACCAGCTGCCAGTACTTCAAGCTGCACATCAGGTCCTTGAAGTCTGATAGAGATATGCGACCCGTACCGCGGCTCTGTGTTTGCGATCAAGGCTTTTATTGTTATTTATTGGAAATCAATATTTTATTGAATAGCAGATAGATAACACTCATCGTCATTGCAACCTATAGACGCTCAGATTGCCACAAGAACAAACGTAGAGGAATATTTCCGTAATTTCCAAGCATGGCAGGGGGGTTGGCTATGTCGCGGAGTTGAACATAACGATCGAAAGATCACCCGTGAACCCCTTGCCAACAGCCGAGATGGACACCGGCGGGGTTTAGTGGGTGCGAACCCCACATAACGCTGCGACTCCCCCCGGGGTCGCAGAGTACACGTGAGGAGTTTCCCCGTCTTAAAAAAAGGGGGGGTTGGCTAGCGTATCGCATTATGACTGTTTAAAAATTTCAACGAACCGCGCTGCTGCCCCTGCTATCGGAAATTCCTTTAGTAGCCTTTTACGACACCTACAGGAAGGAGATGGGGTAGCGGTGGTATTCTGTGCCGCCACCACACGGCAACATTAAATAGCAGTACCTACTAGAGGCGAACATTATGATTGATGAAGATCAGTGACTTGTGATATCAGCTCTCTAATAGAAGTGAATAGGGCTTGTTATTGAACAACTTAACATCACAAAAGGATACATCCATGGTGAGCACGATCTGCCGGCAGGTCTCGATGGATGCGCAGCTCTTGATGTAATCGTTGGGCAGGCAGGCGTCGAGGAGCTCTTGCAGCTCGAAAGCGTCAAGGGTCCGGTGCTCGTCAGCCAGCTGCAGGAACACGGCTTCGTACTGGGCAAAGCTTTTGGCTTCGAACCCCGGCGGCGCTCGCATCAAAGCCGTGTGGAGCATTTTGGGAGGAGCGTCGAGGACTTTCAGCTTGACAGACTTGCTGGAGAAGACTCGGAGAGAGAAGCTGGCTTCCTCTCTAGGCTCGAATGTCGTCGGAAGCACGAGGTAAGCTCCAGCTTCCAGTTTTGATCTGAAAATTTAGAATAGTTTAGTACTTATAACAAAATAAAATCTTAATCATGTCTGCTTTCTTATTTGCTTTAAATTTAGCAGGTTTAGTAAAATAAGCACCTGGAATTGGTCTAGTAAAATAAGCACCTGTGGGTAACTTGTCTGCTGTTCGTGTATTGGGAGTTGATGGAGGACTTGACTTTCTTGAAGAACGACGCCGGCGCGGTCTCCGTGAAGTGCTGCTTCTTGAGCGCGTACACGCTGAAGCCGATCACCTTTGGTTCCATGATGCTGTGCTGGTTCAGAGATATAATGACCGTGTCCGACTCCTCCAGCGTTAATTGAATTTGCGGATTCATGTGGAAAAATTCTGCAGAATTAATATTACGCAAATTAATAACATATGTAAGTAAGTAAGTACTTACTTTACTTACTTAGGAAATTTAAACAATTAATAGACAAAGAATTTGGGTAGGACATACATTAGGTAGGTATTTATTTCAAATTACCTGACCCGGCAAACTCCGTATAGCTTTTAGGTTATAAATAGACACGATTATTATTGTACATCGGCTTTGTATTCGATGTATATTGTTAAACATGCAGCTTCTCCGAGTTGCTTGGCACCTTACGCGCTTTAAATCCTTCCCTATACTAAAAAAAAAACTACAGTATTGATTGTCTATGGTCAAGCTGTCAAACGTCATTCTTTGTGTTCGCGTGGTTACCGGCGCTTTGTTTTTTAGTAAAAAATAGTTTCGATTTATTAAAATAAGTGAAAATAACAGCAAAACTACACGAAAATGTGTACAAAAACATAAGTCAAAGGACAGGAAACTCGAAATATATCGGAACAAGATCCGAAAATTGTGGAATGCAGGGAAATAAAAAACCCGCAACAAGGACGTCAGCTTCGGAAGTTTCTCGAAGCAGGATCTGCAGGATGAGAATTCTTCTGGTATAATTAAAAATTACATTGGTTACGTACCAATGACCTCATATGACACAATGTGTCATGTTGGCATGTTTTTTCAAACAAGCCCTTTCTATTGACACGGGTGGTATACGCGATATACCGACGTGTTTGTTGGCGCATGCCTTTACAAACAAGCCCTTTCACATTGACACGGGTGATATACGCGATATATCGACGTGCTCGTTGGCAAAGCAGCCGTTTATTGGTTTGATAAGGGCGAAGCACGCGCACGCGATGCGCAGACATTTTGGCGGCAAAATATTTTTTGTCTTCAAAATATTTTTTGTCTTCTGAACAAGACACAGGCTGTGTACGAGATACATGGATGTGCTCTACAATTTCTTAAGTGTCAAATCACAAAGATTTACTCAGATGGATCACAATCAACATGTGGCACAAATGCCAATAGAGCAAAGGAAGGAGATAACTTATCTTCTCCGTAGCAAGTTAATACTACCAATGTACTACCACACAGGTAGGCATAACATTCAGGTTCAATCAGTGACACTGAGGAAGATACACCTACTTCCCCAACAACCTTAATTTGGCCCAAAGAAATAGGCTAAAACTTAACTTTTGGACGAGTGTTTCCCAGAAAACTAAGTATAAGAAATTGAAAATAAACAAAATCAATTTGTTTTGGGACCCGCCATGCTATGGAAAAATTCTTACAACACTAAAAGTAAGTTAAAACATAGACCAGCTGAAACTTATATCCCCACTGCGATGCAGTCAGGATCTTTTCTGTCTTGCATTCTATTCAAACAAAAGCAAGAATAAATTTTACCATGTCTAATCTAGATAAACCATTCTTTGAATCTAGTCAATGATGTACTGCGGGACAAGTTCCTTATTTTGGCCATGATCTTCAACAGAAGATTGCAACAATGACAATTTAGTCACCACAATGCAAAAATCAATATGCAAAAGCCACCTGCAAACCCTGAATGGGAAAACTTTATCAGGCCATCCCATTACTACCATATTGGTTTGCACTGCTGTATGGGGAAAACCCATGAAACCCCTGGTAGCCAGGAACTACCAATACTAGAACCACCATAGGGTTTCGCAGGCAACAGCCTAACGACCCAGACGCAGCCCTGTCTAAGCGGCATGCTCCTTCTGACAAATAGAGGTAAGCCATGGTGGCAAGCTTATTTCCACTTTTTTCCTAAGCTAAAGGAAAAATCTGTGTTATAATTTGTTTATTTTGGGTTCTGTATGTTAAGGGTATAACTACACCTTTTCATTCAATAGAATCTTAAAATCTGTCCAAGAACTCAGTAATATGTTTAAATTAAAACCATTTAAAATATTTTAACATTGCCCAGAGTACCATCAATACACTCTGAAAATTTATTCAAGAACACAGTATTATGGTTAAATTAAAACCATTGAAAATATTTTAACATTGCTCACAGTACCATCATTAAATAAATTAAGTACTGGATATAGTCAAAAATTTAATCAGATTGTTAAAAGTGTGACAATCAAGCCAGTCAGTTATATAAAAATCATGTCGAAGTACCAAAACGGTGATCATGGTTTATTTTATTTGAAATATTTCATCAGTTTATAACAGTGTTATATTTACACGTCGAATGTATACTTACCCTCTAACGCATACAAACTATGTACAGTTTATTGCACAGCAGGACATTTAGAGGTTTAAATAATTTAAGATTAAGATTTTTACATTTACATGAGTTCCAGACACATTCTTATGGATGTGTACAGTTTCACTTTAAATAATGAAAGTGGTTTTTAGCTTTCTTACATCAATAAAGCCTTTATTTTGTAAATTTTTAAATCTATTCTATAAATATATGGAAAAAATATAATTTTATGCAAATACATATTATGTACAGACAAATGCAAATGCATGAAGAGTTAACAAAAATTATCACATCTAATTATCACATTTACTCTCATATTTGCTACGCTCACAGCATTAGAATGTAATACATGGAATTTGGGTACAAATGTGTACCAAGTTTTTTGAGCCAGCAAGGGGTATTTGTAACAGTTGTGTGTTTTTTGAGTACTTACAAGCTGTTTAGACCAAACACTTTCTATAAATGTTCATATATTATGTACATTGATATGTACATACATAATACATAGGTACAAACATACTTATCGCTACGCCTGTTTCCATAGGGGTAGGCAGAGAAAATTAATTTCAACTTGATATGATTCTGACAAACCTTTTCTTTTCGCTTCTTTAGGCTGCAAGTTTTTAATAACTCTTTTCATTATTACAATGATTCAATTAGTCAAACATCTTAAATTCAGTATTCTTATGCCCAGCAAAACCTAAAAATTTTCGCAATTTACTTACTTTTGACACTTCATATGTAACATTAGTAGAAGCTTGTCCAGCTTCTTGCTATGCATGGGTGAATTTTGGAAGCTGGAACAAAAATCCTGGAATGTTGATTTACTGTATCTAGTGTTAACTATGTTACCAGCATAATGATGGTCATCACAACTTTGGTTCTCTGTTATGGATTATTTTTTGGTTTTTGCAACACCCTGAAAGAAACCTTTCTTAATTATTATCTTCACCTTTCAGAGACCTGCTTCATTGTCAGATAATATAGAAACAGAGATATGCTCCAGCAATGCCGGCTTAAAATATCAGTACCACTACTGTCATTTGTAGAAATTATAATTGAGTCCTCAGCGGTGAGCATTGAGCAAACTCAATACAATAATTAAAATAACAATGATCCATTCTTTGTTTTTTGTTCCATATAAATGGACATTCCTCCTAAGAATGTTAATTCAGGTGCTTCAAATTTTTATAAATTTGATTTTATGTTGAATGGTGGCTCTAAAATAGGGGATGATGATTATATTATGAAGACCTACCACCATTGCCATATTAATGTCATTGTTTATTTATTTATAAATAAATATAAGATATGATTAAAGTATTAATAAATAAACATGAGATAGGATTAAAGTATTGAATGTGAATGTGAATGACAGTTAAAAAACATGTTACTAGCTTTAAGTAGCTACTGCTACACAGAACAAATATTGACTTACTAGTCATGTTACTAGCTTTAAGTAGTTACTGCTACACAGAACAAGTATTAACTTACTAGTCATGTTACTAGCTTTAAGTAGCTACTGCTACACAGAACAAGTATTAACTTACTAGTCATGTTACAAGCTTTAAGTAGCTACTGCTACACAGAACAAGTATTAACTTTTAAAAAGTAAAGTACTAGAACTAAATAAATACAGACTTCAATATACATAAAGTTATACTGATATTGTTAAGACATTGAGTCTTAGATTTTTTGTAAACCAAATTAAATTAATCAAAGCTTTTGAACGTGAAAAAACTTCTGTTCTGTAAAACTTCTGTGATTTTGAGAAAACATTCGTAAAAAACCCATTGTTAATTCTTTCAAAAAACGACACAAATCTGTGACCTCATCAACAATATTATAGGATGCTGGACCAAAAATATTTTGCTATTTTGGGGTAAAAAGGGAGTAAAATCTTTTAAATAAGATGATCTTGTTTGGGTGCGTCTCCTGGCGGCTTCCATCGTTGGCTTCGATGATGGGTCTGATCGAAGGCGTGCCGCGGCAGGGTGCTGTCTGGCTCGTGTAGCATGACGTAGCTACGTACAATGTTTTGCTATGCGGACTGGTCTGTCCTTTTTGGGGACTGTTTTTTGCCTGCGCCTCTTGCGAATAGGATACTATATTAATAAATATAATGATATGAGACTTGAAATAAGAGACACCTTGTATCCTATGTAGAATAATTTAATTTTAAATTTGAAAGTTAAGGTGTTTGCAGGACAAACACAAGCCATCTAGCAACCACCAAGTCTAAAGGTGTGTTAGACAGACAGTTGACTAAACCAGTAGGTCTTGAACTATGTAGAGGTTCACATAATACAACTCTATTCATGTGATATCTTTTTGTTTTAGTTAAGAAGCGGTATTAATACGCCCTGTTTTGATTACATTTGATATTACATTTAACTTTATTAAATTTTCTTTTATGTATTATTAAATTTTCATGTTCCTTTGCTAAGGATATATAAAACAACTTAATTAAGTTTTCAAACAAATCTGTTTGTCCTTTCCTATATTAGAAGGGGTTATCTTCGATAGAAGCCTCACAACTTTTGTTTTAAGATATTATTATTGGCTCTGAACATCTGCATGTTTAACAATATACATCGAATACAAAGCCGATGTACAATAGGATGATCAAACGAGCTCACCTGAGTGAAGTTCGATCATTATTGTACGAAGGCTTTGTATGAAGATGTATATTGTCCCGCCCGCCCTTTACAATTTGTAAGTAACCCAAGTTGTGAGTCAGTCATCAAGCTCAATAAGGCTCTAAAGAATGACGTTTGACAGCTTGACCATAGACAATCAATACTGTAGTTTTTTTTTTAGTATAGGGAAGGATTTAAAGCGCGTAAGGTGCCAAGCAACTCGGAGAAGCTGCATGTTTAACAATATACATCTTCATACAAAGCCTTCGTACAATAATGATCGAACTTCACTCAGGTGAGCTCGTTTGATCATCCTATTATAGGTACAGTGGCGGTCTAGGACGGCGTAACACTTCCGGGTTTTCTGTATTGTAAAATAGCTCGTGTTTTTTAGTAATTCAGTCTATGACGCACGAAACTATAGACAAAACTGTTACGCCGTCCTAGTCCGCCACCTAAAACCTACCCACTTAAAACTTCGCTGTATGGACTTTTGATACCTACTATGCCCGCCCAGAATGGGAGAATTAAAAAAACAACAACGTCAAATCAATCATTACCAGACAAATAGATAGAACAGTAATGGAAAAATTTGTATAGAAAATGAAATTGTTATTTTTACTGATTTCGCTTAAATTTTTCCATATGTTCTCACCTTTTAATCCTTCCATGGACTACTACGAACATTTCAAAACCAAAATCAGCTAAATCGGCCCGGACGTTCTCGAGTTTTAGCGAGACTAACGAACCACGATTAATTTTTATACTTATACACAGCATTCCTTATTCTGAGACACAGTGTAATCTTTGATTGGTGCACAAATAGAAGATCTCATTCTAGACATGGAAAAAATATAATTCGTTGTTAACCTGCAATTTGGCATTAGTTTTATTTAAATCAGTTCTATAACACAACGAACACGAAAAAACATTAATAAAAATTAAAATTTGACCTGAGTTATTTTTTTCTATTAAGTCTAGATTGAGATCTTCAGATTCAGGGTTTCTTTTTATAATAATAATAATTTTATTTCGGAAATCAGACAGACAGATTGCACACAGTGCACCAACCAAATATCCACACTGTATATAGTATAGATAGATAAATACTAATGTTAATACCGTCAAATAGTTACGGAAGAACAGAAAGTGTGGAGTTGTCATGCTACTTTTATCAAGATTGTCGGAGGTCGGTCGTCATGTCGGCGTTATCAAAACAAAACGGTAACTAAGGGTAGTTGCATAGAAATGCTCTACCGACCAGCGTTGTTCCGGCAGCCGCCTGCGGAGACGCCGCGCCGCCAGCCGCCGTGGTGCAGCTTCATGTTCCAGCGGTGCTTGTCGGACAGCGAGGGCTCGTCGCGGCTGGTGTCCGCGTCCAGGTGAACCGTCTCCAGGTGGGTGAACAGCTTGCGGAGATCCGTGAAGAGCACCCAGAAGCCCTGCTGGACTGTTGTTAGTCGCTCGCGCTCGTGAAGCGGTATTGATTTCCATCTGGATGTACATAAAAATTATTAATACAAGTATACCTACCTACTTTTCTAATCTAATTAATGATTTTGAATTTATTAATTTACTGAAATCGGTTTTTAAAACTACATAATATATACTGAAAAACTGAACCTGTTGTGATCTAGGACGACGTGGGTTATGGGCGCATCGCCTGGTGCCGGTGGTCGGCAAAGTCGCACCACGTATGTCGGACCCTCAGATGAGTCAACCTGGTGATCATAGGAATGCTTAGTACTTGCATAATAGGTACCTAGGTAATAAGTATATGCCTATACTCAAATAAATCTTATACATACCTTGTCTACGCTAAATATTCTATAATTCATGTCAGGTTCTATACCGGTTACTTTTTCTTGAGTTATCGTCTGAAAATAAAACAGAAATTTGTTTAGTGTTTTTACCTGTATTTCATTTTACTCGTTTCAAAGTGAGCGCTGGTGAGTGATAAATGAAAAATTGTTGGTCACGAGCACCGAACTTTGTCTTGCGGCTAGGACCACTGCTCCAAAAATAGCCCTAGTCTGCGACATAGGGTAGTACTGGTTGAATGCTCTAAGGGTAGTACAAATAAATATTTGCATATATAATTATATGTAGGGTCGAAAAGAAGACTCTTGAGACCATCTTGTAGACTAACAGTACAATTTAGAGCTTCAAAAAATAATAAATTATAATTTCGTTGTACACATTTATTAACGAAAATTCAGAGAGGGGTGTTATAATTTTAATGTGTGTATCTGTCTGTATGTCTATCTGTGTATCTGTCTGTGGCATCGTAGAGCCCACGCAGCTGAACCGATTTTCTTTAGTTTTTTTTTTAATCATAGATAAATTCAGGCCGAGTGTTCTTAGCCATGTCTGATGAAGATCTGATCAGCGGTTTGAAGATCATCAGCTCTTGAATAATGGATGAGGGAATCTAACTATCTTCCATATGTTCGATCTATTTAAAATTAGGTACCGTGTTACATCTATGATATTGAAAGTATATGGTAAGGTAACCATGACCTAATCAGCCGTTTGCAGATAATCAGCTCTTGAATAATGGATGAGAGGATCTACTATCTTCCATATGTCCTATCGATTTGAAATTTGGTACCGTGTTTCTTCAATGATATTAAAAGTATATGGTAAGGTAACCATGACCTGATCTGCAGTTTGAAGATCAGCAGCTCTTAAATAGTGGATGAGAGGATCTAACTACCTTCCATTTGTCTTATCGATTTAAAATTTGGTACCGTGTTATTTCAAGGATATTGAAAGTATGTGGTAAGGTAACCATGACCTGATCTGCCGTTTGAAGATGATCAGCTCTTAAATAGTGGATAAGAGAACCTAACTACCTTTCATATGTCCTCTATCGTTTTGAAATTGGTACCGTGTTACTTTAATGATATTGAAAGTATATGGTAAAGCAACCGTTATCTTTTGAAGATGATTAGCTCTAGTTCTAGTTAAGTTGATGAGGGGTCTGCCTGGGTCGGGGGTTTTTTAATGTTTTAATTAGAGTTATTATTATGTATACTAAGAGCATATATCAGTGAGAGTGAGACCCACCGGCGTGCTGTGGTGCGCGCAGGTGAGCACGCTGGTAGTGTCGAGCAGCGCGTGCAGCGCCGCGGCGTCGCCGAGGTCGGCGAGCGGCAGCGACTCCGTGATGCCGCCCGTCAGGTCCGCCAGCCCGTCCAGCAGGCTGCCGTACTTCAGCGCCTCGTACGACCCGTGCAGTCTACAGATTTTATTTATATTAACAGAGCCTGGGCCGATAGTTTGATCGGTCTGGTCCGTATAGAGGTACAGTACTCCAAAAGTGATGATGCGCATTGAAATCTTAAATTCTGGTCGACTACTATTGTATTCCCGAGCTTTGGAAGACAATATGTAGGTATTATCTAAGTGCATCTTGTTCAGGCATAATTTAGTAAAATTATGTTTTAGATTTGATTAGGGTGTTTCCGTGAAAACGACAATTAGCTAAGATCTGCATGCGCATTATTAATTTGGGTGTACTGTACATGGCAGTATGCGCACTAACTCTATACTGATCCTCCGACCGATCGGTCATCTTAAAATCGCTGTACAGGTTTTAGGTATAACCAGTTCACTGCCACCACTTAGTGTACTATGTTTAATGATTTAAGCCGAAACTATGGTGTTTATTAGATAATATTATAAAGTTGGTGATGTGCAGAAATGCGTTGCTGTCAAATTAATGATTGTCATTTCATGGATAGTGGCCACAGAACACATTTTTTATTTGGTTTTCGCCATAATAAACTCAAATGTATGTCATCTGTATAAGAAAGGTAAAACTGACTTGGCATAAGCTTTCTCCAAGAGCGCCGGCCACAGCTGCTCGGTCCCGCTGGACTGCAGGAAGGCCAGGCGGCCGTTGACGGTCGGCAGGCGGTCGTCCACCAGCACCTCCAGCCACTGCCCGCACCACCAGAGCCTGAACCTGCACAATAACATGGCTCAAATTTCAAATGATAAAATTTGAATTGAAAATGCTGACGACTCAAACTACGAGATAGATACATTCCACGACTAGTTTCTATGTATACAGGTACAACCTATCCGGAAACTACCTTGTTACATTCATAATTATGGTACCTAATTTACTTTGTCTCATAACCGTACGTACAAGCCGACTCGGCGAACTTCTTACCGACTGACAATAGATATTCACACAATAATCATTATAAATCATAGCCTTCTTTGTTCTAATGTCTAAATATACTGTGAAAATTTATCAAATTGCAATCAGTTATTTTTACGTGAAATTGGAAAAAACCTATAAACATCCTCACAAACTTTTGCATTTATAATATTACATATTACTTGAAGTGGGTCAGTAAGTTATAATATAGATGAAGATGCTAATAATGATATTGGTGTAGGTACCTACATGTTGCATGTTATACTTCTTCAGACTTATGTCTAATACTGTATACTGTAATAATAATTGATACAAACCTGAAAACTCCAGTGTAGGGCTCGTCAAACCTCTGGTCGGCCGGCACCACGCGGTAGAACAGGCCCTTGCTGAGGTACAGCACGCCGAGGCATGACACCAGCCACTTGTCTCCTGAAGTACGCATTTCACAACATGACATAAATTCGTGTCTAGAGATCTCTAGTCGTGTCATACTGCAGGATCTCATTAAATAGGTATTGCATTGGTTATCAAGATTTTACATTGCATTGGTTAACAAGAATTTTTTTCGCGATTGGCACTAGTATCCTTACAGGGCATACAAAAGGCTTACTTGATAACATAAATTACTTAAATAAATTTAGTGCTAACACATTAATGACTAAGGTGGGTTGCCTGGAATAAATCACTTTTAGCCCGCCTTAAGGCCCGGCTTAAGGCCGCCTATTGCATGCAAATTCAATTCAATTTGTTTGTACCCCGAATTAATTAATGTAAGTACTTTTGTATCTTACTTTGTATGCAATAAAGTGTTTCTATTCTATTCTAATATTCAAAGATATGTACGTATAATACCTACCTATAAAATAGTAACATGATACATGATACATATGTCGTAAGAAGATTTGATAATAAGGTTTTTTTGCAAAAAACCTAGGGATTTTGCAAAAACTCGGATAATTTGATAATAGGATTACTTTTATTGGCTAGATTTTTTTTGGCTAGTTAACTCTTATTCTGATTGGTGTTAAATTACCTTTGACGCTACAGAGAACCAATCAGAATAAGAGTCGGACAGTAAGCAATATAATCCAGCCAATCAGAGTTAAGAAAGGTTTAATTTTTTTCAATTATACTACTTAGGTTTTTTTCAAAAAAAAAACAGCTTTTTGTCAGGATGATTGGATAAAAATTATCCTTATATCAAATTATCCGGGTTCTCGCAAAATCCCTAGTTTTTTTTTACAAAAAACCTAATTATCAAATCTTCCTACGACACATACAAATAAATAAATCGGACACAATGCGCAGGCATTCGCTTAGATAACCAATATTAAAAGATGTGTAAGCAGTTTAACGTATTTTGATTTTGATATGCCAGTAGTGGGTTGGAATAATTCCCATTACACACATAGAACCTATGTGCCGATGGTATGGTTATCTACTGCGCGGGCCCGCGATTTTATTTTATAAGATCTTAAATAAAATTTATAATTTCTTAAATTTACTTACTATACACGAAATAATTTTTATTTCGGTGATAAAATCAAGTTTAACGGAGTTCTATGCCATTTTCATAATATTTTTACAACAAAGCGGAAAAAGCCTATAAGTATTCTACCTAACACCTTAATAAATATACTTATAAAACTATTATTATATAATTACTATATTATGACCTACATCCAACAACATGTATAAGTAATAATATCATTACTGTTTACGACCTCATCATACATGTTTACGACGGCCCCTTCAAGCAGCTGGCAGGGATAAATGGAGAACGCTCCAGCTCCACCGACAAGAGCGCAGCAAAATATGAAGAGACTGAATTGTGTGTGTTTGCTTATAAGGTACTCACTAGGGGTCCGAGAGTCAAAGTGCAGATACAAAACAAACTTTAAAATTTACTAGTTTTCCTAAAGAAGACCGGGCGCGGGGCGGAGCTCGGCGCGTGCGCTCGTGATACGGCGAACAATGCGGTATAAGTGGGGCGTGAGAGATGAAAATCAGTGAAACGGTACGGTAGCGAGCACGCGGATACATTACGTTATGACCTTGTTGCAAGCGATAGAAATGTTTTATTGAAAAGTGATAACACTTTTGCATTAGAAAGTCACGATAAGACTAGCAACCTAGTACTTAACTTAAATAGTGGTTTGCTACGTAATTTGCTTAGGTATATCTACGTATAATTTTCAAAATAATATTACATACATACCTAATGTTGTGTTATCTCAGCGCTAAGTAAGAAACACCTTTGCACTGGTGTATAATATTTATTAGGTCTCAGGTATTCGTTTGGTAACGAATTTGAAAATATGGTACTACAATACGCACGTGTCACATTCACTAAACTAAACATGAGTTTGATATTATCAAATTCAAATTACAACCGTAATGAATCGGAGTTGGTGGTATCGTGACAGCCAAAGCGACCAAAATTTATATGTAAAGTACCTACCTAACTATTTTATGTTCTATTCTATACTTTCTTTATTTTATGTAAAACTTAGTCACGCAGTTAATTAAATTAAAGCATCTGCAGTAAATTGGTGGCCCATAGCAATTTCTAATACACTATCTGACACGGCGAACTTACATAACGTACAGCCTTGGGTTCTAAATTATTAAGCATATTTTAAAGCCTTTTTCAGCCTGGGATAATGTAGCTTCCCGATACTGAAATAATTTCCCAAATAAATTGATTACTTTTATTACGTATCTATTCGACGCAAACAAACACATAATCAAATCTTTCCTCTACAGATGATAATAATATCAGTATTTTATATTCCTATCAATTTGATTTACAATATTATACTATACAGTTAAAAGTATATATGCATTTGAATATAACTCGATAATCGGTCTCCGTATGGGCGATGACTCGTAAGATATTTTTATTAGAGTGCGTTCCAAGCTAACAGCTAAGTCTGCGCGCGGTAAAAATATGAACCAATTAGCAATATGTCTGTCTAATAACAATTTGTTTTGAATGGCAAGTGAAGAACGTCAAGTACGTGTATACAGAGGCGCCCCCAGTCGCGCCGCCAGTACTTAGCTGGCACGTCGTACTCGTCGGCAAATCGATACGATAGTCACGCAGTATTTGTTTTTTGTTAAAAAAAAACATTTTGAAAACTAACCATATAGTATAATATATTAATAAAAACCTTATTTTCGCAAAGTTCTCCCTTAGCTATTTGTTAAAGAATTTATTTTTCATACAAAAACATTATATTTAATTACTGAGGTCAAAAAAAACGCCCAGAAAATATATTTTTTAAATCGTAGGTACTTATTTCTTGTAAACTGGTTTATAAACAGTAAATATGTCAACACGTACATAATTGACGTGTATTAGATATACTATAGATCTTCGAACATTCAATTTTTAGATATAAGGTATATAAAACGCAAAAATTCGCAATGAGCAAGCAAATAAAGTAGTATTTATACATTCATACGCTGTGATTTTACCACTTGTATCTACTACATGAAAGAAATATGTGATTCTATTCTATTTAATTAAATAATAAATATAAACATTGAAATACATAATTTACCCATTTTCCCCGGTACCACATCGAAGGTGTCGCACGAGTCACTCACGAAGGACGGGTTTGCGTACAGCTCCTGAAAAAAATATTATATTATCATTATAACTTATCGTATGTGCTATTTTACGGTGACAATGTTAAAAAATGATTTTCATATTGAGTGATTTAGGTACTTATATCAACAATAGAAATCCTAGGAGGTTGAAGATTCAAAGTAGGTATACTGTAAACATCATCATTTTATGAATATACGAGCTATCCCGGCTTACTTCGTTACGCCATAGAATAAAGATACTTCTAAAGACTTGGCTCTATAGACTATGTTCTTTCGACTGCCCAGAATGGGCGAATAAAAAAACAAATAACAACAACAAACCACATGTCAAAATATGTAAACAACGGAAATAACTCAAATTTAAAAATTTAAAAACCCCCGACCCAGTCAGACCCCTCATTAACTTAAGTAGAACGAGAGCTAATCATCTTAAAAATATCATGGTTACCTTAACATATACTTTCAATATCATTGAAGTAACACTAACACTGTACCAAATTTTTAATTGATAGTACAAATGGAAGGTGGTTAGATCCTCTCATCCATTATTTAAGAGCTGATCATCTTCAAACGGCAGATCAGGTCATGATTACCTTAAAATATACTTTCAATATCATAGATGTAACATGGTACCAAATTTTAACTAGATCGGACATAAGGAAGCTAGTTAGATCCTCTCATCCATCATTCAAGATCTGATCATCTTCAAACGGCTGATCAGGTAATGGTTACCTTACCGTATACTTTCTATATCATAGATGTAACATGGTACCAAATTTCAAATCGATTGGACATAAGAAAGCTAGTTAGATCCGCTCATCCATTATTCAAGAGCTGATCATCTTCAAACGGCAGAGCAGGTCATGGTTACCTTAACATATACTTTCAATATCATAGATATAACATGGTACCAAACTTCAACTCGATCGGACCTAAGGTAGCTAGTTAGATCCTCTCATCCATTATTCAAGAGCTGATCATCTTCAAACGGCTGAGTAGGTAATGGTTACCTATCCATAGACTTTCTATATCATAGATGTAACATGGTACCAAATTTCAAATCGATCGGACATAAGGAAGCTAGTTAGATCCTCTCATCCATTATTCAAGAGCTGATCATCTTCAAACGGCAGATCAGGTCATGGTTACCTTACCAAATACTTTCTATATCATAGATGTAACATGGTATCAATTTTCAACTCGATCGAACATAAGGATGCTAGTTAGATCCTCTCATCCATTATTCAAGAGCTGATCATCTTCAAACGGCAGATCAGGTCATGGTTACCTTACCAAATACTTTCTATATCATAGATGTAACATGGTACCAAATTTAAACTCGATCGGACATAAGGAAGCTAGTTAGATCCTCTCATCTATTATTCAAGAGCTGATCATCTTCAAACGGCAGATCAGGTCATGGTTACCTTACCAAATACTTTCTATATCATAGATGTAACATGGTACCAAATTTCAAATCGATTGGACATAGGGAAGCTAGTTAGATCCTCTCATCCATTATTCAAGAGCTGATCATCTTCAAACCGCTGATCAGATCTTCATCAGACATGGCTAAGAACACTCGGCCTGAAATTATCTATGATACAAAAAAAAACTAAACGAAAATCGGTTCAGCCGTTTGGGCTCTACGATGCCACAGATAGATACACAGACAGACAGACAGATACACACGTTAAAATTATAACACCCCTCTCTGAATTTTTCGTTCGGGGGTTAAAAAGATTGCACCTTGGGTTACATTTTTTAAGGTTTAAGTAAGGATCCCTATTTTTTTTTTTATCTAATATAGCCTATGTCACTCGGGGATAGTGTAGCTTCCTACCAGTAAAATATTTTTTTAAATCGGTTCAGTATTTCCGGCGCCTATAATTACAAATAAACAAACAAATCTTTCCTCTTTATAATATTGGTATAGATAACCTACATTGTATTAAGTTAGAAGGTATAGCTTCGGTATATGGTAACTTGGTGATTGTTTATATAAGTTTGGCTTCTCTGCTTAGGCTGTGTATAGTGTAAAGTACAGAGTACAGTACACCGCTCGAAGCGCAGCGGAGCGCGTAATGAAGCGAATCCGTGCGGTGCGGGAGGCCTCGGGCCCGGTGAATTTAAATATAAGTGTTTTTCAAGTTGTTTATTTTTAAATTAGATTGCTGATTTCAAATGCTTTCTTTAGAGCTTTTTGCAGTGTGCATAAGGCTTAGTTTGCATACAAATAGTAGGTACCTAGTAAGTAGCGATGGCTTGGGGACCAGGCGAGGGCTAAGCAAGGACCCACCACCAACCTTAACGAGTGCAGCAGTTTGGTGAGTTCTGCAGATCTCGAGAGTTACGAGATTACGAGCGTGAATCGGTGCACAAACATTCTGGGCAAACATTGACAACTTTACATTGAATATAATATAATATAATAAGTTTTTATTTGTTTATATAAAAGTAGTTTCCTAAGTATATTACTTATTCATAGTTATTAATTAATTTGTGTCATTTGATAATTTCATTAACAACTAGCTGACCCGGCAGACTTCCTATCTTAAACTGACTGAAACGACTACAGTTCAGAAGGGAAAATTTAACAGTCTTTTTTTCATCTTCCTCGTTATTTTCTAAAATTATCTCACCTATTAAACCTTCCCTGTACTTACCTGGACTAAGAACATTTCAAAACTAAAATTAGCTAAATCGGCCCAGCCGGCCGTTCTCGGTTCTTAGCGAGACTTACGAACCACGCTAGAACCACGATTAATTTTTAAAAACATATAGTAGATAGATAGTAAATAATAGATAGATAGATAGTTAGATAGATAGATATATAGATAGATATATAGGTAGATAGTAGATATTATATATGCAAACTAATAACGACGATAGCAGGATTCAACTACAGCCAACAGTCGGCCTTCGCTTAGCCTCGGTGGGTCATTAAATTTCCGAGCGCGTCGCCCGCGCAGTCAAGCCGTGGGCGCCGCTGCAGCGGTAACGGGACCCGCCCGCTCTTGTGAGACAGGTGACGCTGTGAGGTGACGCAAATTATAGCGCTATGTCCTAAAGATAAAATAAATTTATAAAATAAACTGTTTTCGATTTCGAAGAATTCGAAGACACAAATTCAAACCACGAATTATCATTTGTATTTACTACCTACCTATAAATTCATTATTATATTCAAAGAATTCTGTAAGTATATAAAACATGTAAGTTTCTGTATTAAAATACTCATACTTACTTATTAAAAGATAAAGAAATAATTTCTTTTTTACAAAAAGGGACCCGCCTTCAACAAACTAAATCACATAAACTGAGAACTTCCTCTTTTTCAAAGTCGGTTAAAATAGGTACTCAAACCTTCTCCTGCATGTAACAAATACATTGCTGAAAACCGCATCAAAATTGAGCCAAACGCGAGATAATCGCGGACAAACATACATACATACAGACATGCATACATACATACATACATACATACAGGTCAAACTGATAACCTCCTTTTTTGAAGTCGGTTAATAATATCCACCCACATGTTCACATACACATTTTTTTGAATGATTAAGTGAATATTATTTATTGCACACATGTTAAAATCATTGACCGTTTTAGGAGGTCAATGACCGGAGAGTTCCAATGACTTTGAATTAAGTTTTTTTTTCTCGTGATAAACTTACAAATAAAAATCTAAAACTTCCGTGGACTACGATAAACATTTCAAATACAAAATCAACTAAATTAGCCCAGCTGTTCTAAAGTTTAGCGAGACAAACGAACCGCGGGGTCACTAGTTGTCTATATAAATTGTAGGTTGTGTAGGTACCTTGGCTCGTTTCCAGACGAAGTTAAAGGGCGGTGTCTGGTAGTAGAAGACGGAGGTCTGCGTGGCCGGGAAGTCGGGGTCCTCCCACAGCTCGTTGCGCACGAGGCACATCGACTTGATGTGCTCGTAGTCTGTCATTCTGAAATAACATTTTAAGAGGAGTTTAATGGAATAAAAAAAAAACATTATTGTACGGATCTGAGACCAAATGCTCTCCGCAACTAACTCATTTTTCGTTTCGCTCGCGCCGAGTCGCAGACACGGCTCGAACAGAAAAGACGTGGAGTCGACGAATGAGGATCAATATATGTAATATAGTTATGAAAAATTCAAAATAATTATTATCCACGCATATTATTATATTATATATAATAATTATTATATTCTTCATGACAAAACTTTTTTTATTATGAATTATTATCCACGCTATTCTTCATGACAAAACTTTTTTCTATTGTGAATTTTCAGAATTATCAAAATCAGACTATTTATTACTGAATCAGAATATTATATTTTTTAGCACAGGTAACATTAATGCTAATATGACTTATATACGATGATTTCAGTTCTCTACCTCCTGTAGTTTATGAGAATTACTTACTTGATTTAAAAACGCCTTCCTCACCAATATAGCGTCTTCAGATAAATCTCAGAATTTCCATATTTTACGAAATAGACAACATTTTTTTTACAAAAATTACACAGGCTATAGTAAAATTATACAAAAAACTGAAAAAGATCGTGATAAAAAGTTGAAAAAACATGTTTTTTTTTGGGAAATTGATAAATTTTTAAATACATACAAATAAATAAATAGGTATGCCGATACCTATAGGTACATTATCGTATGTACCTATAGGTATCGGCATATTATTGGGAAAGTAAATATGTAGTGATAGCACAGAGAATATAATACTTTACCAGGTAATAGTAAAAGACTCATCTTAGTTTATGTACTGAAAATAAATTAAGAGGACCGTGCGTACCCCGAGCGCGTCCATACAAAAATAGAAATCATTTTTCCACTTTTACCTGCGCACATATAGAAACGATTTGAAAATGGCGGCCGTTGTATGCTATCTCTTCTTAACTCATCCCTCATACTAATATACACGAGATAGCATGCGTTCGGCCGCCATTTTCAAATCGTTTCTTTATCTGCGCGGCTTATACTAATTATTTTCCAATCGTCATTAAGTTTTAGTATGTTACTAGCACTATAAAAAAACTAGGTGTTTGTACGTTTTCCTATTTCCAAATTTGGCTATAGATTCAGACTTATAGGCACCTGAAATATAGATGTTTTCAAATAAAAATTGGTCGGATAAAGTTGTTTGTTTTACAAAACCAATGCATAATTTATAAGAAAAGAAAAACTTACAAACCTAGATTATTTAATGCTAAAGCGATGGTGTTGCTAAGATTGAGGTAGTGAAAACGTTTTCCCCCGAAACACAAATTTCATTAAAAAATATGATCTTTCTCTCTCTGTCGCATGGATGCGGTTAGGGGGCGACAGCATGAGTTTTTCTTGATATTTTTGCGTTGCTATACTGTCATCTTAAACCCGGAGGCGTTGCTTTCAACCTAGAAAAGCAGGTAAGATACATTTTACCGCGAAAAAAGCGGAAACAGCTTTATCTACAGACTCACAATAATAGCTGTTGTATGGTAGTGGCTTTTTACGATTTCACGTGGTGCGGCAGTACTAGAAATATGTACCTACGCTCTGAGGAACAACAGCAAAGTTGGTACTTACTTTCTTTATAAGATTCATTTTCCGCTCTGTAGGTATGTCTGTGATTTATAAAATAAACTAATAATTTGTCGGCCAGAAAATTGGTTTTTAGGTACCAAGTATTCGAAACAGGGAGCAGAGTTGTACGAATCAATGAGAAACATTTTAGGATCATTTAATTAAATGAATAGTAACGTATTCTCATTTTTATACTAATACAACAATATATCGCTTTCCGAAACAACATTAGGACGAAATAAAGGTATGGTGTTATTAGGTATGGTGAGCTAAATAACTGTTTTGATTTGTTACATTCTGTCAGAAGTCCCCTGTGTGTAAATACATAGTCAATATCAATATCATCATCATCAATATACATAGTATAAAACAAAGTCGCTTCCCGCGTCTGTCCCTATGTATGCTTATATCTTTAAAACTATGCAAATGATTTTGATGCGGTTTTCTTTAAAATATAGTGTGATTCTAGAGGAAGGTTTATAAGTATAATAAATGCACAACATAGTAATAGTTAAGGAGGTACGAAGTTCGCCGGGTCGACTAGTACATAGTATAAAATAAAGTCGCTTCCCGCGTCTGTCCCTATGTATGCTTATATCTTTAAAACTATGCAAATGTTTTTGATGCGGTTTTCTTTAAAATATAGTGTGATTCTAGAGGAAGGTTTATAAGTATAATAAATGCACAACATAGTAATAGTTAAGGAGGTACGAAGTTCGCCGGGTCGACTAGTACATAGTATAAAATAAAGTCGCTTCCCGCGTCTGTCCCTATGTATGCTTATATCTTTAAAACTATGCAACGGATTTTGATGCGGGTTTTTTAATAGATAGAGTGATTCAAGAGGAAGGTTTATAAGTATACTAGTCGACCCGGCGAACTTCGTACCGCCAAACCTATTACAATGTTGCTCATGTGCTGTACTTATAAACCTTCCTCTGGGATCACTCTATCGATCACAAAAAACCGCATCAAAATCCGTTGGATACTTTTAAAGATATAAGCATACATAGGGACAGACGCGGGAAGCGACTTTGTTTTATACTATGTATTGATAATACATGAGCAAAATAGTAATAGGTTAGGCGGTACGAAGTTCGCCGGGTCGACTAGTATAGAAAAAAAGTCGCTCCCCACGTCTGTCACTATGTAAATTTAAATCTTTAAAATTATAAAACGGATTTTGATTCGTTTTTTTTAATAGATACAGTGATTCAAGAGGAAGGTATAAAGGTATGCACAATATAGTAATAGGTTAGGCGGTAGCTACGAAGTTCGCCGGGTCGACTAGTAATAAGTAAGCCTGAAGTGCCGATTTCTAAAGCCCTGTAGGTCCGCGGGCGTAAGAATAGGTCTACAGTATACCCTGCCTGTCGTAAGAGGCGACTAAAAGGGGTCTTTGGGGTCGTGGGTGTGAAGGGCGGGGGCCCGACACAGTCATCAAACGGCCCCAAGATGTGCCCCGGCACAGCTTGTGGCACTGTGCCGCCGCAGCTACAACGGCGAGCCGGGGAGGGAACAACATGCCCTCCCCGAGCACGAAGCTGATAGCAGCTGAGCGTGGGAAGAACTTCGGACGCCAGTAATGCGTGGTTCCCGGGGTCCTTCCCAAAAGCGCCAAGACGGCCGCCGGGGAGTTTTAGTGGGTGCGAGCCCCACATACCCCCGACGAAATGCGATAGGCATTTCCACCCGTTACAAAAAAAAAGTGCAGATTTCTAGAGCACTGATAGCCTAACTTTAGAAATTACTCGATGCCTTTTCCGCAGGCAGATTCAGCGCTAACAATTTGACTCCCACTAGTGAAAGGTACCATAAAGTATTCCTGTCTGCTTAAATAAATCTTTAATTGGTATTGAAAGTAAATATATATTTGGTAAAATTTTAGTTAGCCTAATAATTTCTCTTAGAATATGGCAGACAAACACTAAACTCAACAAACGGACATCGATATTCCTCATAACGATGTTCGGCCTCTTCTAAATCGAAACCGGATCTTCTAAGTAACAGTTAACATTACTGCCAACTGAACCCGGAGCTATTTTTAAGTCATGAATAATAAAAAGAAAGTTTTATGTTACAAAATAAAAAGAAACAATGAGTAGGTACACGCGTTGATGTCTTTTGTATGCGCAAATGCAATTTCGTCAGCTTTGACTCGTTGTATTCAAAAGTTTTATTATATTTTTATATATTATCATAATTAAGTTAATTTCAATAAAAATAATATTGTAATTTATAAGCAAAATAAAACAAATTGAAATTGCTGCTCTCATGGCGAAAGTTCTTTCAACGTGCAAAACAAAAGGAGAACTAGGTAAGTATATAGGTATCCGAGTTAAGGCTAACAAACCGACCGGCAGATTGTAAAAGTTGTTCTTATTGCACAACCGGTCCCGATGGCCACTTTCCATGTGGTAAGTAAAGTTCCTGGCACGTATCTTCATTTGATAACAACTCCTCAAAGCTTACCTGAATGTTTTTGTCGTATATCACACATGCTGAAAAAATAGCACAACACCAATAGTAGTAAATCACAAAAGATAATATCGACGCGCGCGGCAAGCAGGCTCGCGGCTCGCGGTTGACGAGGCGACTCGCGCGTGCTTCCCCCTCCCGGCTGCTGCCTGCGCCGCGCCGCCGCCGCCGCGCCCTGCCGCCCGCCTCCCGCTCCCGCCAACTCCAAGCAACGGTCCACGACCAGACCACGTCTCTCGCTTGATGCGGACTGCAGAGAGAAGCTGTCAGTCTGGTCGTGACGTCACGCGGCCTAGCTCTACTTGCTACTCTAATTGAGTCTTGAAATATCCAGCGCAGGTCAATTTATATTCTCGCTAAGATAAAAGCCCTCACTCACTATCAAAAGTAAATATTTATATTATTCAAAACTTATAGCAGCGACCAAATACGAATGTAAATATAAAAAATAATTGTTTTATTTATAAATACCTACTATGATAATGAATTATGAACAGGTTCATAGTTTCAGTTAATATCCGGAGTAGGTAACTACACAGTGAGTACTGAATCAAATTAGTTGTTGCATTCCGGACAGACGGACGGTTTCAGTTGAGGATGGACAACATCTCACGCGGGCGGGAGCATCCGCGCCACGCTCTGTTAGCCGCCCGCACCGTGGCACGTGGCCCGTGGCACACCGGCGGCGGCGGCAGCGACGGTATTGTTGATACCACTTTACCGCTACGTTAAACTGCAGACTGCAGATCATGCTGTATTTATTTTGCTAGTTATTGAAATATTTTCTTACGTTTTAATAAAAAATTGTGGTGCTAAGTCTTGCTTTGCCTCTATTATAATAATAAAGTACCGTCTCTCAAGCAATATCTAAACTGCAACGCAAAAAAAGAATTAACTCTTTATAATACTTATATTTATTGGTACTTATATATATGTATGTAACTACTTTAAATTACAGATAGTATAAATATGGGGATTTTTATTTAATTGATTACAACAACATAGATACCTTAAGACTAGATTGTCGTCTATCACTTTTTTAGAATTAAAATACTATAATTATGTTAGTTACGTATACAAATTATGATTAGATGGACGGTTTAATAGGACGTATATCCCGAACGCGTCCATACATAAAGAGTAAACGTTTTTCCACTATACTAATTATTTTCCAATTGCCATGTATGAACTTAGTTATAGTATGTTACTAGCACTATAAAAAACTAGGTTTCTATCACTTTCTATAGACAAAAAATTATTTCATTCGGGAAACGTTTGACATTGACATTTCATAGGTGTTGCTACTAAAGAAAGATCTCCGCCGAAAAAGGGAAAAAAATACCCACAAGAGTAAAAAAATAATAGAATGCCTAATAAAATAAGTTTTACCTTTAAATATTTGCTTTGATAAACTATTACGAAAACAAAAATTATTATCTAAGTAAGTATATTAACTAACAAATTCATACTCACATGTTGTATAATATTTACTTAAACCTACTACAAAATATGTATCCCCTACAGGTTGCCATGATTACCTTTCTGGCGCGACCCTTATCCAGTTTACTAACATCACTTTCTTTCTTCTGTATTTGAGGACAATAAAGTGTTTATTCATTCATTCATTCATTCATTCATTCATTCATTCATTCATTCATTCACTTTTTTTTTCATACAAACTGTTACACTCTGCATCAGCACCCGCAAAAACTTTGAAAACACCTACCACATTACTTTATAAGGAAACCTAATATTCGCCATACATATTGTATCAAGGACTCCAGGACTAATAAACGCAATTATAATATCATAAGTATTATGAGGAGCTCATTTTGAAAATTTTAAGATAGTGTCATTACTTTAGATTTTAGCAAAAAAACCTGTTTTACCCTAAACTCAGGGGCAAAATATTAAAAAAATAAAACCATTTATGATGTTTGTAATGCAATGACAATATACAGTGTAAATTTCAACTTTCTAAACCCAGCATTTTAGGGGTTTCATACAAACTGTTACACCCTGTATACGGCGTCCCGGTTAAGTTATCCCAAAATCCCGTCTTAGTGGGTGCCTATGTCGCGTAAGGAAGCTACTGTCCAAATTTCATCTTTCTATCTTCAGCGGTTTCGGCTGGGCGATGATGAATGAGTGAGTGAGTGAGTAGATCAGTGGTATTTGGGTTTTATATATACTTATAGATAGATGTCCGATAATAAACGTTCCATATTATATGGTATTTAAATACAAAAATAACTTTTATTTCAATATTCCGAACAATTGATTGAATTCATTATAATTATGCACTTTATTTCATTCTTAATCAGTCATACATAGCAAACCTTTCAAAAAATAAAAGCCGCTGCGCTGTAAGATGTCACGTCACATCTGTCACATTGATTGATTAGACTTCCCACTTCCCTGAATTTGAAAAATGTGCCACGCGCCACGCCTCACGCCCATTAAGATTTGTTTTTGTTTGTTTACACATGCCAAAAATAATAGCTGTCAGTCATTTCCGGAATTCAAGAATTACGTATTCCTTTTTTCAATATTCGCTATAGATTCAAACTTATAGGCCCCCGAAATACAGAGATTTGCTGATAAAACATTGTTCAGATAAAGTTGTTTGTTTAACAAAACCCAAAGTATACCTATTTAAAAAAAAAGGAAAACGTATAAACCTAGATATTTAATGCCGAAGCGATGGCCATCAAAATAATTGTGATTTGGGCGACATCGTAAGTTTTTCTTAATATTTTTGCGTTGCTATTCTGTCCTCTTAAAGGGAACTTTCTTTTTCATCGAACACCACTTCATTTACATCAATATCCTGCGCTAAAAACCTGCGCTTTCTATTTTTTTTTGATAACCGCGCAAGTGACAAAATTACATTATGGTCGTGGCCATATCGTAAAATTGGCCATTTCATGATATGGCCGGCCATTTCATGAAAAGTGCACATTTCATGAAATGGCCAATATTCGTTTAAAGATTTGGCCAAGTGATCGTATGACTATTTCATGAAATGGCCAAACGTTAGCGATCATATCGTTTGATTGTTAGAAATTTCTCCGCTAGTGGCGCTGTTGTTGCGTGTGTTGTGTGATTTGATGTGACGCGCCATTACGGTTTACAATAATAAAATGAAGAAAATAAAAGAATTTAAGTGAGTAAAAAGACGATAAAAGTAAGTACAGAACAACTACGTTTTGATTCAAATATTTGTGAGTTTTATGCAAACCAATCGATAAACGAAAGCAACGTCAAAAACCATGGAGTTTCGAAAGATTTTTTAAAGGTCCGTATTTAAATCATACATTACTCGAATAATAGTAACGTAACTTTTTTTTAACTAGTTATTGTGTTCTGAGTTAGATTATTTATATTTAGCTAGTACTGGGAACTTTAACAAGTTAAATAATGGAATTTAAATTTTTAGGTTACACAATAACGTTTTGGCCAAACGTGGTCGGCCAAATCGTTAACCATTGATGTTTTGACGATCTGGCCAACGAATATTGGCCATTTCATGAAATGTGCACTTTTCATTTAATGGCCGGCCAGATCATGAAATGGCCAATTTCACGATTTGGCCACGACATATACACACAGTTGATATTGGCGATAGAAGTATAATAAAAGCGGCTTTAGATAGAAAAAAAAAATACAGTTTTGGTTATACTCTAAAAATGATTAGTCGTCTTAAGCTAAGACTAGAGTTTGACCCGCGGTTTCACTCGCGCAGATTTCTCATAAACACAAAAATCAAATCCGATCCCATGGGAATTTCGGGAGATCCTTTCTTAGTGCTCACCTACGCTCCCTAACACAGAACAAGGACTCCCTAAGACACCTACAGTGTCGGTCGGTCGGTCGGTCGGTCGGTCGATCGGTATAGAAAGTATTTGGTAAGGTAAACATGACCTAATCTGCCGTTTGAAGATGATCAGCTCTTGAATAATGGATGAGAGGATCTAACTAGCTTCCTTATGTCCGATCGAGTTGAAATTTGGTACCATGTTACATCCTATGATATTGAAAGTATATGTTAAGGTAACCATGACCTGATCTGCCGTTTGAAGATGATCAGCTCTTGAATAATGGATGAGAGGATCTAACTAGCTTCCTTCAGTCCGATCGATTTGAAATTTGGTACCATGTTACATCTATGATATAGAAAGTATATGGTAAGGTAACCATTACATGATCGCCGTTTGAAGATGATCAGCTCTTGAATAATGGATGAGAGGATCTAACTAGCTTCCTTGTGTCCGATCGAGTTAAAATTTGGTATCATGTTACATCTATGATATTGAAATTATATGTTAAGGTAACCATGACCTGATCTGCAGTTTAAAGATGATCAGCTCTTGAATAATGGATGAGAGGATCTAACTAGCTTCCTTATCTCCGATCGATTTGAAATTTGGTACCATGTTACATCTATGATATAGAAAGTATATGGTAAGGTAGCCATTACCTGATCAGCCGTTTGAAGATGATCAGCTCTTAAATTATTGATTACAGGATCTAACCACTTTCCATTTGTCCTATATGTTGAGGTAACCATGATAGTTTTAAGATGATTAGCTCTAGTTCTAGTTAAGTTGATGAGGGGTCTGACTGGGTCGGGGGTTTTTAAATTTGAGTTATTTGTCTGAATACTAATAGTACTACATTTCAATGACTATAGATCGTGAAAAAAACTATAAGTATAAGTAAGTACCTAGCTATTACTGAGTTAACAACAAAATGAACCTTTTAGGTTTCCAGTTCAAGTACAAAATCCATATTATATTTCCAGTGATATTATGATGTAATAGCCAAGTAAGAATAAGAGATATTTAAAGGTATCACTATCTTGTCACATTGACGTTTCATGTGATAATACTTAACATAGAGAAGGTAAATCTTATAATAGGCAAGCTACGCCGCTTTAATAGTCCTGGTCCCGAATTGCGGCGGCTGTTCAGACGAAGTAGGAGTGCTGCACGGCGGGGTGCGCGTGAGCGAGCGCGTGCGCGTCCGGGCCGCGCGCGCAGCCCACCAGCACGCGGCACGTCGGCACCGGCGACGCAGAGTATTGCTGTTGATATTACTATGCTGAATGCTTATTTTTAAGGTTTCGGGACCTCTTTTATGATTTGGCCAAGTTAAAAGGTATTAAGGCGGTAACTCACGGTATGGCGCGAAATTCAAATTTTTTCAGGTTTTTTAATTATTTTGGCAAAAGTATTCATTTTAAATCAAGTTTAAATGAATTCGCGTACGTAAAAACCTATTTCCCACATTGTGATATATCGTTTTTGAAAGACAGAGTTACCGATTTTGTGTATATTCAAGGAATTGAATTGTTTTTTGGCCTTCTACCCCTTAGACACAAAATCTGTAGGTCTGTCTTCAAAAAACGTTGTATTACAATATGGGAGACGGTTTTTTACATACGCGAATTCATTGAAACTTTATTAAAAATATATACTTTCGCCAGAATAAATAAAAAACACGAAAAAATTTGAATTTCGCGCCATAGCGAGAGTTACCACCTTAAGGTTGGTTAACTCTTAGTATGGCGCGAAATTCTAAATAACTTGATTTTTGGCCTTTATGTCCTAAGACACAAAATCAGTAGGCCTGTCTTTCAAAAACGTTGTATTACAATGTGGGAGTTGGTTTTTTACATACGCGAATTCATTAAAACTTTATTAAAAACGAGCTTTCGCGGCTAACTTCGTTACGCCATAGAATATAATATATTTATAAGACTTGGCTCTATAGACTTTGTTCTTATAATAAAAAAAAATATAATAATCGCCCGGGCGAATAAAAAAAAACAAACAATAACAAACAACAAACTACCTGTCAGACTGCTTGGCGGGAAATATGAGGAACATGTCGGTTTTTTTTGTCAATTTGCTAAATTAGTTTTCCGTGGCTATTATTGTGCTAGTGTGGTGGAATTAGTGTAATAATGTGCCCTTTATGGAAAACTGTGTTGTGAAGTGAGAAATAAAGGTTGCTGCTCTCGAATAATTCTGATCGATGTCCCGTGAAGTAGTCGGTGTGAACATTGAAATGTGAGACTTATAGAACTTATTATTATTATTATTATTTATTATATTATACCCTCACAGTTGCCTGCCCAGAAAGGGCGAATTATAAAATAAAATAAAAACTTCCTGTCAAAATCATGTCAAAATATGTAAACAACGCTGAAACAACGGGAAAAAATTTGCACCTTTGGTTACATTATTTGAGTTTAGGTAAGGATCCCTAATTATTTTAAAAATCTAATATAGCCTATGTCACTCGGGAATAGTGTAGCTTCCTATCATTAAAAGAATTTTTCAAATCGGTTCAGTATTTCCGGAGCCTATTCGTTACAAACAAACAAACAAACAAACAAATCTATCCTCTTTATAATATTGGTATAGATGAATACGTTCGCCAGAGTAATTTAAAAACGCGAAAAATTTGAATTTCGAACCATACCGAGAGTTACCGCCTTAAATCTAGTCCCATGGCCTTTATACTCAGCCTTTCCAATTTTTTATTTTATAATAGGATGATCAAACGAGCTCACCTGAGTGAAGTTCGATCATTATTGTACGAAGGCTTTGTATGAAGATGTATATTGTTAAACATGCAGCTTCTCCGAGTTGCTTGGCACCTTACGCGCTTTAAATCCTTCCCTATACTAAAAAAAAAAACTACAATATTGATTGTCTATGGTCAAGCTGTCAAACGTCATTCTTTAGAGCCTTATTGAGCTTGATGACTGACTCACAACTTGGGTTACTTACAAATTGTAAAGGGCGGGCGGGACAATATACATCTTCATACAAAGCCTTCGTACAATAATGATCGAACTTCACTCAGGTGAGCTCGTTTGATCATCCTATTGTACATCGGCTTTGTATTCGATGTATATTGTTAAACATGCAGATGTTCAGAGCCAATAATAATATCTTAAAACAAAAGTTGTGAGGCTTCTATCGAAGATAACCCCTTCTAATATAGGAAAGGACAAACAGATTTGTTTGAAAACTTAATTAAGTTGTTTTATATATCCTTAGTAAAGGAACATGAAAATTTAATAATACATAAAAGAAAATTTAATAAAGTTAAATGTAATATCAAATGTAATCAAAACAGGGCGTATTAATACCGCTTCTTAACTAAAACAAAAAGATATCACATGAATAGAGTTGTATTATGTGAACCTCTACATAGTTCAAGACCTACTGGTTTAGTCAACTGTCTGTCTAATGACACACCTTTAGACTTGGTGGTTGCTAGATGGCTTGTGTTTGTCCTGCAAACACCTTAACTTTCAAATTTAAAATTAAATTATTCTACATAGGATACAAGGTGTCTCTTATTTCAAGTCTCATATCATTATATTTATTAATATAGTATCCTATTCGCAAGAGGCGCAGGCAAAAAACAGTCCCCAAAAGGACAGACCAGTCCGCATAGCAAAACATTGTACGTAGCTACGTCATGCTACACGAGCCAGACTGCACCCTGCCGCGGCACGCCTTCGATCAGACCCATCATCGAAGCCAACGATGGAAGCCGCCAGGAGACGCACCCAAACAAGATCATCTTATTTAAAAGATTTGACTCCCTTTTTACCCCAAAATAGCAAAATATTATTGGTCCAGCATCCTATAATATGATTGATGAGGTCACAGATTTGTGTCGTTTTTTGAAAGAATTAACAATGGGTTTTTTACGAATGTTTTCTCAAAATCACAGAAGTTTTACAGAACAGAAGTTTTTTCACGTTCAAAAGCTTTGATTAATTTAATTTGGTTTACAAAAAATCTAAGACTCAATGTCTTAACAATATCAGTATAACTTTATGTATATTGAAGTCTGTATTTATTTAGTTCTAGTACTTTACTTTTTAAAAGTTAATACTTGTTCTGTGTAGCAGTACTTACTTAAAGCTTGTAACATGACTAGTAAGTTAATACTTGTTCTGTGTAGCAGTAGCTACTTAAAGCTAGTAACATGACTAGTAAGTTAATACTTGTTCTGTGTAGCAGTAACTACTTAAAGCTAGTAACATGACTAGTAAGTCAATATTTGTTCTGTGTAGCAGTAGCTACTTAAAGCTAGTAACATGTTTTTTAACTGTCATTCACATTCACATTCAATACTTTAATCATATCTCATGTTTATTTATTAATACTTTAATCATATCTTATATTTATTTATAAATAAATAAACAATGACATTAATATGGCAATGGTGGTAGGTCTTCATAATATAATCATCATCCCCTATTTTAGAGCCACCATTCAACATAAAATCAAATTTATAAAAATTTGAAGCACCTGAATTAACATTCTTAGGAGGAATGTCCATTTATATGGAACAAAAAAACAAAGAATGGATCATTGTTATTTTAATTATTGTATTGAGTTTGCTCAATGCTCACCGCTGAGGACTCAATTATAATTTCTACAAATGACAGTAGTGGTACTGATATTTTAAGCCGGCATTGCTGGAGCATATCTCTGTTTCTATATTATCTGACAATGAAGCAGGTCTCTGAAAGGTGAAGATAATAATTAAGAAAGGTTTCTTTCAGGGTGTTGCAAAAACCAAAAAATAATCCATAACAGAGAACCAAAGTTGTGATGACCATCATTATGCTGGTAACATAGTTAACACTAGATACAGTAAATCAACATTCCAGGATTTTTGTTCCAGTTTCCAAAATTCACCCATGCATAGCAAGAAGCTGGACAAGCTCCTACTAATGTTACATATGAAGTGTCAAAAGTAAGTAAATTGCGAAAATTTTTAGGTTTTGCTGGGCATAAGAATACTGAATTTAAGATGTTTGACTAATTGAATCATTGTAATAATGAAAAGAGTTATTAAAAACTTGCAGCCTAAAGAAGCGAAAAGAAAAGGTTTGTCAGAATCATAGCAAGTAGAAATTAATTTTCTCTGCCTACCCCTATGGAAACAGGCGTAGCGATAAGTATGTTTGTACCTATGTATTATGTATGTACATATCAATGTACATAATATATGAACATTTATAGAAAGTGTTTGGTCTAAACAGCTTGTAAGTACTCAAAAAACACACAACTGTTACAAATACCCCTTGCTGGCTCAAAAAACTTGGTACACATTTGTACCCAAATTCCATGTATTACATTCTAATGCTGTGAGCGTAGCAAATATGAGAGTAAATGTGATAATTAGATGTGATAATTTTTGTTAACTCTTCATGCATTTGCATTTGTCTGTACATAATATGTATTTGCATAAAATTATATTTTTTCCATATATTTATAGAATAGATTTAAAAATTTACAAAATAAAGGCTTTATTGATGTAAGAAAGCTAAAAACCACTTTCATTATCTAAAGTGAAACTGTACACATCCATAAGGATGTGTCTGGAACTCATGTAAATGTAAAAATCTTAATCTTAAATTATTTAAACCTCTAAATGTCCTGTGCAATAAACTGTACATAGTTTGTATGCGTTTGAGGGTAAGTATACATTCGACGTGTAAATATAACACTGTTATAAACTGATGAAATATTTCAAATAAAATAAACCATGATCACCGTTTTGGTACTTAGACATGATTTTTATATAACTGACTGGCTTGATTGTCACACTTTTAACAATCTGATTAAATTTTTGACTATATCCAGTACTTAATTTATTTAATGATGGTACTGTGAGCAATGTTAAAATATTTTCAATGGTTTTAATTTAACCATAATACTGTGTTCTTGAATAAATTTTCAGAGTGTATTGATGGTACTCTGGGCAATGTTAAAATATTTTAAATGGTTTTAATTTAAACATATTACTGAGTTCTTGGACAGATTTTAAGATTCTATTGAATGAAAAGGTGTAGTTATACCCTTAACATACAGAACCCAAAATAAACAAATTATAACACAGATTTTTCCTTTAGCTTAGGAAAAAAGTGGAAATAAGCTTGCCACCATGGCTTACCTCTATTTGTCAGAAGGAGCATGCCGCTTAGACAGGGCTGCGTCTGGGTCGTTAGGCTGTTGCCTGCGAAACCCTATGGTGGTTCTAGTATTGGTAGTTCCTGGCTACCAGGGGTTTCATGGGTTTTCCCCATACAGCAGTGCAAACCAATATGGTAGTAATGGGATGGCCTGATAATGTTTTCCCATTCAGGGTTTGCAGGTGGCTTTTGCATATTGATTTTTGCATTGTGGTGACTAAATTGTCATTGTTGCAATCTTCTGTTGAAGATCATGGCCAAAATAAGGAACTTGTCCCGCAGTACATCATTGACTAGATTCAAAGAATGGTTTATCTAGATTAGACATGGTAAAATTTATTCTTGCTTTTGTTTGAATAGAATGCAAGACAGAAAAGATCCTGACTGCATCGCAGTGGGGATATAAGTTTCAGCTGGTCTATGTTTTAACTTACTTTTAGTGTTGTAAGAATTTTTCCATAGCATGGCGGGTCCCAAAACAAATTGATTTTGTTTATTTTCAATTTCTTATACTTAGTTTTCTGGGAAAAACTCGTCCAAAAGTTAAGTTTTAGCTTATTTCTTTGGGCCAAATTAAGGTTGTTGAGGAAGTAGGTGTATCTTCCTCAGTGTCACTGATTGAACCTGAATGTTATGCCTACCTGTGTGGTAGTACATTGGTAGTATTAACTTGCTACGGAGAATATAAGTTATCTCCTTCCTTTGCTCTATTGGCATTTGTGCCACATGTTGATTGTGATCCATCTGAGTAAATCTTTGTGATTTGACACTTAAGAAATTGTAGAGCACATCCATGTATCTCGTACACAGCCTGTGTCTTGTTCAGAAGACAAAAAATATTTTGAAGACAAAAAATATTTTGCCGCCAAAATGTCTGCGCATCGCGTGCGCGTGCTTCGCCCTTATGAAACCAATAAACGGCTGCTTTGCCAACGAGCACGTCGATATATCGCGTATATCACCCGTGTCAATGTGAAAGGGCTTGTTTGTAAAGGCATGCGCCAACAAACACGTCGGTATATCGCGTATACCACCCGTGTCAATAGAAAGGGCTTGTTTGAAAAAACATGCCAACATGACACATTGTGTCATATGAGGTCATTGGTACGTAACCAATGTAATTTTTAATTATACCAGAAGAATTCTCATCCTGCAGATCCTGCTTCGAGAAACTTCCGAAGCTGACGTCCTTGTTGCGGGTTTTTTATTTCCCTGCATTCCACAATTTTCGGATCTTGTTCCGATATATTTCGAGTTTCCTGTCCTTTGACTTATGTTTTTGTACACATTTTCGTGTAGTTTTGCTGTTATTTTCACTTATTTTAATAAATCGAAACTATTTTTTACTAAAAAACAAAGCGCCGGTAACCACGCGAACACAAAGAATGACGTTTGACAGCTTGACCATAGACAATCAATATTGTAGTTTTTTTTTTTAGTATAGGGAAGGATTTAAAGCGCGTAAGGTGCCAAGCAACTCGGAGAAGCTGCATGTTTAACAATATACATCGAATACAAAGCCGATGTACAATGGATATCATTGAAGATGATTTACTAACTTTATTTAACTAAATAAATAACTACTTTATTGTCATACATTGTAAAATACTTGAATTACAAATAAATAACATGATATAAATGCAAAGTCTCACGTTAGCACAGGAGCCCAGCTGGTTGACGGTGATATTAGTTGTTCCCGGGCCGCGGTCTTCTCTCGCGAAGTCGGGCTCTCGGTGAAAAGATCCTGCTAGGTCAGACATACTTATTTAAAATTATTTATCACTAGCTGACACGACAAACTTGTACCGCCCTGCATTCATATTACCCGGAGAAGAGTAGCTTCCCAACAGTGAAAGAATTATTGAAATCGGTTCAGAAGTCTCGGAGCTCATTCAATGCAAACAAACAAACACACAATCGAATATTTCCTTTTTATCACATTAGTATAGACTAGAGACTGCCCCGCGGTTTCACTTGCGCAAATTTCTCATAAACACAAAAATCCAGTTTTTTTCCGTTCCCATGGGAATTTCGGGAAATCCTTTCTTAGTGCTCGCCTACACTTCCTAAGGAACCTACATGCAAAATTTCAGCCCGCTACGCCCAGTAGTTTCGGCTCTGCGTTGTCTGTCAGTCAGTCAGTCAGTCAGTAACGGAAGAGTTTTATATATATTGTTTTGTGTCAAGATAAATTACTACCAAACTACTTATAAAC
>OX637641.1:11974782-12247773 GCA_951802225.1 Euspilapteryx auroguttella | reverse complement strand
GTGTTTTTTATTTTTTCAATTCTTTGAGTAAAAATCTTAAATACGGCAATTGGCACCCCACAACTATTTTATCCTCTTTGAGTTGAAATTTCGTTTCTAGTATATAATAATGAATACAGATAAATATTGTTTTTGTCGTCAATGCTGAATAATGCCAAGAATCCTTATTTTCAGCCTCTAAATGGAACTATGACAATAATTAGAAGCTAGGTACAGTGATTACAGTTTGCCCTATATGGAAGGAGGGTACGATACCATCAGAGCGCGGCACGAGGTCCGGGGAGAGCTCGGTCTCGCGGCGGCGCCGGCGGGCCGCGCGCACCGCGAGCGCCGCCGCCGCCGCCGCCGCCAGCACCGCCGCCGCGCCGCCGCTCGCCTGCGCCCACTGCGCCCACGACACGCCCGCTGCGCTGCCTTCTGTTACCGCTGAAAAAATACAATGCTGTATAAGTTACATTTAATACTTAAGAGCTAGTTTACAGCGCTGCTAGCGCCATTCACGAAAAAAAACCAAGTTTTTTAGAAGTCTTCTAAACTAAGGCAAATATCAAAAATGTGGCACAGTATGACACTAGATAGATAATCTTTCTTAGTATTTTTTGAGCACAGTTAAAAGGTCTGAGTTAAAATAAGAAAATAATCCACAGATTGCTGGCAAAAGTTGCAACTTTTAGCAACACTTTGTAGATTTCTTTGTTCTATAACCTAAATGCTATAAAACAGTGTTCTTAAAATACTAGGCTACATTGTCTAGTGTCATACTGTGCCACATTTTTGAAATTTGCCTTAGTTTAGAATATTAATTTTTGTCGCGAATGGCTCTAGTATCGCTGTAGACTGGCTCTTAATTTTCGAGCAAATAATTTCTTTCGTCTCAATAGTCGAAAAGCCAAGATTTGGCTCGAAAGCCTCGAAAATCCCTATCAACCTTGGCTTTTCGAGGCTTTTTATTTGGCTTTTTTGGGCTAAAAGAGGCTGAGATGTTGCTGATTTATAATGTTGTTGATGATATATCTTTAACTGTATCATCATCATCATGAAAAGAGGAAAGATTTGATTGTTTGGTTGTTTACATTGAAAAGGTTACGAAAGTTCTGAACAGATTTAAAAATTACTTTTACTGTCAGGAAGCTACACTATCCCCGGATGACATGAGCTATAGAATAATCTTAAAAATTCAGAATAGCACAAAGAATATAATTAATTATATTTTGTAAACTTATATTGCAAGGCGGTCCGTAGTTCGCCGGGATAACTAGTTAGATATAAAATAATTGCTCATTCTGGCATTGCTCTTAAAACATACCAGAGGCAACCAATGGCGCGACAGTCTGCAAGTGCATGGTTTTGACAGCACTGCGCCCGCGAACATTGCTCGCGTACACCGCGGCCGTCAGGTTGCCGTCGTCGTCCACTCGGGAGAGCAGGAAGTGTCCGGCCGGGTCCGTACAGTTGTGAAGCATCGCACCACTTGAGTCAAACAGTTCTAGGTGAATTGTTTGAACGCGCCCGCCATCCCAGCCTATGTTTTAGTTTTAGACATTATGATTATGATTAATAATACATATAATATGTGTGGCTAGCTTTGAAAATGTATGTTTGGTATTATTGGTGCCCGCATACGAACAACAATACTCAGAAAGCGTAACTCTCCTACAAAACCGCTTCGATTTTGGTTCCACTTACGCACACAAAGTAACTCCTATTGCAACAAATACTTACACATTCTCATAGACAAGCTTGCAGTCTGTCGACAAAGCAGCGAGCTAGCCCCCCTGCTTTTGGCTGGTACATATTATAGCTACTAGATGGCGGTCAAGTGTTATTTTACAAAATATTTATTTAAAGGTGATATAAGTATAAGCTCTTAGCGATAAGGCCGCCCATTGCATGCAAATTCAATTTGTTTGTACCCTGAATTTATTAATGTACTTTTGTATCTTACTTTGTATGCAATAAAGTGTTTTCTATTCTATTTTTTTCTTTATAATACACGAAGGCATATTTGTAAAGATAAAACACGGTCAGAAATACCCAAAAACACAGTAATATGCTCCCGACGCTGCAGCAAAACGACTCAAGGTGCCACTAGGAACTGACGCGGCATGGTGTCCGTAACCTAAGCCCCGCCCACCGGGGCTTCTTTTCCGTGTGAGCATTTTATTGGGCTAGTTACGCTTTTTGAGTATTGTTGTTCGTAGGTGCCCGCGCTTAAAATTGTGAATGTTTATGAAGTTGTCTCTATTTTGTATGAAATTTTAAGTACCGGCAATTCAAATTCATCATCCTACGGACGTTTATAAAAGCTACGAAATACTATTTTTTTTGGGATCTTTTTGTGCTTTTCACAAAAGTGTTTGAGTGACTAGTAGATATAATTTTTCACTAAATAATCATAACTGTAATAAGTACCTTTCTTGCACTCAACACGGAGCGTGATCGGATAAGAGCGGAGCATGACGCAGTCGGGGGTGGCCGGTGGCCCGCCTGGCGCGATCTCGAACGAGCACGCTCGTTTCTGTTCGCCGAACGCGTTCGTGGCTCGGCACTGGAGGAGGCCCACGTCTGTTTCGCGCGGCAGCCATGTCAGCGTAGACGTGTAGCGGTTGTGATGGCCGGGGACTTTCTGTAAATAAGACATGGTTGAGACAATGTCACATAAAAGGAAGGTTTTACGAGTAGGTCACCACCAACTGTAAACTAGCGAATCAGGGTAGTACTGGGGGTCAAGTTTCAGAACTAAAAACGATAGACCGTAATTGTCTTTATGTGACTTTGTTAAACATTGCTGTTTTCTTTGGGCGTGTTACAGAAATGCCTGTGTTAAAGCGGCAATGGTTAAAGAAGTCGAAAGTTATTAAGTTAATCCCTTGCCTCATGTAGTGGTTCTGATTGCCAGGTGCCTTCTAAGAATAAAACTCGGCTGAGACAATGTCAAACAAAATTTAGACTTTATCAGTAGTTCGTCACCAACGGTGAACTAGGAAATATAGGACTGTCAACTTACAACCCTATAACTATAAACAACCCCTACACCGATTTGACTGTTCAATTTATTTCCTTGCCTTCAAAACTTTATCAGATTTACAATACTTCCTAACTTATGTTAGTCGCGAAATCTGTTTAAACAAACAACAAAACCTGGATTGTTCTAGGAAACTAGAGAAACTTCGCTCGCTCGTTCAATAAATATTTGTTTCGTAAACGGTACAGCCTACGGCGATGGACAGACCCAAAGAAACATACTTTAACGCTGGTGTAGAGGGTGCGGGTGTCAGCGAAGGTCCAGCTGAACTGCATTGGTTCGGGGGAAGACTCCACCAGGCACGTGACCGTCTCCGCTTGCTTCGTCACCGCGCCGACCGTCTCTTCCCGGGAGCTCAGGCAAACTGGTCGGTCTGGTGATAGTAGAAAGATTGTCAACTCCCATGCAGCGTTGAAGAAATACATGCGCTATCTAATACTTCAATAAAGCTTCTTGTTAGCCAACCGAACATTTCTTAATTTTTTTTTGTCAGTGTATGGGTAAAAAAAATAGCTTGTGGATGTTATAAGTCGCCAGCGACTCTTTTCTAATTTTCATCCATTCACTGTATATCCGTAAAACTGAATAAAATTAAAATGACCACAAATAAAACGAAATAAGTAACAATTAAGGAATTTCTACTAACATATATACCTACTTATATGTATAAGGCCCGTAATATCCATCTCGGTTAAAACTGTTTATGCATTATAAGCTGCAGCTGACAAAAGTAACAGATGCGACGGTTAGGTTTTAACTAACCGAGATGGATATACGGGCCTAAGAAAATAAATGTCACTTACAATAATAAGTATAGGAGGTATACTTACATCCGACATTAAGTGTGACTTCGTCTTGAAACAGGTGCTCGGGCAAGTGCGAGTTGTGCGCGGCGCACGCGAGCCGGCGGCCGGCGTCGCGCGCCGCCGGCGCCAGCGTCAGCGACGACACCGTGTAGTTGCCGTCGTGGAGCTCCTAGTTATTACATCACTTTAATCAAACTTCAAAACAGTTGGGATAAAGATCCTAGCCATTTTTGAATGGGTGAATTTTTAGATGGCTTATGTATGACCGTAGCAATGTAACCTTGCTATTTCAACCTTTTTTTTAAGTAATGACTGTTACACAAAGCATTAATAACTCAATTTTAAAAACCCCCGACCCAGTCAGATCCCTCATCAACTTAAGTAGAACTAGAGCTAATCATCTTAAAAATGTCATGGTTACCTTAACATATACTTTCAATATCATTGAAGTAACACTGTATATTTAATTGATAGGACAAATGGAAGGTGGTTAGATCCTCTTATCCATTATTCAAGAGCTGATCATCTTCAAACGGCAGATCAGGTAATGGTAACCTTAAAATATACTTTCAATATCATATATGTAACATGGTACCAAATTTCAACTCGATCGGACATAAGGAAGCTAGTTAGATCCTTTCATCCATTATTCAAGAGCTGATCATCTTCAAACGGCTGATCAGGTAATGGTTACCTTACCATATACTTTCTATATCATAGATGTAACATGGTACCAAATTTTAACTCGATCGGACATAAGCTAGTTAGATCCTCTCATCCATTATTCAAGAGCTGATCATCTTCAAACCACTGATCAGAGGGCCTATTACGGCCGCTTTTGCAATTTTGCTTTGCGTCCTCTTTGCGTTTTTTTTGTATTGACTTAGACACTTTGAGGACCAAAAGCAATATTGCAAAGCGGCCGTAATAGGCCCTCAGATCTTCATCAGACATGGCTAAGTAAGAACACTCGGCCTGAAATTATCTATGACTAGCTTTCCGCCCGCAGCTTCGCAAGCGCTTTTTATAATAAAAGTAAATAACTGGTTGATTTGTTTCTCAGAAATATAGGGAAATAATTTGTAATCGCACCAAAGCCCTAAAGAAATCATAAAAAAGCAGTTTGCCTTTACAAAAGTAAAATTTGGTTTTTCCAGTTCCCGTAGTATATTCACGAATTCATGTCTTTGCTAGACTTAGACATAGACATAGACATAGACAAATATTTATTCACACACATAGCACTTACAAAAAAATAAATAAAATATATTAACAACATAGTAAAATACAATAGTCAGGTATTCCCTTTAAGTGTAAGTGGTGTGGGTGTGAAATGGCTCTGACTCAGCATATGTTGCAACGGCAAGCAATGCAACGCTGATGATTCTGCCAGAACCACGTATAAGCTAAAATTAAATAATAATATAAAATAAATGAACACTACTATTATAAGTGTGCTTATTAAATTACTATAGATAGAATTTATAGTTACATTATATTATAAATATAGGTAGTAAAACAAAATTGGTTTCATATAATATGTAAATATGTGTAATAAGTGTGCGTCGTGTTGTAAGTGTCTAGAGAGAGTGTAAAGAAGAATTAAAACAAAATTGGGTAGGTACTTAATCTGAGCTATGAATAAAACTATAACTTCACATACTGTGCGCTCATTTGTTCCTGAATTAAAAACTTCTTGTAGTTTTTCCTAAAAGTGAATTTGCTGGAATAACGTCTAAAAGGTGGTGGAATATTATTCCAACACTTTGTTGCACTGTATGTAAATAGACTTATATTCCTTACGTTTCTATCTTGAGATGTTTGGGCTGAAAACTTAAATACTCATTGTTCCCTTTTCCATTTCAGGATACCCTGTATTGTATAAACAAACTAACCTATATGCTTCATCTCTGAGGCTAAGCTCTGAGGCTTCACTAAAAATCCAGTTCTATTGTAACCTAATTAGCTCTACTCAGATTCATCATCATCGTCGTCCCAACTGATTGTCGTTCATTGCTGTAAATTTGCCTCCCCTACAGGTTGCCATAATTACCTTTCTTGCGCGACCCTTATCCGGTTTTTTATCACTTTTTTTTTTATACAAACTGTTACACTCTGTATCCGCACCTGCAAAAACTTTGAAAACACCTACCATATTACTTTATAAGGAAACCTAATGTTCGCCATACATATTGTATTAAGGACTCCAGGACTATTATCATATTTGATGTTTAAGTATTATGAGGAGCTTATTTTGAAAATTTTAAGATAGCGTCATTACTTTAGATTTTAGCAAAAAAACCTGTTTTACCCTGAACTGAGGGGCAATAAATATAACCATTTATAAGGTTTGTAATGTAAAGAGAATCTTCAGTATAAATTTCAACTTTCTAATCATAGCAGTTTAGAGTCTGATACAAACTGTTACATCCTGTATACGGCGGCTCAGTGAAGTTATTCCCATATATCCCGTCTTTGTGAGACGTAGGCACCCAGAATCTGCACACCCACAAATGAATTTAGCAAAATAAGGAGCGGTTTCGGTTTTTCATACAAACTTTAACACCCTGTATAATGGCTTACAGGACTAATGAACGCAGTTTTGATATCATATTTCATGTTGTTATATAAAAAGGACCTTATTTTGAAAATTTCAACTCTCTAGTATAATTAGTTTAGATTTTAGCAAAAATCATATTTCACCCTGTATAAGAACTCAGGGGTAAGATATAAAAAAACTAAAACCATTTATGATGTTTGTAATGAAATTACAATATACAGTGTAAATTTCAACTTTCTAAACCCAGCAGTTTAGGAGTTTCATACAAACTGTTACACCCTGTATACGGCGTCCCGGTTAAGTTATCCTAAAATCCCGTCTTAGTGGGTGCCTACGTCACGTAAGGAAGCTACTGTCCAAATTTCATCTTTCTATCTTCAGCGGTTTCGGCTGGGCGATGATGAGTGAGTGAGTGAGTGAGTGAGTGAGTGAGTGAGTGAGTGAGTGAGGGAGTAGATCAGTGGTATTTGGATTATATATATAATATAGATACAAAAAAAACTAAACGAAAATTAGTTCAGCCGTTTGGGCTCTACGATGCCACAGACACACGTTAAAATTATAACACCCCTCTCTGAATTTTACGTTCGGGGGTTAAAAAAACGTCGATTAGTGGAAAGATTCCAACCCACCCATGTTCTAGACATTTCTTAAATTGACTACCAACTTCACAGGAACACCCAGAATAGAGACACCCCTACCCTATACCCCTTTTCGCTAACTATGCATATACTCAGTATTTACATACTGAGTTTTCCCATAGTTAGCGAAAAATTGACCATGTATCATTACTTTGACAGTATCTTGTAGCAACAAAACGCCGGGAGGCTGGAGTGGCCGGTACCTTGTGCACAGTGGGGCGCAGCAGCGCGTCCCCGAGGCGCCAGGTGACGGCGGGCGGCGGCACGCAGCCCACCACCACGCAGTCCACCACGCGCGGCTGCCCCGCCTCGAAGTCCGGGTTGTTGTTCAGGCGAATCTCTACACTTAGTGGAGCCACTGAATGATGCAAGAAAAACGTTGCTTGTCTCTAAATCGGTTTACGGACGTACGTTTTACCTGACAAAGTCAAAAAGAAACATTGCCATCGCTTGGGCCTATCGTGGCTCTATCGTTAGCAGCCGGTGTGTTCATCGATTTATGAGACGTATTAATTACGTCAAAAAGGGTTCAAAAACCTATACCTTGCCTTGTATAATGTATTGTACATATTATAACCTTATTAAAGAATGGCTTTACTTACGGTACATCTTGACGACGACGCTGGCGGCGAGTGGCTCAGTGACATCCGCGTTGGTGGCCAGGCACTCGTAGTGCGCGTCCAGCTCGGCGCGCGTCATGTTGCGCACGCGCACCTCCGCGCGCAGCACGCCGGGGCTCACGCTGTGCGCGCGCTCTATCACTTCGCCGTTGCGCCGCCAGAATACCAGGGTATCCGGCTGGTCTGGAAGAAAAAAAAAATTACTTACGAATATTTTTTTTTAAGGAAAAAGGTTAAATCAAACTCAAGACGGTAACTTTCTAAACTATTGTAGACAACGACAACCAATTATTACATGCTTAAACTAAAACCTACCATCATCTACTTCGCAGATAAGAGTCAAGTCTGATCCGATGCTGTGTGGTCCAACAAAGCCCTTCTTCATTTCCTCCATATATTCGTTGTAAATTCGAGGAGTTCCTGGCGAATCTGAAATCATAGTTTTATTGGTCAAAGCAAAAGTAAACAAATTAATCCAAAAGTGATCTCAATCACGATACTATATGTTATGGAGGTTGTGGTGAGCAGGAAGAGCTTTCGCATCGCTAAACCATTATACTTATTTACTCAAGGTATATAACCAAGATGTGGAAGTATAGGTACTACTAAGAAGCAAAGGGCATAAAAACTCGTGGAAAGCAAGATAAAGTTCAGTCCACACAAAGTCATGACATCACATACCGACCAGGCGGACGTCGATGACGTAGTCGACGGAGGGCGAGGCCTGGTAGTGCACGCGGCAGCGGTACAGCCCCCCGTCGTCCTCCGAGACGCGCTTGACGAGCAGCGCGGTGTCGTCGCGGCACGCGTCGGCCGCGTCGCCGTCGCACGCCGATCCGAATGAGCGCTCTGCTCGACTGAGCTCACAAAATGTAAACTATTGTTAACCATACTTTCCATTCCTGATTTTCCGATCCTGACATACTTCTTTCGCTTCTTTAACAGTCATTGATGTAACTACTCATATATTATCTCCTCTCCTATGATAACAATAATAAAACTACATTATTAAAAATATATTTACCTTCTTTCAGTATCTTCGTTCGGAAATCTGAAAAATAAAAAGGCTTTTATAACTTTTATTCTATTGGTAAAAATGTCCCCCATTGCTTGCAAATTGTATACTTTTTATTTATTTGACTTCTCATAAAAATGTGTTTTCAATAATGGGTTTCTTGCTCAAGATGAGCACAATAAATACAAATTCCGCGTATAGGAAAGAGATGCATGTATGAGTAGTTCTATTCGTTTCTCGTTCATATTCGGCGCGCCGGGCGGCGGCGGTAGGACCATTGCCTAAGTCAGGCTAAGTTTTAGGACAAATCTACATTTTATTATGGAAAGTTACCTATAAAGTAGGTCTCGGTCATTCTTAAGCCACATGACGTAGGAGTCGGGCCCGTCGAGGAAGACGCGGCCCTGTCCGCACGGCAGCCGCGCCTCGCGCCCGCGCACGGCGCGCAGCACCACCACTTCTGTACATTAATGATGGGCTTTTTAGGTGGTCAAATATAGAAAGTTTAGATAGGTATATAAGCAGACCTGCCCCTAATAATTACAAGAGAAAATAACAGGAATAATTAAACATTAATAACAGAAATGGTATTTTCAAGTACTTAGTCGAGTTATATCTCGTAATTAGAATTGCAGGCATGCGAAGCGACGAACATTATTTGAGAAATAATATTAGTAATTCGCTTTTTGATTATAAAACAGTTACCTGTATCCAAGACTACAGCATTACATGTTTCGAAGACAAGACTGCACCATATTATGATAAAAATCATGTTTCCTGAAAAAAAAACAGAACATACATTTAGGAGACATGTATGTTATGTATCGATGTCTGTATATATATAAAGCCATCCATACATACATGGCACACATAAAAAAAAAGTAAAAAATGATTTATTCAATATAGGATACAAGATATCGCTTATTGAGAGTCAATTAGACTAATCTTATACCTTATTTCTTAAAGTATCCTATACTGCTAGAGGCAAGGTAGTTCAGGTTGCCCACCAATTGGCTCAACGACAATGGTCGCCTGGAGACGCCCCCAAACGAGCCTGCCTCTGTCAAATGATGTCGGTAATAAATAAAAGGAGCGATTCAGCTCACCATACTTAAAAACTTTCCTAAAGCAACATGGATAGAAATCTTAAAATAAAAATCAGCTGTCCCGTACAATGAACGAGGTGTGCAATCAATCCCCGTCAGCTAATCAAACCAATGTATAGTACAAAAGGTTTTTTTTTTGAGATTTCGGATGATGTTACTTTCGGAGACTTGTTAGGTATGGTGAGCAGAATCTTTCCTTTAATGTATTACTGCATTGTGAGAAACATTCAATATAATAAACCATACATTATAATATCTTTTTATAATTTTTTATCTTTTTCTTGTTGTAATTGCAACTGTCTGGCAAATGCAACTACGTAGCTTTAATATACTCTACATACCCTCTAAATGTGTGCTGCAACAGGTATGATGTTGTTTCTCGTTTTTTACAAGACTGCACGCCACATGAAATAATTTAAATCTATATATATAAAATCCAAATACCACTGATCTACTCACTCACTCACTCACTCACTCATCATCGCCCAGCCGAAACCACTGAAGATAGAAAGATGAAATTTGGACAGTAGCTTCTTTACGTGACGTAGGCACCCACTAAGACGGGATTTTGGGATAACTTAACCGGGACGCCGTATACAGGGTGTAACAGTTTGTATGAAACTCCTAAACTGCTGGGTTTAGAAAGTTGAAATTTACACTGTATATTATCATTGCATTACAAACATCATAAAAGGTTTTAATTTTTTTATATCTTGCCCCTGAGTTCTTATACAGGGTGAAATATGATTTTTGCTAAAATCTAAACTAATTACACTAGAGACTTGAAATTTTCAAAATAAGGTCCTTTTTATATGAGAACATGAAATATGATATCAAAACTGCGTTCATTAGTCCTGTAAGCCATGATACAGGGTGTTAAAGTTTGTATGAAAAACCGAAACCGCTCCTTATTTTGCTTAAAAATTGAAATGGATGATGTTTCTAGGTTATAAGGGTCGCTAATTACACAAAAAACATCAATTTCGAAATCCAAGATGGCGGAAATAAATTTGTATTAAAAATCGATATGGGTGGCGTTTTCTAGGTTATTAGGGGCGCTGATTGCGAAAATATTTGTGGGTGTGCTGATTCTGGGTGCCTACGTCTCACAAAGACGGGATATGGGGATAACTTCACTGTGCCGCCGTATACAGGATGTCAAAGTTTGTATCAGACTCTAAACTGCTGCGATTAGAAAGTTGAAATTTACGCTGAAGATTCTCTTTACATTACAAACCTCATAAATAGTTTTATTTTTTTCAGTATTTTGCCCCGGGTTAAACAGGTTTTTTTGCTAAAATCTAAAGTAATGACACTATCTTTCAAAATAAGCTCCTCATAATACTTAAACTTTAAATATGATATTATAACTGAGTTTATTAGTCCTGGAGTCCTTGATACAATATGTATGGCGAACATAGGTTTCCTTATAAAGTAATATGCAAGGTGTGTGCAAAGTTTTTGCGGGTGCTGATACAGAGTGTAACAGATTGAATGAAAAAAAGTGATGTTAGTAAACTGGATAAGGGTCGCGCAAGAAAGGTAATTATTGCAACCTGTAGTGGAGGCAAATGTACAGCAATGAACGACAATCAGTTGGGACGACGATGATAAATAATCTGAGTAGACCTAATTAGGGTACAATAGAACTGGATTTTTAGTGGAGTTTCAGAGCTTAGCCTCAGAGATGAAGCATATAGGTTAGTTTTTAACAGGTTTTTAATTTTTAGTAAAGCCTCAGAGCTTAGCCTCAGAGATGAAGGATATAGGTTAGATTGTTTATACAATACAGGGTGACATTAATGAAGGATATCCTGAAATGGAAATGGGAACATCCTCAGAGTAAGGAAACTGCCGCTAGGAACATCATTGTATTTAAGTTTTCAGCCCAAACATCTCAAGATAGAAACGTAAGGAATATAAGTCTAGCAAAGACAAGAAGAAGAAGAAGAATAGTAGTAATAGTAGTAGTTCCCGTAGTATTCATGAAGATACTACGGGAACTGGAAAAACCAAATTTTAATGTTGTAAAGGCAAACTTCTTCTGATTCTTCGCATGATTTCTTTAGGGCTTTGGTGCGATTAAAAATAATTTCCCTATATTTCTGAGAAACAAATCAACCAGTTATTTACTTTTATTATAAAAAGCGCTTGCGAAGCTGCGGGCGGAAAGCTAGTAAAGATATATAGCTATAACTAAGTATCATCGTTTCTTGGCAGTGAAATATGCCTTAATTTTCTACATAAGTATAAGTATTAAGTATGTTATTCTCGGCACAAAAACTTTGCAACCCCTTCGCCACGACACGGAAAAGTACAATCGCTAGTGTTTCCATTGCTATTCCATCCAACTCCTAGACAGCAGATCTGCATATTCGACCAGGCAGGAGAGGAAAGGCGGTAGGCACACATGGTTAAAAAAATAGGTAGGTATGTTAACGTTTTGTGTGCCAAATGACACTGAACAGATGTAATGTCGTAGTAAGATTTGATAATTAGGTTTTTTGCAAAAAAACTAGGGATTTTGCGAAAACCCGGATAATTTGATATAAGCATTACTTTTTTTCAATAATCCTGACATTAAGCAGTTTTTTTTGCAAAAAACCTACCGTCTTATTCATAAAAACCCCTAAAATGGCCTTAACGTTCAATTTAGTTAAAACGTTTGCTAACGCTAAAAAACTGATTTCAAAATGTATTATTTATAAACACAATTTAGGCCTGCTATAACTACATGAGGTCAATAGTAGTTTTTTGCATTTTCAGGTTGTCGCACAAGCATTCACCAGCTCAATCCACTATCAATCATCCGACAAAAAAAAAAGTTGTCTATTTTCGAGGCCTATGCCCAGCAGTTGGCACACCAAATTCTAGAAGAATTTTGTTTTTGTTATGATTGATTGAATCAATTGAGGTGACTGAAGATGATTTGATTTGTTCAGTCAAGGTTCAGGGCACTATGTACCGAGATGGTAACGAAGTTTTGCTTTGTATTAAAGTTATTTAAATTTAATGTACTTACCTACCTACCTATGTCTTCGTTTAGTATTTTGAGGGTATTGAGCAAGTTTGCAAAATGGAAAGCAAAAGAAATTACGTGTGCTGCGCTGGGCCGGCACTAGACACGGATTATCCGTAAGTGGCAAGTAACAACAAAATATTAATAATTATTTTCCGTGCAAACAAAACTTTATTTACAATACGTTTTATAACTGTTTCAGATCACATCCAAGCCCAGGAAACTGCAAAACTTTTCGGCACCTGAAAAAAGGAATAAAATCAATATATAATAATAGTACACTTCGGTATATTAAATTTAAAAACTTTTAAAAATTGATAATAAATATTTGAAGATTAATGTGTTTTTCTTTCTCATCTTAAATAAGTTGTGCTTTAGTATTCAGATGAATACTTACAAATATTGAATTGTGCATTTTAAATTGAGTACCTATTTCTGGATATCAAAGACAAATATCCCATAGCCATGAGCGTTGCTTTAATAATAGTGTTATTCAGGTACCTATTCAATAAGTAAAAAAGTATACATACATACTTCACGACATCCCCAACATCTGCAATGCTGGTCATTTGTCAAGTTGCAAGACTTCCTTAACGAAAAAAAGATGATGTCCGTTTATCGTAGCAGTATTTAGCATTCGAACTTTATTTGGTTGTTTAAAGTACATTATCATATTATTTTCGAAGTCGCGGAGGGTTTTGGTTTCCGACTAGCTCGCTAACTAACATCCAAAGCTTCTATAGCTACCAGTGCTTGCATTTTCGAAATTAACTTTTACATCATTCACGACACATCCTCGCGACAAAACAACAAAAACAGCTGATCAGCAGACGCCATCTTGGCAAAAATCAGTGTGTTAGTGCGTTAAAGTAGGGTCGGACCTACTTTAACTTACGGAGGCATTATAACGACGTTTTAGTGCTAATGAGCGTTTATGAATCCAACTTTTTTGACAACACGCCATTTTAGGCTAAACGCGTGTTTTAAGGCCATGTTATTTTTTTATGAATAAGACGGCTAGTATAAAATTGAAAACTTTGAAACCTTCCTTAACCCTGATTGGCTTGATGATGATATCCAATATTACTACGACATATATACAAGCAAAGGCGGTCTTCAAAATATTCGTTGTTTTTTAGTTTCGAAGCCGTTTAGAAAAGTATAATATCCAGTATTATATGTAGTTAATCTGTTAGAAAATATGTAACGAAAGGAAATTAAAAGGATATACCTAGTCAATATCAATACATAGTATAAAATAAAGTCGCTTCCCGCGTCTGTCCCTATGAATGCTTAAAATATTTAAAACTATACAACGGATTTTGATGAGGTTTTTTTTAACAGATTGAGTGATTCAAGAGGAAGGTTTATAAATTATAAGTATAATACAAGAGCTAAAAAGTAATAGGTTAGGCGGTACGAAGTTCGCCGGGTCGACTAGTATAAACTATAAATGTGATACATAATTAAATACACATGACGGATATTAGATTGTGTGAAGGAACATTAAAAGAGCCCTTTAGTCCTGAACTATAAAGCTAGTACAGCGACAGCGACTAGGTTCCGGCACGCATGGCAGCCGGCAGCGGGTTAGTGCCGCGCCGCACGCCACCTTCCCCTGCGTTAGTGACTCACGCACTCACCTGCACCCGACTCACCCGCTCACTTATGCAAGGGAAAATAAAGAAACTCGCCTGAGGGTTATTTGCATTTCTACCAATAATTTAAGTACTCGTGTGCAGGATTCTATTTAATTAAAAATGTATTTAGGTGAAACATAATCTCACGCCTACATTCCCCGAAGGATTAGGCAGAGCATAATATACTTACCTAAGTATGCAAGATAGATAATCTCTATAGAAAACTTTGAAGGGCCATCCCCTACTCAATACTAATTCTTATTTCGAGAGTTGCGGCAGTTTTGCGTAGGAGTATTCTTATCCTTATATCAAGCTACTGTAATGACTATCTACGTATACAGTAGCGGTCTCAGGTAGCGAAACACTTTTGTCTATGATCTCGTGCTCACTAGTCTATAATGCCAAAGTATACAAGAGCTGTTTTGCAATACAGAAAAACCGGACGTGTAACGCAGAACGAGTCCGTGTCTGTACCTACCGCTTTCAATAAAAAAATATAATACGTATATCATGTGCAGTGGCGGTCTGGGACGGCGTAACACTTTTGTCTATGGCCTCGTGTGCCCTAGACTGTAATACCTAATAACAAGAGCTATTTTGCAAGACAGAAAAACCAGAAGTGTAGTAATTTTACTTATGTAGTGATTACTTATGTAAAGTTGAAACCAGAGAGAAGGTAAATCACTTGTTGAAACAAACCTCCTAACTTCCTGCTAAGTTATGCATTTTAAATATTAAGAAGAATAAAAAAATGCCTAGCGTAGGTTAGGTTTAGCTATGTTACTAACTACCTACATCAATAAAGTCAAAATAAATGCATTAGAAGTAGAACGAATTAAAGAGATACAGAGCAACATTTCTTGTTATTTATTATTCTAGTGTATTGACACTACAAAATTCAAAAAACTAAATGTCACCGTGAAATAACACATTTATTAGTTAAAAAACTTATACATAAATTGTTAAAAAATACAAAACAGATTAAATAGATAAGAGAAGGGATTTGTAAATGTGCTCAAGAGAAGAGACTCGACTAGCGACTACATTGGACACCCAGTATGTAAATTTGGTTTTGTATCTAAGATTCAAATGCGTATGTCGACCCAGCGAACTTCTTACCCATTTGACATTACTATGCTGTGCATATAAACCTTACTATTCAATTACTCTTTCTAATAAAAAAACCGCATAAAAATCCGTTGCATAGTTTTAAAGATATAAGCACACTTATAGACAGACGCGGGAAGCGACTTTGTTTTATACATTGATTTAAAACAAAATAAATTGCTTTTACCTTAAGTGACCAGCTGTGTCTCGAAACCCCACGGGTGCTCCGCGCGGCTTTGCTGATTAGAATAGAGTGCACAACGCACAACAACACACTCCGTACTCCGAACAGCATACTTACTAATGCATTGCACCCGCCCACTACAACGAAACAGCCAGGTATCGGCACCTGAAAAAATTATATGGACATTCCCTACAATTATTGGTTTCAAAGATTTGCCCGCATCGCAGAGCTCTATATTTAATTCGCATTCGCCACCGTGTCACTGAGCTACAGCTCTCATTCTCAAATTTGTCTGTAGGTCAGACATATATTGTGATACATAAACAAAAACAAGCATATATATTTTATTGAATAATAATAAGAAGGATGACACTTAGGTACTTACCTATTTTATTCCAAATTAGTAACATATCAAGTAATTAACACACCGTTTTTTCTTTGTAAATCTATTTCTAAAAAATTTCCACTTTCGAAATCTTTTACATATTATTGGATATTTTTTAAAAACCTTTTAATATCAAGCTTTTATTTCGTTAAGTTTCTCTCGAGTTATTCTCAGCAATATTGATACCCATAAAGTAGGGGTGCACTGCACTAAAAGCAAATAGTCCGCAATCTTGAATTTTCGGTAATGTTAGATTTTAATGACGTCATTACATGACCTGACATATTGTTAGGCATACTGAACGTGTATACAAAATTTGAGCTAAATCGGTTTAAGATATCTGCTTAAAAATTTAGTTGCAATATTTTACCCGTAGAAACATTCATACATACATTGCAAGTTACATAAAATCTTTTAAAAAGGTATATTTTATTTATAGAAGACCGCTTCTTTCGATATAAGCATAGATAAACAAAATATGTAATAATGTAGTGCCTGGCATAACCACATTCGACTATCATTATGCTTATCAAATAAACTAAAGCTCTTATGAGGGCGACTATTTAATAGTGTTAATTAAGATCCAGCAAAAAGCTTAATGTTTATAGGAACTTAACCATTCTACATTTCGACTATAGCTAGTAACTATTTAGTAATCTGTATCCATTATATGTATGTGTTTGTATGTATAGCCCAGTCGACACGTGGAAATATGGAAGGCCGGAAGTTATCCTAACTAAGTAATATAGTTGAACCTAAAGTCGATAACTACTTACATTTTACCTATCCCAAGTTGTGATAAATTGCTAACTCGTTCGACCTTATCCAATTATTTCCACGTGACGACTGGGCTTTAGTTGTAGATTTAGAAAGTTATTAGTTAAAAAGTGTACCAAATTATTTTGAGAGAATTTTTCATTATTCACACCTATTACACCCATCCCTAATCGATAAAAAAACATTCAAAAGTTACTAAATATCTGCGGTTTTTTTGAATTTAATAATGTATATTTTCGATGTTTTATAGTGTCAAATTGTCAGTCAACGAAGCTTCGTTGAGGCAGGGCAGAAAAGGGGTCTAAAGCTGGGGTGGCCGGGGCAAGGGGGCGAGTCGTCGCCTCAGGGGCGCTGAGCTGAGTCACTTGACATGATTCACGCTCTACATACATATTGTGTTGACAATAACGACCTTATGTTAAAGATTGAAATTAGTTACAAATACACCAAGGGCGCGTCAGACTTATTAAAATGACGTGGTGTGGAGCAGGCTCTGGAAGTTACAATTTAACACAACCCAGGGTCGCGAGCAAGACCATTGGTTACACTACATAAATAAAAGTCCGTTTTTAATATTTATATATATTAATTAATGAAAAATAACAAAACTCTTGTAGTGTCTCTAGCAACAATTCAAAAATAACACCTAGGAAAATCTCCAAAAGATTCTGGATTCAGTGCTAACTTTTTTTTACAAAAAAAAAACACACACAAGTTATTTTCATCACAAAAGAATATATACCAACGACAAAAAAAAATAAAACATAGAAAAATCTTTTTCAAATAAACACCATATTATTGTACTGATCTATTTAAAAATGACATTCTACTATCTATACAGGATGTATGGCAGAAGAGTGGACATACATTGATAGGGCAGAGGAGAGACCCTTTGCTATGCGTTCCACCCCAAAAACATGGGCTGGGCCATTGGCCTCATTTATTAAAGGAGAATTGTATTTTTTTTTTCAAATTTTCCATTTTTAAGACTTAGAACCCAAATAACTTTTCTAAAAATAAACCAATTTTGGAACCTTTAATTTTATTTTTCATCATTTTGTAGTTTGGGGGCCCTTAGTTTTCTTTGTAGCTGTCTAATCTTGTGCACCCAATTAGAGTTTTTAAAGACTGCAGTATGAGTCTACATGGCAATTAGATTTAAAGGTTGCGAATTAATTTTTTTTAGAAAAGTTATTTGGGTCCAGTCTTATCAATTGAACATAAACGTGGAACGCAAAGCAAAGGGTACTTCGGCCATAAATCCTGTATTATATATATATAATATTAATAGTACGTAATATACATACGAAACATATTTACGGCATGACTCGTTGAATGTAACAATAAAACCAATCGTGTCCACATTTTCTAAATACATTTTATAAATTAATAATAAATATTACTGAACTTCTAGCGTATATACGCGTATTTAAAAAAAACTATGCATTCTTAAACAAATGCAGACTTGCACATCCCATTGAGGCTCAAGTTGACCTCAATATTATAAAAATAAGCTGAGAGAGACAACCATGCGCCAGCGCAAGTGGTCGCCTTCTTAAAAAAATTAAGATAATATCGTATCCTCCTGCCGGCCGTCGTCCGCGCGCTGACCGTTACATCAGAACTAATTCAAAATACATAGTGGTAATACTGGGTTGTAGCTTGACAAGTACTTCAAGAGTAAACATTATCAGCCAACGATACCAATAATACAATACAATTATAGAGCTTCTCAATTCGCCGACAATATTGACTAATAACTTAAATCGCGAAATGACTAAACTACTTTAAATATAAATAAAAAATATATAACGTGTTTAAAAAAACGCATAAGCCCAGACACTTTAATATCCGAGTTCAAACTCGAGCGAGTAGACTGAAAGCATCAGTGCTTTTTTTTGCAGCTGTCTATTTCAGCCTCGTACCTATGTAAAAGACAAAATAAATGTACATGGTAATTATTTTAGTTAAAAATTTTAGTAGCATTTGCGTAGCTACGCATTTTTACAGTACGAACTAAGGTAATGATGCGGTCACACTTTCTATTCCTCCTTTATTGAGGTAAGGTAACCAAACGACCAAAACTCAGTTCACTCCAAAAAACACAATTTTTTATGATTATAATATAATGCATGCTACTCGTAAGTCTGAACAAACAGATTTTCTCATTTTGCGTTTCTTGTAAATACGTTGTATATTTCCAACACACTAATATAATTTTCTAAAAGACCATGTCGTTCCATAGGACTACCATATAACACTAGAAAACAATGCTTAATACGATGCACTAGTTTTCTTCCTCATAAACAGAGCTGTTATTAGGTATGTTGACTTGCCCCCTGCCCATGGAGCACTAGTCGTAATAAATGCAAGCGATGCGAGTACATAATTCTAACATATTCTTACGCTGAAACAAAATAACTTTCTGTTCATGTCATATATAATTTAATAAATTTATAATTTAGATAGTAATATCTGCATTATTATATAAATTAGACCAAATAACAGGCCTAAAACCATTTTAAGTCTTTAAACAGACCCAAGTGTAAATATAATGACTTCCCAAAAAATCAAACTTAAATTATATCCTAAAGTAATTAACGTCAAGACTAATTAAATTACATACTATTGCACTAGGAAAAGATAGGATTGCACTACCGAGGGCAAAAACACGCACTGAGCAGTTGAGCACCCGCACAGTAACCGGACGCCGCGCCGGAGGAACCCAGCTCCCGCGAGCACCGCGTGCAGGGCGAGACACCGCGTGTGGCCGCGTGCTGCGCGCTGGCGCTGGCGCTGGTTGCTTCTCTCAGCTATTATCTATTTTACAGCCTTGCAGGACCTTCTTTACTTAAAGAAGGAATTAAATAGATGTATCACCAGCCTTAGACATCGCATCCGATTTACCAAAATATAATTGTTTAGCAATTATTATACAATAAATAAAAAGCTGGCTTTGCTAGACAAGACACGGCGCGTCACCGGGTGATGAGACTGTCACAATAAATAAAACACAGTAATAATGACAGTCATCACTAGCAAAGCATTACATATGTAGGTATGTCTAGGAAGGTAAACGTTTTTAATTACCTATTCCCAGCCTAATCCAGACGAGATTTTTTTATATGACAATTTATTAAATTACATTCAAACACTTCCAAAGATCCCTTGGATGAAAATTTGTTTAAAAAGCATTATTTAAGCCAAAACATATATAATATGAATTGCATTAATATTGCTACTTTGAGTGCGTACGTGCAGATGTGCAATGGCGCATCGTACAATAATTGAGTTATTGTGTCACTAAGTTTTACTGATATATATAACTTGAATTCAATAGTTAGCCCGGTAAAATAACCGTTACTTATTTTACTGCCCTGCCACCTAAATAGGTAGTAAGTAACCTATACATGTAAGCGATCAGCAATCCGAAAATTAATTTAAGTGATTTTTTACATCAACGTTGGTGTTTATTTTATAAACGTGTTTTTTTTTATAATATACAAAACTTGCCTATTTAAATACAAATATTTCCGACTACCTACGACTTAAATATCGTATATAATATATGATTAATAAGAAGAAAAAAAAACAGAAACTACGTGTGAAGAATAGATCTTTGGCTTTTTAAATTGTCAGTAAACATTTGTTATTTAACTCAGTGGTAAGTACTTTGAATAATTTTCGAAAAATTTACTGTTTTGAATAACAGAGCAGTAGCAACTTGTTGTATCCATTTCTTTGTGAAACTTAATGCCTAGTTGAAAAAATATCCTGAACAAAAAAAATCAGAAGAGTGAATGCACCTTAACAGGAATGTTGCGAACACGCACGGTAGGTAGTACATACTTTTGCTGAAAGGTACATTTTGATTAATTTTTATTTTACAATAAACCATAGGGAGTTTATTATATTTGTTCTGCATACCGTACTTCAATTTAAATAACTCAAATTTAAAAATTAAAAACCCCCGACCCAGTCAGACCCCTCATCAACTTAACTAGAACTAGAGCTAATCATTTTAAAAAGAGCATGGTTACCTTAACATATACTTTCAATATTATTGAAGAAACACCGTACCAAATTTCAACTCGATCGGACATAAGGAAGCTAGTTAGATCCTCTCATCCATTATTCAAGAGCTGATCATCTTTAAACGGAAGATCAGGTCATGGTTACCTTAACATATGCTTACAATATCATTGACGTAACTCTGTACGAAATTTAAACTCAATAGGACATATGGAAGCTAGTTAGATCCTCTAATCCATTATTCAAGAGCTGATCATCTTCAAACGGAAGATCAGGTCATGGTTACCTTAACATATGCTTACAATATCATTGACGTAACTCTGTACGAAATTTAAACTCAATAGGACATATGGAAGCTACTTAGATCCTCTAATCCATTATTCAAGAGCTGATCATCTTCAAACGGAAGATCAGGTCATGGTTACCTTAACAAATACTTTCTGTATCATAGATGTAACATGTTACCAAATTTCAAATCGATCGGACATAAGGAAGCTAGTTAGATCCTCTCATCCATTATTCAAGAGCTGATTATCTTCAAACGGCTGATCAGATCTTCATCAGACATGGCTAAGAACACTCGGCACGAAATTATCTATGATACAAAAAAAACTAAACGAAAATCGGTTCAGCCGTTTGGGCTCTACGATGCCACAGACAGATATACAGACAGACAGACAGACAGATACACACGTTAAAATTATAACACCCGTCTCTGAATTCCTTCGTCGGGGGTTAAAAACAGCCTTGCTTATGGACTTGTTAAAGGCTATCAATATATATAAAACTCTTCCTTTACTGACTGACTGACTGACAGACAACGCAGAGCCGAAACTACTGGGCGTAGAAAGCTGAAAATTGGCACGTGGGTTCCTTGGGGGGTGTAGGTGAGCACTAAGAAGGGATTTCCCGAAATTCCCACGGGAACGGGAAAAACGGGATTTTTGTGTTTATGAGAAATTTGCGCGGGAAAAAGTCAATTGATAAATAATTACTTAGTCATATTTTGCACATCGATCATAGTGGCACCAAGACGGCGTGGTTTCCATTTTATGTAAGTAATAATAAAATTTAACTTACTTACTTAAATAATAAAATATTAAAGAAACAGCAAAAATGAATTATTATAAATATTGATGTGCGAAGGTAAAAGGAAATACAGAGAAGAAGCAGCGCACTGAACTACCACAGCTTTACAGGATTATGTAAACTCGAATAAAATGTACCTACATAGATTGTTTTAAATCATAAGCCTGCGTTGATAATATATACTTAATAAAATAAACAAATAACGCTTAAAATACGTCTAAAAAGAAGTTGATTATTGACATGCAACGAATTATCAGCATATAGTGCAGCCGGTAACGGGATAGCAAGATGCTATAGGTACCTACTTCAAAATTATTTATTCCTACCATGGACGCAACACATTCAAACCACATTCAGAGGAAATTAATAGAAATACACAAAGAAAGAGAAGACAAAGAATAAAATAAGCTATCGATAAATAATAATGAATAAGAACTGCCAGCTGGATATCACTATACGTTGCATCTATGTTTAACCTGCTGATTGTGGAGCAATTAAAATATACGGACTTTGCCCGGACTACGGAATACTCAAAACAATAAACCGTGCCTTAAATTTCAAAATGGTTAAAAGGTAATTTAATAAATTGAATAAATAAACGTTAAGAATAGTCCTAGGTTTCGGCGCACAGCTCAGCGCTCGGGACGGTCGCCATTAAATCGATGAGTATATGCAGGAAGTGGCACAGCGGTACAGCTTGTTCACGATCACGACCTCCGCTGAGGAGCGGCAAGCCATTAGTAAAAAGTTTTACCAAATAGGACTTGCCTTTTGACAGAAAATGGAAGATGTTGTACACATAACTAATGTGGATAGATTAATGAAGCTGTGGCTACAATATGAATTGTCTAACTAGAGCGACGCGTTCCTACGACGCCTGCTGCAAAATATGTACTACCTATTATTACATTGTGAGGTTTTACATGTTGAATAGGTAAGAGCACATTTAAAGTTTTATATGATGTAAATAATAGATTGTCATATATTATTATCACCATGCAACGAGGGGCATCGCTACTTCCGCCTTACGTACTGAACCCGAACGGACAAGAGACTGCTTCGGACTCTGCTGTGTCGACGTGTGTCGCCGTGTGTCGTCTCGACGGCATCAGATCATAGGGTGTCACCTACCCTAATTTCACATTTAGTACGAATGCTTTAATAGTAGATAAATGCAAAGTCGTCGCGTACAAACATCGAACTTAGTCCTAGTAGAATTCTTAATATTCTCATGTCCATAACATAAATTACACATGATCTTAAATAACTATATTTGCATAGACATAAATATACATTAAATATTTTTTTTACCTTCGATATACATTAAATGTGTCTACGAATAATCTATAAAAATACATTTATGAGAATTTCAATAAAAATGGCATCGCTTTAAGGGTCGAACGGGTGCGATACTAGCTTCATCTAAACCATGGTGGAAATTAAAAATATGCGTCTTTGACTGCCTATATAAGGCTCTGTTGTGTAGCTTTTAGGATAATAATCTTAGAAATATTATTTATGATGAAACTAAAGTGACAACTTTAGACAACAAACGGTTTCTTTCTTAGATTTTGAACCTGAAAGCTACATAACAGGGCCTTTAGAATTTTAAGCAAGATTATCTAGAGCGTCAAAGAAGCCTATTTTTGAATTCGGCCATGGTTTAGAAAATATTAATTATTTATCGGAAGTGGCGCTAGTTTTGCACCGTGTAAGCCCTTAAATACTAGTTCCTAAAACGGCAATACCATTAGTCAGTTATGCATAATTCTACGAAATGCAACGACATCAAAATAAACATGCGTGTCCTTCACCCTTCCTGCTCACGCGCATTGAGGGGTTTTCAAAGTGACAGAAAAGAAAAAAAAAAGTTTCATAATATGCCGGTAGATGGCGGTGTCTACAGCAATATCAGAGAGATGGGAGATCGAATATTGACTGAATCTTTGGATTGGATCATTTTATGCTAAGTATAAATCTTAATTTCACCTACTCCGTCACTGCCTCAGTTAAATTTTAATTTTTATGTTTCATTTTGAGCTATTGAATCATTCATTTCAGCTTGACCTATTGCTCCTGGCAGAGCGCCATCTGGTAGCAGCTTAATAAAACTTCTTTTTTTTCTTCTGAGCTGTCAAATTGAAAACCTCTCATTCACGGGGCCCTGATATCTGTTGTTTAAATGACGTGATTTTATTTCGTACAATTAAGTACACTTACACTTTATTTCAACTACAATATCAGTCTCTATACGAAATTGGATTGACTAAAAATAACTGAGATAGTATCATATTTATCAAGTACTAGTCGACCCGGCGAACTTCGTACCGCCTAACCTATTACTATTTTGTGCATGTATTATACTTATAAACCTTCCTCTTGAATCACTCCATTTATTAAAACAAACCGCATCAAAATCCGTTGCATAGTTTTAAAGATATAAGCATACATAGGGACAGACGCGGGAAGCGACTTCATTTTATACTATGTATTGATGTAAGAATGGCCAAATAAACAGCCCAACAATTTAACATTCTGGTTGTATGCCAACAATCACGTGTTCTAACAACAATAAATATTATGTACAGTGGCAGTCTATACTCTATCCATTTATTTATTCGAGAACTGACTGACAGCTCTCATTTTTTGCCATGTTTAAACAAACAAACCTTTTTGGCGTGGCACATTTTTCAAATTCATCAATGAATGTGACAGATGCGACGTGACAGCTAACAGCGGCTTTAAAGTTTTTGAAAGGTTTAATATAACTGAATATTTTTGAAGAGTGATACCAGCTAAATAATAAAAAAGTGCCTAATTATAATTCATTCAATCAATTGTTCGTCATATTGAAAATAAAATTGTATCAAATTGTTCGTGTTTAGAAATATTTGTTATTTTTGCATTAAAATACTAAATAATCGTTCAGTATCGGATAGACACCCATACTATTTTAGTAGAGATTATAAAATATGCGAGTGCAAATAGTTTTTTGCATGCAGTGGTTACCTATTATTGGGTTTGCATACCTACTTTATTTCAATTGTAAACCTGTTGGTGATCCAAATAAAAATAAATATGTTAATATAACAAAATATTAGTTATTTACAAGATCATTAAGGCAAATAATTAGAGGTAAACCTTTTGTCTTGGCAAAAATTTTAAAAATAGCATTTTTTTTTTTCATTCTTGTGGATAATTTATTTCCCTATTTCGGTGGAGTTCTTTTATTAGTAGCAACACTTAAGAAACGTCACAAATTCCCGAATTCAAAGATACACTATAGGACTGCGTAACACTTCAGGTTTGTCTGTATTGCAAATAGATGTTGTTCTTTGGTAATACAGTCTAGGCCGCACGAGAACATAGACAAATCTGTGACGCCGTCCCGTTCTAGACCGCAACTGTACATATATATACCTATAAAGTAAGGATTCTATCATTTCCCTTCTAAGTCGGCATTTTTGTGTGCAACAAGTTGATACTGCTAACATTTTCTACACAACACATTACGTAAATTACTTTTAGTTACAAACATTAATGTAATGCAAGCCATACATAGAAAAAACAATTATATACAACAATAGTTTTATGGCAAAAGAGAGTAAGAGTACCAAATAATAATTTAGTTGTTCAAGGTAAATCTCATTAAAATCAGCGCATATGCATTATTAACTTATAACATAAGTAAGTTACTAAGTTAGTTTAAGTGAAGGCTCATCATCATCATTCTCCGACGTTCAGGTTGGACGTCGGAGAATTAATGACAATAATCGTCATGCCATGCATACTGTAACTGTATAGGTAACAAGCTGCCAGCCAGCGAACTTTGCAGCGCCGCGTGGTTTTGGTAGATATATTAAATATACTTTGCACAAACATATACAAACTTATTTTTACACAGATTGACCTAAATAATGCTATTTAGAATATTGAATTCGTTAAGTACCTCAGTACATACCTATTTCATAAAAAAAAATAGGTTTTTATATAATTTGATGAATGTCACAAGGTGTCAAAAACAATATATTATGGATGCTTAATGCTAATAAAGGGTGTATTTCACTATTCACGTGAGATGTAAATTCTCTAATTAAAATGCTCCGTTTTTGTTTTGAGCATTGTAAATGGTGAATCAGTGCTTTGTTCAGACCAGCTTCACCTCAGTGTAAACACACCCAGTCAATACCTAAGGTTAATGTCGTTTTTGTTATCCGGGTTGTGTTTTTGATGATTTTCAATAATCAACCGATTAGTTATTATATATATTATTCCAGTTTACTGGATCCTGTACCTGTCAGAGCACGGCGCATCACACCTCTTTAGCTTCCAATTTAAATATCTAAGCAAGCGGGCTGGGCCTTACTTATCAAGCTCCTTGTCTAATCGTCGCTCTAGAGCTTGAATTTCTTCTTCGAGTTCCTAAAATATAATCAATTAATGTATAAAAATATTTATTACGTATTTGTTGTTAATCTTTAAATAATCTGTTTTTACATCAAAAAGGAGTGGTGGTAATAAATGTCTTGATATAATAATAATAGAAAAATAAATCACTGAAAAAAATCAATTTGTAAAATAGGTTACACTCACGTCATCTGCATTCGTGCAATGGCCACCGAGCGCGCTGCTTAAATCAGTTAAATTAAAAACCTGTAAAGAAAACACAATTCAATTATCAAGGCGTGCCAAAATTTTTGAAAATTAAGGAAGCTGATAAAGGGAAAGCGCTCGTCAGGGAACTATGTGAATTGATTAAATAATGTAATTCATTTGAGAATCGGGGAGGACACTTCCTGCGTGGAAGCGCAAGCCAACTGCCCAATGACGCTACAAATAATGGGAATACCATTCAAATGAATTAGCTTTAATCTGGGTAGTGGCTAATAAAGGCACTCACATCGTCAGGCGGCACCCAGCTGGGCGAGGGGTTCATGGCGGCCGGCCCGTAGCGGCCCGTGGCCACGGCGCGGTACGACTCCGAGAACAGGTCTGATTGCACTGGAACAAGACGACACGTCACTTATCGATCAGGAGCAGGGCCACCCACCTCATGTAGTTACTATATTAAGAGGCCCTTACTATATTAAAAGATGTCTTATTTTAACTCTGTAATTATCTGTCCACGGCATAAACTAAGATGAAACTAGACGTTGTAGTTTATTTCACCGTGTGTGTATGGCCTTATGGATCCAGTTATCAGTTAAATAAATACAAAAAAAAATAATGTATTAAGAACATGACGACCTTCGTACACTTTTTTTATATGTTCATGTATTTAATCAATGATAATGTAGGATTCTAATGGAGTAATAATTTTACAAATCGGTCTAGTTGTTTCAGATCCTATTAGATTCGATCAAAAAATGTTATATGACCTCTTTATAATATTACCGTCTTATTCATAAAAAAACCCCTAAAATGGCCTTAACGTTCAATTTAGTTAAAACGTTTGCTAACGCTAAAATACTGATTTCAAGTGCATTATTCATAAACGCAATTTAGGCCTGCTATAACTACATGAGGCCAATAGTAGTATTTGGAATTTTCAGGTTGTCGCATCAGAATTCACCAGGTCAATCCACGATCAATCATCCAACAAAAAAAAAATGTCTATTTTCCGGGCCTTTGCCCAGCATTGGCACACCAAATTCTAGAGAAAAAAAAATTTGTTAATAGGCATAGCACAGCTAAAGTAGCGCCACCCGAGAAAAAAATTAATATCTTCTAAACTAAGGCAAATATCAAAAATGTGAAACAGCATTCCCCTAGATAATTCAGGCTAGTATTTTTAGGGCATTGTTGTATAGCTTTTAGGTTAAAGACCACAGAAAGAAACTGATTGTTGCTAAAAACGGCCGCTTTTGGCTGAATTATCTAGGGGAATGCTGTTTCACATTTTTGATATTTGCCTTAGTTTAGAAGATATTTATTTTTTTCTCGAGTGGCGCTACTTTAGCTGTGCTATGGCTCTTAAGATTGATTGACTCAATTGAGGTGACTGATGATTTTTTTTGTTGTTCAGGCATTACATACGGAGGTATTGTTTATTGAAATTATTTAACTTTATTTATATAAGTAGGTATGTATATGTACCTCGTTTAGTATTTTGATGGCTTTGAGCAAGTTTGCAAAATGGAAAAGCAAAAGATATTACGCGCTGCGCTGGACACGGCCTGCTCTAATGAGAAACATCCCTAAGAGGCAAGTAACAACAAAATATATTTTCCGTGCGAATTAAACTTTATTTTACAATACGTTTTATAACTGTTTCAGGTCACATCCAAGCACAGAAAACTGCAAAACTTTTGTCGGAGCGACCTGAAAAAAGGAACAAAATCAATATAATAGTTATAGGTATATTAAAGTTAAGAAAATGTTTATAAATTGAAAATAAATATTTTATAATAAATGTGTTTTTCTTTCTCATCATAAGTAAGTTGTTCTTTAGTATTCAGATGAAAACAAATAATTAAAATGGGCCATCTAAATCGAGATCGAAAATCGAGAGAGAAAAAGATCCAATAGCCATGAGCGTTGCTAAAATAGCTTTAATCAGGTACCTATTCAAAATGTAAAAAAGTATACACAATACATACTTCATGATATCCCCAACACCTGCAATGCTGTTGATTTGTCACACACAATCCCTTGTGTCAAATTGCAAGACTTCCTTTACGAAAAAAAGATGTCCGTTTATCGTAGAGCGTTCCAACTTTATCGCGCAAAGAAATCAGGTCGTATATAATGTACATTATATTATTTTCGAAGTCGCGGAGGAAGTGCGGAGGGTTTTGGTTTCCGACTAGCTCGCTAACATCCAAAGCTATCTATCTTCTATAGCTACCAGCGCTTGCATTTTCACAATTCACTTCACATCATTCACGAGTCACGACACATCCTCGTGACAAAACAACAAAAACAGCTGATCAGCAGGCGCCATCTTGGCAAAAATCAGTGTGTTAGTGCGTTAAAGTAGGGTCGTATCTACTTTAACTTACGGAGGCATTATAACGACGTTTTAGTGCTAATGAGCTTTTATGAATCCTACTTTTTTGACAACACGCCATTTTAGGCTAAACATGTGGTTAAATGCCATGTTATTTTTTTATGAATAAGACGGTTAGTGTAGAAAGAAGTATAAAAAAATCCAGATAGTTACGGTCATCAAAGGGATAGGGGCTGAGGTCGCGGGAGCCCACGGCGACGGGGAGCTCGGGCTGGATGGGCACGAACATGTTCTGCACGAGCGGCGCGCGCAGGCGGGCCGGCGCCGCCGCCGCCGCCGCCGCCGCCGCCGCCGCCGCCGGCTGCAGCGCCGGCCTCGGCAGGCCTGCGGGGGAACAATCTCATTTACACTAATCTATATACTACTTAGTAGGATTTTATCTAAGAATTTTTTATTTAGAAAATTGCAGCCGAGTGGGTGCTAATGATGTAAAAAGAAAGCGTGGCCGAAAAGTAGATGGCGGAGTGTAATCAACTAGATTCTGGTGGCACAGGAAAGGACCAGGTGGATACGGCTGGGATAAGTATATGCCAAGTAGTATTATGACACAATGATACTATAAAAATACTGTGGAGAAAGGTCAGCTGAAGAATTTTAATGTAATGTAAATAAAATCATGCCTAAATTCTCCATTTACCTTGTATCTGGTAGCCAGGCGGCGGTGCGGGGCCGGGCGGCGCGGGCACGTAGCCCTGCAGGGGGCTCACCGCCAACAGGCCGTTGAAGGGCGCTCCCTGCGCGTACTGCAGGCTCGAGTGCAGCGGCGGCTCGTAGCCCGCGCGCTCCATCATCGGCAGCAGACCGGTTTGATTTAAACCTAACCCGTTGTGTATTTGCCCATTCATCATATTTTGAGGACCGTAATTGTTTCTGGAAGATTAATAAAAATCTTTATTTTGTACAAAGTACTACAGAACCACTGCTTACAATTGTTACAAACACAAGTTAAAGGTAAAAATATTATATAAAAAGGAACTTACGTGGGTGGCAATGGTTCGTGATTATTTTCCGAGTATTCTGAAGGCATTTGTGGCACCCCCAGAGGGGGCATTACTGTAAGAAATAAATATTATGAATTTAAAAAGATTTATGTATTTTATAAATATAAGAAAACATAGAGCTTTGCTAAAACCTCGCCAATCAACAAAAACCCTTTTTTAACCGACGAAAAAACAAAAAGGAGGAGATTCTCAATTCGTCGCGTATATTTTTTTTTTTTATGTATGATCACGCATAACTTTTTACTGTGTGAACCGATTTTAATAATTCTTTTTTTAATCGACAGGGTATACCTTGAAGTTGGTCCCATAAAAATTTGGAAATAAAATTCCCACCCTAAGGGTGGGAAAATAGGGGTGACTTTTTGGTCGGCGGGTCGATTTATCCACTCACAGGTTGCATTTCCGTGTTACATTATAACTTTTGATACCTACCTACAATATCTTTGGAAATGAAATAAAATCAGCCGAAAGACGTCCACTGCTGGACATAGGCCTCCCTCACAAATCGCCTCACCGACCGGTCGTGATCGAACCTCATCCTGTTAGTCCCTCAACCTTCACCAGGTTGTGTGGCCACCTTGTGGGGTGCAACTACCCTGTGAAGGGTGATTAGCTGGGGTCAAAAAATTTAGCCCAAAAAAAACTGAAAAGCAAAAAATAAAAACTTTTTATCAAAAAATTAAACCGCCGAAAAAACTGAAAAGCATTAAATAATAGGGAAACATTTTCTATTAGGCCTTAATTTACTCACTTCTTAAAGTAATTTTGGATTACCAAGAAATTTTGAGTCGGTGCCACAGAATCAACGAATAAAGATTACTAAATTACCTGAAATTCAAAGAAATAACCGAAAAACTTTTGCCGCTGCGCATCGCGCTTTACATAGATAATGAATTTGCTTGTGTGGTGTGGCGCCGACTTAAAATTTCTTGGTAATCCAAAATTACTTTAAGAAGTGAGTAAATTAAGGCCTAATAGAAAATGTTTCCCTATTATTTAATGCATTTCAGTTTTTTCGGCGGTTTAATTTTTTGATAAAAAGTTTTTTTGTGTTTAGACACGCATTGTACACGTAACGGCTTGATAAATCACCAACAGTTTTTTATATCTTCGGCTCCGTTTTAGTGATCTGACAAATTGAGATTTAACCCGTTGTTAATACGAAATCAAAATACAAGGCAGGACGACTTTTAAAAAGCAGCGGTTATTCCCCACCAACACAAAGCACCAATACATAAAAAGTCAAGCATTAAATCCAACTGACATGTCATATTGAAGTTGTTGATATGCTGAGCCGGCGGCGGCGGGTAGGCGAACACGGGCGGCGGCGGCGGCGGCGGCGGCGGCGCGAGCAGCGGGCCGGCCGCCAGGTACGCGTAGTTGCCGTTCGATGGCGGAACTAGAGGCAAGCCGTTAGGAGACACCACCGGTTGCTGCGATCTGTACCTGAAATTTAGAATGCTATTGATATACTTTATCTTTACGGTTGACTGTAACATTGAAGTATTATAAGCAGTCATAACACATTGCAATATTGCTGACCTACTTAAATCAATTTCTGGAATTGAAATAAAATGCTATGCTAAGTTATTTCTCCTGAAAAAAATCATGGATTGTAAAATCTTGAAAATGGCTAGGCTGATTTAATTGATTTCAGTTTTCAAATGTTTGACATAGTCGAGGGAAGGTTTGAAGCGGTGAGAAAATATGGAAAAATTGAGAGGAAGTAAAAACAACACTTAAAACTTCCATATAAAGTCGCAAGCAATACCAAGTTCGCCGGGACAGATTGTCTACTATCTACTATATGTATAAAATTGAATCGTGGTTCGTAAGTCTCGCTTAGCTGATAAAATTGTAAGGTGCGATAAGAAAGTTCGCCCGGACAGCCAGTAATTAATAAATAATTTTATGCTAGACTGACATTTAGAAATGTTACCAAGATAATAACTCAAATTTAAAAAAAATAAAAACCCCCGACCTAGTCAGACCCCTCATCAACATAACTAGAACTAGAGCTTATCATCTTGAAAAGATTATGGTTGCGTTACCATATACTTTAAATATCATTGAAGTAACACGGTACCAAATTACAAATCGATAGGACATGTGGAAGGTAGTTAGATCCCCTCATCCACTATTTGAGAGCTGATTATCTTTAAACGGCAGATCACGTAATGGTTACCTTACTATATACTTTTAATACCATTGAAGAAACACGGTATCAAATTTCAAATTGATAGGACTTATGGAAGGTGGTTAGATCCCCTCATCCACTATTTCAGAGCTGATCATCTACAAACGGCAGATCAGGTCATGGTTACCTTAACATATACTTTCAATATTATTGAAGTAACACCGTACTAAATTTTAAATCGATAGGACAAATGAAAGGTGGTTAGATCCTCTCCTCCATTATTCAAGAGCTGATCATCTTCGAAATGCAGATCAGGTCATGGTTACCTTAACATATAATTTTAATATTATTGAAGTAACACCATACCAAATTTTAAATCGATAGGACAAATGGAAGCTAGTTAGGTCCTCTCATCCATTATTCAAGAGCTGATCATCTTCAAACGGCAGATCAGGTCATGGTTACCTTAACATAAACTTACAATATCATAGATATAACATGGTACCAAATTTTAAATCGATCGGACATAAAAAAGCTAGTTAGATCCTCTCATCCATTATTCAAGAGCTGATCATCTTCAAACGGCTGATCAGGTAATGGTTACCATACCATATACTTTCTATATCATATATGTAACATGGTACCAAATTTCAACTCGATCGAACACAAGGAAGCTAGTTAGATCCTCTCATCCATTATTCGAGAGCTGATCATCTTCAAACGGCTGATCAGGTCATGGTTACCTTACCATATACTTTCTATATCATAGATGTACCATGGTACCAAATTTTAAATCGATCGGACATAAAAAAGCTAGTTAGATCCTCTCATCCATTATTCAAGAGCTGATCATCTTCAAACGGCTGATCAGGTAATGGTTACCATACCATATACTTTCTATATCATATATGTAACATGGTACCAAATTTTAAATCGATCGGACATAAGGAAGCTAGTTAGATCCTCTCATCCATTATTCAAGAGCTGATCATCTTCAAACGGCAGATCAGGTCATGGTTACCTTACCATATACTTTTTATATCATAGATGTAACATGGTACCAAATTTCAAATCGATCGGACATAAGGAAGCTAGTTAGATCCTTTCATCCATTATTCAAGAGCTGATCATCTTCAAACGGCAGATCAGGTAATGTTTACCTTAACATATACTTTCAATATCATAAATGTAACATGGTACCAAATTTCAAATCGATCGGACATAAGGAAGCTAGTTAGATCCTCTCATCCATCATTCAAGAGCTGATCATCTTCAAACGGCTGATCAGGTCATGGTTACCTTACCAAATACTTTCTATATCATAGATATAACATGGTACCAAATTTCCAATCGATCGGACATGAGGAAGCTAGTTAGATCCTCTCATCCATTATTCAAGAGCTGATCATCTTCAAACGGCTGATCAGATCTTTATCAGACATGGCTAAGAACACTCGGCCCGAAATTATCTATGATACAAAAAAACTAAACGAAAATCGGTTCAGCCGTTTGGGCTCTACGATGCCACAGACAGATACACAGACAGATACACACGTTAAAATTATAACACCCCTCTCGGAATTTTCGTTCGGGGGTTAAAAACAAATAAATTCTTAGGTTTTACCACAGAATACCTAATAGTACCAGGTACTGAAGGCTCACTCAACATAAAAATTTAATTTTTTAATTTAAATAATTTCGTCTAAATAAAATTAAATCTAGCTGCGTACACATAAAGCACAATCTAACTCGCTCCTGTTACATATAACCTAGAGTTAATATCTCTATCTCACTCTCCAAAGCCGCAATGCATATATTCATGCGATAATGACCCGTGCTACTTAGCGAAAGCGCCTGTTTTAGGATCACTAACGGCATCGAGCAATTATTAGGGATGCGAAAACTTGGCGCGAAAATTATGAGACGCGTGCGGCGCAACGAGCAGCGCGCGAGTGACGGCGCAACCCGAGGCTGATAGGTACCGCCGGCGGTGCCGCCGCACGGCCGCACGTACTTGCAGTTTTATACCTAACTAGTCGACCCGGCGAACTTCGTACCGCCCGAACTATTAGTATTTTGGGCATGTATCATACTTATAAATTAAAGAAAACCGCATCAAAATCCGTAACGTAGTTTTAAAGATTTAAGCATACATAGGGACAGACGCGGGAAGCGACATTATTTTATACTATGTATTGATTGATGAAGTGCGGAGTGAGCCAGGCCTGGTTTTACAAAAAAATGATTTTCGGCTGAGATGATAAAGTTAAATTGTCACTCATATCGATTAAGAATTGAAGCATTTTGCAAACTGAACCAATCCCCTGAACTACGAGTATAGTAAGTAAACTTGCCAAGCATTTCAGAAGTACCAAACAGAAAAATGCTTTTGACACCTAAGACAAAATAACAAACTAAGCATTTTTAAATCGCAAGATTCGCAAGCAATTATATTTGTAAATAACTGCGCAAATGAGACAAAGACAATGTACAAATACAATTAGTTGGGACAAGCTCTAACATTTGTAGAGTAAAAGATCGAGTATATAAATTCGCGAAAGCACTCTCACACTGCAATATTTCTATATAATACATTCGCTTCTGTTGTTAATAGCTCGTAGGATTCATACATGTCGCGTCGTAACGTTATTATTCCAATATTTAGTCAGGTTTCCATCTGCTGGAAAGGTATGTAATTTTGAAACAACAGGCTTATTGCATAAATGTTGTAAAGTAAAAGTAAAGTAAAAAAAACTTTATTGCACACAAAGAAAGATACAAAAAAAGTAAAATAACAGGTTAAAAAAAACATTGGAATTTGCATACAACGGGCGACCTTATCGCTAAAAGCTATTTCTTCCAGGCAACCCACTTGGACCCGTATGTAGATGGATACCAATTTAATTTGTCTTAAAGTAGACGATGTAATAATGAAAAATAGATAATATTATTATGCATAATTAAAGATATACTTAAACATACATATTAAAATAAACACGTTTATGCACAGCAAAATAGGACAAATCTTTATGTTTGTAAGAAAAATTTAAAAATGATAGTGAATTCTGTAACAAAAAATATAATCTGATCTGACACCATTCTTCCCTTTGATACAAAATCTATATACCACTGATCTACTCACTCACTCACTCATCATCGCTCAGCCGAAACCGCTGAAGATAGAAAGATGAAATTTGGACAGTAGCTTCCTTACGTGACGTAGGCACCCACTAAGACGGGATTTTGGGATAACTTAACCGGGACGCCGTATACTGGGTGTAACAGTTTGTATGAAACTCCTAAACTGCGGGGTTTAGAAAATTGAAATTTACATTGTATATTGTCATTGCATTACAAACATCATAAATGGTTTTAGTTTTTTTATATCTTGCCCCTGAGTTCTTATACAGGGTGAAATATGATTTTTGCTAAAATCTAAACTAATTACACTAGAGACTTGAAATTTTCAAAATAAGGTCCTTTTTATATAACAACATGAAATATGATATCAAAACTGCGTTAATTAGTCCTGTAAGCCATGATACAGGGTGTTAAAGTTTGTATGAAAAACCGAAACCGCTCCTTCTTTTGCTTAAAAATTGAAATGGGTGATGTTTCTAGGTTATAAGGGTCGCTAATTACACAAAAAACATCGTTTTTGAAATCCAAGATATAAATTTGTATTAAAAATCGATACGGGTGGCGTTTTCTAGGTTTTTGGGGGCGAAATCATTTGTGGGTGTGCTGATTCTGGGTGCCTACGTCTCACAAAGACGGCATATGGGGATAACTTCACTGAGCCGACGTATACAGGATGTAACAGTTTGTATCAGACTCTAAACGCTGAAGATTCTCTTTACATTACAAACCTCATAAATGGTTTAATTTTTTTAATATTTTGCCCCTTAGTTCAGGGTAAAACAGGGTTTTTTGCTAAAGTTATGACACTATCTTCAAATTTTCAAAATAAGCTCATCATAATACTTAAACATCAAATATGATATTATAACTGCGTTTATTAGTCTTGGAGTCCTTGATACAACATGTATGGCGAACATTAGGTTTCCTTATAAAGTAATATGGTAGGTGTTTTCAAAGTTTTTGCGGTTGCTGATACAGAGTGTAACAGTTTGTATAAAAAAAGTGATGTTAGTAAACTGGATAAGGGTCGCGCAAGAAAGGTAACTATGGCAACCTGTAGGGGAGGCAAATTTACAGCAATAAACGACAATAAGTTGGGACGACGATGATGATGAATAAGTACTTAGACTAAATTAGGGTACAATCTCAGAATAAGGAGTCCTTATTCTGAGGGTACAATAGAACTGGAATTTTAGCGAAGACTCAGAGCTTAGCCTCAAGGATGAAGCATATAGGTTAGTTTGTTTATACAATACAGGTGACATTAATGAAGGATATCCTGAAATGGAAAAGGGAACAAAGGAGTATTCAAGTTTTCAGCCCAGACATCTCAAGATAGAAACGTAAGGAATATAAGTCTAGCAAAGAAATGAATTCGTGAAGATACTACGGAAACTGGAAAAACCAAATTTTACTGTTGTAAAGGCAAACTGCTTTTTTATGATTTCTTTAGGGCTTTGGTGCGATTACAAATGATTTCCCTATATTTCTGAGTAACAAATCAACCAGTTATTTACTTTTATTATAAAAAGCGCCTGCGAAGCTGCGGGCGGAAAGCTAGTATAATATACTTAGGGGTAATATAATAATCGATCGGACATAAGGAAGCTAGTTAGATCCTCTCATCCATTATTCAAGAGCTGACCATCTTCAAACGGCAGATCAGGTCATGGTTACCTTACCAAATACTTTCTATATCATAGATGTCACATTCACATGGTACCAAATTTCAACTCGATCGGACATAAGGAAGCTAGTTAGATCCTCTCATCCATTATTCAAGAGCTGATCATCTTCAAACCGCTGATCAGTTCTTCATCAGACATGGCTAAGAACACTCGGCCTGAAATTATCTATGATACAAAAAAAACTTAACGAAAATCGGTTAAGCCGTTTGGGCTCTACGATGCCACAGACAGATACACAGACAGACAGACAGATACACACGTTAAAATTATAACACCCCTCTCTGAATGTTTCGTTCGGGGGTTAAAAACACGGTCAGAAATACACAAAACACAGTAATATGCTCCCGACGCTGCAGCCAAACGACTCAAGGTGCCACTAGGAACTGACGCGGCATGGTGTCCGTAACCTAAGCTCCGACCATCGGGGCTTCTTTTCCGTGTGAGCATTTTATTGGGCTAGTTACGCTTCTTGAGTATTGTTGTTCGTAGGCGGTGACAGACCTTTCTAGTTCCTCCTCGGAATGGGCGAAGGTGCAGGCGGCGCCGCGCGGGCAGTAGGCGCGCATGGCGGCGTCCCAGCACATGGACACCTTGTACTTGTGCGTGGGCGTCGACGCCTGCGGGGACGGCTGCTCTGCTGGGGCACAACCATGGTTGCTATTGGTATACCGAATGGATAATTATAACTTACCTATTCAAGGAATAATTGATTTCTCACAAAAATCACGTTGTGGTTGTTTTCGGTTGGATAGGACATTGCAGGTTTGAATCACCTGATTGTCCGAAAAGTAAGATGATTCCGTGCTTCGGAAGGCACGTTAAACCGTTGGTCCCGGCCGCAGTAGTGGTCGTTATAGCCGCGGCGACAAGCTGGCCCCTTGTCACGTTGGTAATAAAGCATAAAATCGGCTAAACGTGGGTCCGGCTCTTGAGCTGGTACCTCTGCCTAACCCTTCGGGGAATAAAAGGCGTGATATTATGTTATGTTATTCAAGGAAAAATATGTTTTATTCTCAACTTATGTATATCTGCGGATTATGTTATCTATCTACTATCTGCTATATATATAAAAATGGTTCGTTAGTCTCGCAAAAACTCAAGACCGGCTGGGCCGATTTAGCTGATTTTGGTCTTAAAATTTTAGTCCAGGGAAAGTTTGAAAGTTGAGGAAATATGGAAAATTTGAGGGGAAGTTAGTAAAAACAACAATTTATTTTACAAACTGTTTCATTACTGTTCTATCCATTTTTCTGCCAAAGATTGATTTCACGTTGTTGTTTTTATTTCTTTCATTCTGGGTGGGCAAAGTAACATAGTCCATACAGCCAAGTTTTCACTGGGTATAATGTAAGGCGATACGGAGTTTGCTGGGTAAGCTACTAAACTATTAATTTTTCTTTAATATTAAAACACTTAGGCTGCTAATTCTCCGGGATACCATGGGGACGTCGCTGGCTACGGTATACAAACAATTTATGGTATGCTATTGAACTGTATGGTAGTTAAATCACCTGGCGACGGTTTGGCAACATCGAAACGTAGATATTGGATACGTAGCCAGCGACGTCGTATTGAGTCGACACGAAAGGAAACGACTAAAGCCCCTACGCAGCACGTCGTTTGACTAGGTACGTGACAAAATAATGAAATACTAACTATGAGGCGGCTCGCTCAGTCGGTCCGCGAAGGTGAACTTCTGGTTGTGGTTGGCGTCGCGGCCGGCTGCGGCGCCCTGCTGGTGCAGGTAGTGGATGAGGCCGGCCACCACCTCCTTCAGCGACGTCAGGATCTCGGCCAGCTGCTGCCATGATGGACTTTTTGCATCTATAACAACCCGAAATCCGACTATTTTTTTTGTTATAATACTCATTTAACAGACTTTTTTTTAAGATAAACATGCTATTTATATTGCCATATCACTTAAGATTTACAACTGCAAGTTACCAGATTTAAAGAGTTACATTACTCTTTAAATCCCCACAATATACTGTTTGTCGAAATAATGATGCAAAATTTACTTTAGCCACTTAATCATTAATCTATCTCGGCTCTACCACAAAAAGAGTTAAACCTGGTCTAAATCACTAGACTAGGTTTAAATCACTATTTCGTCATACAAATTTGCGATTTCGACCGGTCTAACTTTTTTGTGGTAACAGGGTTTAAGTTTAGTTTTGCATTGTTTCATTAAATGGATAATTAACCACATAACTAGATAACAATTCAGATAAGATCAGTGGCACCGACATGTTTACTAAACTGCATTAGCATCGGTGGCATGGCCATGTATGCCATGTACAGTACACAGAGTAGACAAACAAAAGGAACGTAAATTACCAATACTAGCATCAATATTGGCGAGCCTATCGAGATGTATGCTCATGACGACGAGCTGCGCGGGGTCGCCGGTGCGCTGCAGCGCGATGAACAGCTCCTGCACGGACTGCGCGAAGCTCTGCGGCGTCTGCAGCTTGTCGATGATGCTCTGCATGTGGCTCTTGTGCGCCGCGTCGCCGTACAGCAGCGCGCTCCACTGGTCCGGCGCGATGCGCAGGCCCGCCTCCGTCGCTATCTGTACGATCTGCGCGTCGTGCTCTCGACGAAGCGACTCGTATGTGCGGAATTCTTCCTTCAGTTGCATTAGGGATGAGTCGCATTCTCTTTTTGATACCTGCGGTAAATAACGTTCAGATTTATACAATCCTATTTGATTTTTATAGTAAACTAGTCGACCCGGCGAACTTTGCACCGCCTAACCTTTTACTATAATGTGCATGTTTTATGCACATTAACCTTCCTCTTGTATCATCACTCTATCTATTAAAAAAAAAACACATTAAAATCCGTTGCAGTTTTAAAGATTTAATCATACATAGGGACAGAGCGGAAACCACTTTGTTTTCTATGTAAGTACTAGAGGCTGCCCCGCGGTTTTTCCCGCGCAGATTTCTCATAAACACAAAATCCCCGTTTTTTTCCCGTTCCCGTGGAAATTTCGGGAAATCCCTTCTTAGTGCTCACCTACACTCCCTAAGGAACCTACATGCAAAATTTCAGCCCGCTACGCCCAGTAGTTTCGGGTCTGCGTTGTCAGTCAGTCAGTCAGTCAGTCAGTCAGTCAGTCAGTCAGTCAGTCAGTCAGTCAGTCAGTCAGTCAGTCAGTCAGTCAGTCAGTCAGTCAGTCAGTCAGTCAGTCAGTCAGTAACGGAAGAGTTTTATATATATTGATTAAACATTCCGAGGCTTTTTGTTGTACCTAGTCTATACCAATATTATAAAGAGGAAAGATTTGTTTGTTTGTTTGTAACGAATAGGCTACGGAAATACTGAACCGATTTGAAAAATTCTTTCACTGGTAGGAAGCTACACTATTCCCGAGTGACATAGGCTATATTAGATTTTCAAAAAAATTAGGGATCCTTACATAAACTCAAATAATGTAACCCAAGGTGCAATATTTTTTCCGTTGTTTACATATTTTGCCAGGTGGTTTGTTGTTGTTGTTTGTTTTTTTATTCGCCCATTCAGGGCAGTCAAAAGAACGAAGTCTATAGAGCCAAGTCTTTTGTAGTATCTTATAATCTATGGCGTAACGAAGTAAGCCGGGAAAGCTCGTCTATACCAATATAATAAAGAGGAAAGATTTGTTTGTTTGTTTGTAACGAATAGGCTCCGGAAATACTGAACCGATTTGAAAAATTCTTTCACTGGTAGGAAGCTACATTAACCCCGAGTGTCATAGGCTATATTAAATTTTCAAAAAAATAGGGATCCTTACCTAAACTCAAATAATGTAACCCAAGGTGCAATATTTATTCCGTTGTTTACATATTTTGACAGGTGGTTTGTTGTTGTTGTTAGTTTTTTATTCGGCCATTCTGGGCAGTCAAAAGAACATAGTCTATAGAGCCAAGTCTTTTGTAGTATCTTATATTCTATGGCGTAACGAAGTAAGCCGGGAAAGCTCGTATAAAATAAAGTTGCTTTCCGCTTCTGTCCCTATGTATCCTTAAAACTACGCAACGGATTTACATGCGTTTTTTAAATAGATAGTGATTCAAGAGGAATGTATAAGTAAATACATGCACAAAATAGTAAATAGGTTAGGCGGTACGAAGTTCGCCGAGTCGCCCAGTTTCAATATAAAATTTAGTTCTGATTTTACATAAAACTCTGACATAGGTAGGTAGTTTTTTTTTTTATTATTCACGGGATTATTCACATTTGTGTCATAATAAAATTAAGAAGAGCCAGATTATTGGGACTTACCTTAAAGCAAGAAGCTCTGTAGAGGAGCTGGACGACGTGACCTATACTAGTTTTGGATGCTTGCGGGAAGTGCGGCTCTAATCTTTGGACTACGAACATCACTAGCACCTGTCAATAATAGAATTAAACATTTATTGCTAGACTTCGAAGCATTTTTTAACCCCCGAACGAAAATTCAGAGAGGGGTGTTATAATTTCAACGTGTGTATCTGTCTGTGTATCTGTCTGTGTGCATCGTAGAGCCCAAACGGATGAACCTATTTTGTTTAGTTTTTTTTGTATCATAGATAATTTCAGGCTGAGTGTTTTTAGCCATGTCTCATGAAGATCTGATCAGCGGTTTGAAGATCATCAGTTCTTTTCTAGGTGTTGAGGGATCTAACTAGCTTCCTTGTGTCCGATCGATTTGAAATTTGGAACCATGTTACATCAATAATATTGAAAGTATATGGAAAGGTCACAATGACCTGATCAGCCATTTGAACATGATCAGCTCTTAAATAGTGGATGAGAGGATCTAACTACCTTCCATATGTCCTATCGATTTTAAATTTGGTACAGTGTTACATCAATTACTATTGAAAGTATATGTTAAGGTAACCATGACCTGGGGATCTATTGCCGTTCAAAATGAAAATGAGAATGTGAATCATTTTACATGTGATAAGTATACATTACGGGTATATAGGTGAATAATGTTGTCTACAAAAGAGAGTCAGCTGTAAACCCGCAATGTATACTTATCACATGTCAAAATGTTTCTCATTCTTATTTTCATTGTGAACGGCAATAACCTAACTGCCGTTTGAAGATGATCAGCTCTGAAATATAAGGGGATCTAACTAGCTTTCATATGTCCCATTGATTTGAAATTGGTACCGTGTTACTTTAATGATATTGAAAGTATATGATAAGGCAAACATTATCTTTTGAAGATGATTAGCTCTAGTTCTAGTTAAGTTGATGAGGGGTCTGACTGGGTTTTCATTTTTTTTAATTTGAGTTATTTTATCTTATGGCCTTGTGATCGCGTCACCTAACCTAAGAACAACAATCTATTGGAAAAATAAGTGTTTTTAAAATTTTCTTACTAATGCATGCTAATGCCGTGTAAAGCGGCATACAGTACCACCACCCCATCTCCGTGCCCATGGATGGCGAGGTCTATATCCTACAGTGGACGTCGCTCTGCTAAAATGATACCGATAACTATGTACTATCCTTAAATCTTTTTTTAAATTTCTTCTCAACTTTTAAACCAAAATCGCTAAATCACTCAAGTCGTTCTCTACTTTAGACTATAATAGCGAACGGGAAATTACTTTTTTATATTATAAGATCATTATAACACCCTTCTCTGAATTTTTCGTTTTGGGGTTAAAAAGAAGATATAATTTAAGAGGACGTAGCGTACTTTTCGTGAGAGTGCGGAGCCGTCCTCGAGCGCCAGCAAGACGAGCTTGAGCACCTCCTCTTGCATGGCGGGCCCCAGGAACTGGCAGCCGCGCGCGCGCACGGCCGCCCACAGGTTCGCGCTCAGCTGCTGCGGGTTCTGACATACGAGTATAACACTCGATTACTAAACTAACACAAATGTCGACCTACACTCAAATCAATATAAACTACTCACAGAGGCACTATTACGGCCGCTTTTGCAATATTGCCGTATTGCAATAACCTTCTTATAGATCTAGGCATACAAACGTTTTCCACGTACCTTGCGCTGCGACTAATTATAGACAGAACTCCTTCTTTATTCGTGTAGCTAATAAGATTAATAAATTACATAAATCGACAGACTTAGACATCTTTAAAAACACATACAATGTAATCAAGCGTAAATTAAGTTCTATGTTCTTTAATGATGTAAGTAAGTACCTAGGTAATCAATAAGTTCCTTCGGTGTATGTTTTAATTTAACTAATTACTTTTTCTTCAATGTACCCCCTTTTTTAATTGTAAAGCGGGTTTAAAAAGATAAAAAAAAAAAAAAATTGCTTTGCGTGCTCTTTGCCTTTTTTTTGTATTGACTTTGTCACTCTAGTGGACGAAAAGCAATATTGCAAAAGCGGCCGTAATAGAGCCTCAGGGCACAGGGTTTAAACACACTTTTATTAGATTACTAGCAGACCCGGCAAACTTTGTATCGCCATAAAATATAAGTAAACACGATTATGATACTACCTACTGAACACTAGTTTGTATGGACTTATGCTCTTTCGACCGCCCAATAAAAAACAACCAAATATATAAACACCTTTTGTTACAAATAAAACAATTTCTTAGGAAAAATTAAATTGTTGTTTTTACATACTTCCTCCCAATTTATCCTTATTTTCTCACCTTTTAAACCTGCCCTGAACTACGACCAATATTTTAAAACCAAAATCAGCTAAATCAGCCCAGCCGTACGAGTTTTAGCGACACTAACGAACCAAGATTCATTTTTTTATATGTATTATAGAAGAGAAGATAGAAGATAAGTAGATAGTAAAAGTAGATGTAGATAAATTATCTATCTTTTGTTAGGTCTGTCAAAAAGCTTGAGCAACCAACTCAAAACTGAAAAAAATGTGTATTTCATAATAACACCACCCGAACTCTGCAACCTGTCTCATATTCGGGCGCCCTAGACTGTTATACCAAGGAACAAGAGATATTTAGCATTACAGAAAAACCGGAAGTTCGGGCGGCGCGGCCCCGGCCCTCCTCGTCCACGCACGCGCACTGCACCAGCGCCACCAGCTCGCGGCGAGGTTCGAACAGGAGATGATACCTGATGCTGCAGGATGAGCTCGGTGACGGTGCGCTCCCCGAGCGAGCGCGCGGCGCGGGCGGCGCGGCCCCGGCCCTCCTCGTCCACGCACGCGCACTGCACCAGCGCCACCAGCTCGCGGCGAGGTTCGAACAGGAGATGATACCTGATGCTGCAGGATGAGCTCGGTGACGGTGCGCTCCCCGAGCGAGCGCGCGGCGCGGGCGGCGCGGCCCCGGCCCTCCTCGTCCACGCACGCGCACTGCACCAGCGCCACCAGCTCGCGGCGAGGTTCGAACAGGAGATGATACCTGATGCTGCAGGATGAGCTCGGTGACGGTGCGCTCCCCGAGCGAGCGCGCGGCGCGGGCGGCGCGGCCCCGGCCCTCCTCGTCCACGCACGCGCACTGCACCAGCGCCACCAGCTCGCGGCGAGGTTCGAACAGGAGATGATACCTGATGCTGCAGGATGAGCTCGGTGACGGTGCGCTCCCCGAGCGAGCGCGCGGCGCGGGCGGCGCGGCCCCGGCCCTCCTCGTCCACGCACGCGCACTGCACCAGCGCCACCAGCTTGCGCTGCATCGGCCGCGACAGACGCCCCGCGCTCGTTGTATTGTTGTTCGCTGTTCACATACATTATACTTTTTAACGCACAAGACTCCGCAAACAAATCAGACCCTTTACAAAGTGGACAGTCGCCTGGTAAAGGTTAAACATCGCGCAATAACGTTTGGCGATCTGAGGAGGAGGTCAGTGTAAAGAAGTCGACGTCTTTTGGCTGAATATCAGGTCCTGATTAATATAACTTCATAAAATTGATGAGCAAGACTAGTATTGTGTTCCCAATCATATTTTTTTTCTCATACAGCACATTCAAAATTTATAGCTGGTTCCGGTGGACCGCTTACATTACAATCATATTTCCAAAACAATGACAGAGATCTAACTTTTTGTCACGCTAACTTAGTCTCCCGAGAACCCCGTCGGGTCCTCCTGGACCACTTTGGGACGAAAGATTTTATGACAAGTCGAAATAAAGCAAGTCCAAATAGTACTGACCATTACCACAATACTTGAGATAGGTGGCAAGCTCCTCCATCCGGTGGACGATGACGTCGTAGGCGAGCCGCTCGTGGTCGGGCAGCGCCTGCACCGAGGGCGGCTGCGGCGGCTGCGCGGGCGGCGGCACCCCGGCCAGCTGCAGGATCGCCGTGTTCACCACCAGCTCCTCCGGCTCCACTTGGATCACCGTCTTTGTAACGTACAATTTATTTTGAAATTGAAAGTGTTTCATCAAATAAATGTTAAGACAGCGGCTCATCAACTCCACACTTAGCGCTCAAACAGACGACGCCGCCACCGCGCCTCAACAAGGTTCACACACGCCGCCGCCGCACCGCCGCTCATGTGCGACGCTCGGAACTAGCAATTTAATACTAAGAATAGTACAGCGGAACGTTAAAATTTGCATTGATTGCGCGGCAGCGGCGCGGCGGAGGAGCGGCGAAGGTGCGGCGGCAGCGCGGTGGTGGCGTCGTCTGTTTGAGCGCTTAGGGAGTATTAGACCCGTAATATACAACGCGGTTTAAACTGCGTTGTTGCTTTAAGCTGCAGCTGACACTTTTTGTTTATATGAGAAAGAAAGTGACAGATGTAGTTAAAACCGAGTTGGATATTACGGGCACAAGAGCATTTTGCATATTATAGAATAATTTTTACAGTATTATACACGTGTATACGGCTGTTCAAATTTGTTTTCGTTACCTTGGTAACGGTAAGATCAGACACTAGCTAAAAAAAAATATTTGTTAAGTAACCAGGTATCTAGTATGTTCTACTATGTATAATTCCCTCAGAGTATTACAAATCTGCATAGATAAATAGCCCTGTAAACTGTGAAGCATTGTGAAGTCCTCACTGATTAGATAATAATTGTTAAATAACTCAAATTAAAAAATTTTAAAACCCCCGATCCAGTCAGACCCCTCATCAACTTAAGTAGAACTAGAGCTAATCATCTTAAAAATATCATGGTCACCTTAACATATACTTTCAATAACATTAGTTACACTGTACCAAATTTTTAATTGATAGGACAAATGGAAGGTGGTTAGATCCTCTCATCCATTATTCAAGAGCATCTTCAAACGGCAGATCAGGTCATGGTTACCTTAAAATATACTTTCAATATCATAGATGTAACATGGAACCAAATTTCAAATCGATCGGACATAAGGAAGCTAGTTAGATCCTCTCATCCATTATTCAAGAGCTGATCATCTTCAAACGGCAGATCAGGTCATGGTTACCTTAACATATACTTTCAATATCATAGATGTAACATGGTACCAAATTTCAACTCGATCGGACATAAGGAAGCTAGTTAGATTCTCTCATCCATTATTCAAGAGCTGATCATCTTCAAACGGCTGATCAGGTAATGGTTACCTTACCATATACTTTCTATATCATAGATGTAACATGGTACCAAATTTCAACTCGATCGGACATAAGGAAGCTAGTTAGATCCTCTCATCCATTTTTCAAGAGCTGATCATCTTCAAACGGCAGATCAGGTCATGGTTACCTTACCAAATACTTTCTATAACATAGATGTAACATGGTACCAAATTTCAACTCGATCGGACATAAGGAAGCTAGTTAGATCCTCTCGTCCATTTTTCAAGAGCTGATCATCTTCAAACGGCAGATCAGGTCATGGTTACCTTACCAAATACTTTCTATAACATAGATGTAACATGGTACCAAATTTCAAATCGATCGGACGTAAGGAAGCTAGTTAGATCCTCTCATCCATTATTCAAGAGCTGATCATCTTCAAACGGCTGATCAGGTAATGGTTACCTTACCATGTACTTTCTATATCATAGATGTAACATGGTACCAAATTTCAAATCTATCGCACATAAGGAAGCTATAGTTAGATCCTCTCATCCATTATTCAAGAGCTGATCATCTTCAAAACGCTGATCATATCTTCATCAGACATGGCTAAGAACACTCAGCCTGAAATTATCTATGATACAAAAAAAACTAAACGGAAATCGGTTCAGCCGTTTGGGCTCTACGATGCCACAGACAGATACACAGACAGACAGACAGACAGATACACACGTTAAAATTATAACACCCCTCTCTGAATTTTTCGTTCGGGGGTTAAAAAAACAGCAGATAACACCAAGTTTGGATGATTTTATGGCATTTGAAATATACAACGAGAAGTGTAGACCAGACTGTACTTGAAATTTAAACAATCGAAGGACCAAAATAGAAGACATTACCTGATCGAAGGGGCATTGTCTCCGATGCAAATGGCCTAAGCAATGTTTGCAGAGTGTATGGCCGCAGTTGAGGCTGATGGGGCTACGGGGAGGAGAGCCAAACTCGCGGCAACACACCGGACAGTTGAGGTAGTCCGTCCATTGCGGAGCCTGTATTGGCATTCTGTGATAAAAAAAAGTTTAAATTTTGTTAAACAAAATCTGAATTTCGACTCTCAATAAGTGGTCTGTTCCTATATTGAATAAATGTTTTTTTATTTAATTTCAATAGATTTAGTAAAATTTAAGATAGTATCATAGCATTCGCATGAGGCGAGTTAGTTCCTATGCGGCTTAAGACAAACAGTCCAATGAAAGAGCACAGACCAGTCTGAACAGCAACAATGCACAGAAACCGCTGCAACATGTTAAACATCCAGCAGTATGTGTTGATCACCAAAACAAAGAGCCAACAGGACAGGACGAGGACATGCCCTCAAAACATTCTACCAACTACAGAGCAGTTCTGCCTACTTCCACTCCACGCGTCATTGTCGTTTACATTCTGAGTATCTTTATCATTTAGATTTTTATTATTCTCAGGAAACTTGTTATAAATTGCTACTTTGTTACATAAAAAGCTTTTGTTTATTCTTTTAAAACTGAGTTAAGGATTATTTTATTTGTTTATGGGGCGAAACGGTGCGAAACTAGCGCCACTTCGATAAATCATTGATATCTTCTAAACCACGGCCGAAATCAAAAATAAGTGCCTTGGACTACCTAAATAATCTTGCTTAGAATTTTTAAGGCCCTGTTGTGTAGCTTTCAGGTTAAAAATCAAAGAAAAAAACCCAAAAAAGTGTTTTAATAAAGAAAACCTACTTATTTCTCGAATATGTTTATATTTCTTTTGGAAATTCCGTAGTAAGAGCGATTTTACTTTTCATATTCAAAACAGCACTAGGTAATAAGATAAGTAAACAAATGATATCTAAGAAAAGCACAGAGGACACATCATCTTCAGTTAGTAGCTTTTACCCCAATGTACATTGAACTTCGTTTGCCATTCATCATTATTTATTAAGTTCAAGAAAATTCACTGCATATCAATATTATCCCTTTCTGTCTTTTTCCTCAATTTCAGCCAAAAGACATCTACTGCTGGTCATAGGCCTCCCTTGAGCAGTCGCCACTTTGACTGGTCTTGTCCGGATTATACTACTCATCAAGTGTAACCCCGCAGCTTTCACCAAGTCATCTAACCATCAACCTTGTGGCGGATCTGCGTACACTGCGTCTTCGGGTTTGCGGTCACCACTAGAGAACATTTTGGTCCCAGCGACCATGCGTTCTCTAGCTATGTGCCCTGCCGATTGCCACAAGTTTCGTAATTCTTTGTGCTATGTAGGTGACTTTCGTTATAGAAGTTAATTAAAATTTTATGTTCTGCACTGTTCTTTATGGACCAAATGATTTAGGATTAAATTCGGAAAAGGATGCTCTTCCGGGTTATTCCGATAGTCTCCAAAACCTTTGATGTCCAAAATTTTGCCGCCCCATACAACGTTTCCTATTAGTCTCCAAAACACTTTTTTGGTTAAGGTAGGTACAAAAAATTGTTTTCATACAACTATTCCTTTTAGTCTCCAGGTAAGTTTTACTATGTAGAGACAACAACAAAAGTTTAGCAATTTTAATAAAACATAGTTTTTAGTATAAGTTTTAATGAATATTTACATATGAACTATCGTGAACTTCAAAAAAAAAAACTTATGACTGTTAAAATTAGCTTAGGTAAGGGAATAAAATTTTCACAAATACAACAATTAGAAGTGGTTGATTCCAGCGACTCCAAAAATCGTGTCCCATCGAATCCATTGAAAAATAAATATTTTTTAATAAAAATAAAATTTGTCCCACTGACTCCAAAATTAGTAAAAAAACGATGGCAAAAACAGAAAGAAAATAATAATTGATTGAAAATAAAAGATTTTAGAACATGCCAGTGTTTCAAATCTAGTCGCAGTTTTGAAGTATTTCTAAAAGAAAGCTTCTTATCCAAAGAAAGAGTGGCTCCTGTCAAAAGTGCAGCTTAAATACTTACTCATGTAGTTGTTTGTTTTAATTTCATTGCACATTTTTAAAAACAAGTTTCTTTTTTCTGTTTATAAATTACAAACTTAAAAAGGACCTGAAATATGGAGGTGCAGCCAGTAAGTAATCCTGCAAATCAAAGCTGAAAATTCACGGAACTAGGAATGTGAGAGGAGAGTTGCGTTTCTTAAATTTTGTTACAAGATTATGAAATAAATGCATGCGTTTTTATAAGTAATCAAAATCAATACGTTGTAATAAGTAATTTACGCTGTGATTTTATATAATACGTTTCTAGCCTAATCTCTCCTCAAGTCAAAGATCAGACTGGATTACAAAAAATTGAGTACCACATGCACTCATTTTTTTAATTTTAAATAACGGTACTTTCGCCGAAGGACTACCGAGCAGCGCTCTGTGATTGGTTTAATAACCGCAAGGCTATTGTTTCCGTAAAACTTAGTACCTAGTTGTAGTCTTAGCCGCCCCTTATCAGGTAGCTGAGAGTTTGTAAGGTTTTTGACAACGAGTGCAAATATTTTTAAAATCTAGGCGATAATCTTGTATCGGTTACTATATTTTTATTTTGTAATGCTGTTAACACTGGTTTTTATTGCTTGTTTTGCCGTCGATACCATCTTTGCCTGTTAATATTTTGGAGACTATAGGAAATGGAAAATAATTAAATAATAATAAGAATAAATCAGCTTGGAGACTAAATGGAAATAAAAAAAAATGTATTTTGGAGACTAATGGAATAACCCGCTCTTCCAAATCTGATCATGTGTTTTTTGTCTCCTAATAGTGTCTCTTTCCCTCTCTTTACGCAAATGCTCAGCATATTTTTCAGGATCTTTTTTTCTTTTGTTGATGAGGCCATGATGACATACCTTGAAATAATACAAACACCAGTAACCCATGCAATGAGAATCAGAAAATGCAGCCCTAGAAAAAGCATACAAAACCTCATCGTAAAAATGTAACACCCGAAACATTTTGGGTCTTACACACAAGCAAACACTTAAAACAGTTGTTTGAACACACATATAAAAATTATTGTTAGGCAAAGGATAAGTTTATTAAAATATCTACTTTGGCAAAGCGTGTTAGATTTAAATTAATTAGGCAAAACAATAGACAAACAAATACCTCTTTTTCGTTTTGGGTGTTACTTTGATGAAAGACTTTAGAAGTCTTGTTAAAACCGCTAAATACAAGATTTGTATTAGATTTGAAGGTTAATTAGTAAAGAACAAAATCTAAACTCAAAACAATTCGTAGTTTTTTTTTATTAATTTTTTTCTAATATGTATAAGGGATGCAATTGTTTTCTTTGAAAAGAGCTTAGAGTAGACTTCTGAAAACCATTTTTATTTTTGGGCTCCTGGTAACATTTATTATGAAATGGCCCAATACAAATTACCTATATTACCTAATTTACAATACCTAGAAACTCATGGACTTGCATGGTTATGAATTTGAAAACCGACTTACTTTGTTTTAAATTTGACGCTGATAATAAAATCAATGGAATTTATAAGTCAAGAAACATTAACATTTGCATAACTTTGAAATGAATCCACTTCAAAGAACCAGATTTGACGCTCATCAAAACTTCCTAACTTAAAATATAAAGTCATCAAAATTGGGGGATGGCGTCTCTTGCGTCCGTAGGTTTTAACTCTCGATACCCTACACATGTCCCCTGGGTTGTACTAAACAAGAGACAACGCCGAGCATCGGGCGGCGGTAAATAACAGGATACCCTCAGCCTACCTGAGTAAGGCCACCACAAGCCTGGAGAAACTAAAACTTCTTCAAAAAAGTGGAGCTTGTCAAGACGTGTAGCCGACGTGACAAGTACCGGGCTAAATCCTCCAATATGAAAAGTACAAATAACCACGGCCCCTAGTCCCCAGCAGCCTTGCGAGTCCCGGCTACGACAGTGGCCGGATAAACAGTAGGACAAGGGGTGCAAAAAATCACTGGGCAGGACTCGGCTGTCAAACAATATTGAACCTGGCAACATTCAACACGCGGACACTATAAAGACTGTTGCGGGGAGGACTTGGATGAGATTGACAGCCGATAGAAGGAACTGGAAAATAATTGGAGAGGCATTTGCTCAACAGTGGGCTGATATGTGCTGAGGAAGAAGAATATGGGTAAATTTTCAAAAAATATGAATTAAGTGTAAAGTCAAAAAATACTTAGTCACTTTTCATCAAACACCCCAATCGCAATTATTTACGTTTTCTATGGGGCAACAAAATTAAAGTGACCAACCTGTTTTTTTGGGTGTCCTGAACATTTTTGTTAAAATTTAGTACTAGGATTTGATTTTAAGCAGCCAAATGTCCACAGTTAAATAGCCTTTGTAACATTCTTTATGAATAATTAATAGTAATTTTCAGTTTTCTGCACTCTGCATTTTTAAAAACCTTATCTTACAGGCAGGTACATAATCAATAATCAATAAATAATCATTAAAGTAACATACTAATGAGTGCAATTTTTATAGTCCTTAAAAAAACAAGTAGATACGACCTAACTAAGATGTAACCCCCTTACACAAAAAAGTTAGTCCGGTCTAAAATCGCCAATTTTTATGACGAAATAGTGATTTAAACCTAGTCTAATGATTTAGACCCAGTTTAACTCTTTTTGTGGTAGAGCCGTAATAGATCCTCTAGAATAATATTCAAAACCAATGACATAAAAATCTTCCCTGAAAGGTTATAAAGGTGAAAGACAGTTACTGGTACAGTACCTTCTTGTTATAAACTAAAAAGAGGTTTAGGTCGGTAGGTCGTTTAGGGTTTATCATAATTACACACTTTAAATTAAAATGATTGGCATAGTGAGGATTTCTATCCCATGTTGCAGCATAATTTTAGAAGATTCAAGATATGCTTCATCATCTCACTCAATTGTCAGTATACTGGGTTATTATTTTAAGCTTTACCAAATTAGAATCTTACAGCTGAGCTAACAGCTCTAGTAAATTCACTACAGCCTGAAAAAGCTAAAAAAAAATGGACATATAAATTGCCACCTCGGCAAAGAATTTAGAGTATTCTAGTATGTTTTGTAGAGCAAAAACAATGTGTATATTTACGTCCAGCATTTACTTAGGATAAACTATAGTAAATTATATGGATTACCTTATATAAATCGAGGAAATTCATCACATAAGTAACACATTTTTGTCTTCTACCCACTTCAAAACATGATCCGTCAGCTCTCAACTCCACAGACCAACTAGAGATCTCAACTCTCAACAGAATGGGGAAGAAAACTGCCAATTTATCCCGCTAGTGCCGTTATGGGTCGACCGTACACGGTCGACCCATAACAAACAAAGTTTTGTATGTAATTTGCATTGGTAGTCCCATTATTTATCAAAAGAACTCACTATGTAGCTGTTGGGTGTAAGGAAAATGAAAATCTTACTAAAGAACTTCAAAGATACCGAACGGATCGAGGTTATGTTTTCGACATTTTGAAGATTTCAACTACCGAAGTATTAGTTTTACTACAGGTTTGTTCCGAATTATCTATCTTATCGCTGTAATGTGGGTCTGCAGTCCTTGCACAGGGTTTCTGACCTTTGATTGTTTTTAGGTTATATTTTGTTTTACTTGCAAGTCATTTAAAATGGTTTATTCGTATAAATTTGTGTAACATACACCTTAGTAATATAATGTGAACTTAAGATAATAACAAGCAAATAGTCCTAGCTAACATTAACTTAAGTTTTGTTTACCTACTCATGAAGTTCGCGTTTTTGCCACGTAAAAAGCCTTCTCATTCATTAATTTCTTCTTGCAACTATGTTTTCCTCTACGTTTCATACGTTAATAACGTCGAAAAACACAAAAAATGCCTTGTTATTGTATTTCACTTGTTTGTTATGGGTCGTTCATATAGAGCGTCATCTACAAAAAGTTTTCCGTGTACAACCCCATTACAGCAAGGAGACAGTGTTGCCAGCTCGAATTATAGAAGAGAGCTATAGCTATAACTTATCTAATAATAGTTAAAAAAAGAGCTCAATTTTTTTCAGAAAAAGAAGCTAGATTTCTTCAGAAAAAGAAGCTGAACACCACTTTAGTACATTTTGGCTTTCGTGAGGAGTGAGGAGGCGTGAGGAATGAGGAGGCGTGAGGTGTGATGGCGTCGTGAGGCGTTAGGATTGTGTTATAACTACGCCTCACGCCCTCACTCCCTTGAGAAAATAAACAACGCGACGTACGCCTCAGGTCCCACCATTAAAAGTAAAAGTAAAAGTAAAAAATGATTTATTCAATACAGGATACACGATATCGCTTATTGAAAGTCAATTCGACTAAGTAATCTAATTAATATTGATACCTTATTACGTAAAGTATCCTATACTGATAGAGGCGAGGTAGTTCAGGGTGCCCACTAATTGGCTCAGGCAAACAAATGTTTGCCTTGCCTTACGACAATGGTCGCCTGGAGACGCCCCCAAACGAGCCCTCCTCTGTCAAATGATTCTACTCCCTTTCGCAATGATTTTACAGCGTAGAGAAGAAAGGGGTAACCAACTCTACTTTACAATTTATCTCTGTATTTTTTTGTTCTGATGTGACATTACAATTTAATTTACAATACAAAGAACATAAATTATTAAGATTTAAAGTACATACATCAAATAATGAAAATATCGTGCAGAGCTAGACTACTTCCATGCGTCTTTGTCGTTTTCATAATCATCAACATTGTAATAAGCTTTCTTAATCGACCTGTGGTCCCACACCTACCTCATTCCTCTATGTGGGAGATGTTTTTTTTACATTACGCGAATTCATTAAAACTTTATTAAAAATGAATACTTTCACCAGAATAATTAAAAAACGCAAAGTAATTTGAATTTCGAGCCATACCGAGAGTTACCGCCTTAATGAGAGAGTTTAAATTTGAGAGCTCAGAAGACAAAAAAAAAAAAAAAAAACAAGTTTTAATACGCTGTGCTACCAGATGGTTATCTGCCAGGAGCAATAGGACAAGATGAAATCAATGATTGAATAGCTCAAAATAAAACATAAAAATTAAAATTTACCTGAGGTAGTGACTGAGTGGGTGATTAAGATTTATACTTAGCAGAAAATTATCCAATCCAAAGAGTCAGTCAATACTCGATCTCCCATCTCTCTGATATTGCTGTAGACACCGCGTGATTTACCTTCTCTCTGGACACCGCCATTTACGGGCGTATTAAGAAACTTTATTTTTATTTTGTGTCACTTTGGAAACCCCTCATAAAACATAAGTGATAATTTTACTTATTTCTCACTATTCCAAAATGAAAAATAAAGCAAAATCATGAGCATTCGAATGTTGGAAGTTCCTTGTGTGTGTCGTAGAAGTGTATTGTGATTCGAGAGCTTAACAACAATAAACAAAACTTGAAAGTAAAGGTTAATTAATTTACGGGAAAAATGGGCTTATGGCAAGGGTTTAAGCATTTCAATTAACGAAACCTGTTGTGGTAAGATGTTTTGGGGTGTTGAAGAGCGCAGGAACTCTATCCATAAAATTAGTATGTTTTTAGGAAAATCCTATAGCATTTTACAATGAGTCAATATAGGCAAATTTATGCACAGGCACAGTACGCTCAAGCAAGTACCACGACAGGCAGAGTGCTACTTAGCCCATAAATTCAAAATTATTTTTAACGAGCTGTCCCGGCTTACTTCGTTTCGCCATTTAATATAAAAAGACTTGGCTCTATAGACTATGTTCTTTTGACTGCCCAGAATGGGCGAATAAAAAAACAAACAACAACAACAAACCACCTGTCAAAATATGTAAACAACGGAAAAAATATTGCACCTTGGGTAACATTATTTGAGTTTAGGTAAGGATCCCTAATTTCTTTGAAAATCTAATATAGCCTATGACACTCCGGGTTAGTGTAGTTTCGTATCAGTGAAAGAATTTTTAAAATCGGTTCAGTATTTCCGGAGCCTATTCGTTACAAACAAACTAACAAATCTTTCCTCTTTATAATATTGGTATAGATTACAATTATGTAGGTACCTACCTATTGGGTAATATAGGTATTGCCACCACAGAACAAGAGAGAGCATCTTCCTTGTTCTGTGGTAATAGCTCCTAAAAAAAAGACGGACGAATTCTACCCACAGACTTGTTGTTGTTGTTTTTAAATTCGCCCATTCTGGGCAGGCAAAGGAACTTAGTCCATACAGCCAAGTCTTCAGTAGTTTATTTCTTAGTAATCGAGTCTTCTGTAGTATAATTCTTTGTTTTTCCTAACCTTAACCCATCGAAATGCGAGGGTGGTCTCACATTTCAATGTTCACACGGACTTTTTCGCGGGACATCGATCCGAATTGTTCGGGAGCGCCTTCCTTTATTTCTCACTTCACTAGACAGTTCTCCATAAAGAGCACATTATTGCACTAATTCCATCACACTAGCACAATAATAGCCACGGAAAACGAATTTATTAAACTGAGAAACAAAAGCCGGACTTCTTCCTCACCTTCCTCACGCTTCCCGCGAAAAGTCTCCCTACCACAGACTTTTAATCAACTATTAAAGTAGCGGCCACAGAGTAACTTTGTATATGGTACTCAGATTAAGGTGGTCCCTCTCGGTACCTATGGCGCGAAATTCAAAATTTTTCGCGTTTTTTATTTATTCTGGCGAAAGTATTCATTTTTAATAAAGTTATAATGAATTCGCGTATGTAAAAAACCTTCTTCCACATTTTAATACAACGTTTTTGGAAGACAGACCTACAGATTTTGTGTCTAAGGGGTAAAAGGCCAAAAATCAAGTTCCTTGAATATACACAAAATCGGTAACTCTGTCTTTCAAAAACGATATAATATCACAATGTGGGAGATTGGTTTTTACGTACGCGAATTCATTTAAACTTTATTAGAGATGAATACTTTCGCCAAAATAATTAAAAAACGTGAAGAAATTTGAATTTCGCGCCATACCGTGAGTTACCACCTTAATGTTTGTAAGGAATATGGCTTGACATTCAAGCTGATAATCCTCATCTCTCGTCCAAGAAAACAGAAGAGCCTATTGACTTGGTTCAGGACTAAATAATTGTACTGATTTAGTCCACACAACATGCTAAATCTCAGAATTGGCCCATAAGAGGTTCCGGAGGAATATCTTAGTGAGGATTATGGCTTGAACATTTGGTGGCACCTTCAATTATCTCCGGAACGCCTATAGCTATTGGTTTGAAATTTTGCCAAAAATTAATCCTTTAGTTGGTCCACCCGAATTATAATCACTTCGAACTAGGTTTTCTTTGAAGAACGTCAAACTCATCAGTTTTACTTTCCCATAAATTGCGATCCATGTACAGTTGTGCACAGAATAATTTATAAACATTAGTATTAACCGGTTACCTAAACAATCTTTTAAAGGAGTGAAAGGGGTTTTTGTTATGTAATAACGTGACAGTACCGATTGTATTTTCAACGGGTTTCTGATCCCTGGTTGCATTGCAGCAGCTATAAATAAATAATGTCTGCGGAAACGGAGGGCATAAAACTTTTGTCTATGTTGTCGTGCGCCCAAGGCTGTAATGTATTGCTATTGCAATACGGAAAAAAAACGGCAGTTTTTCTATCTTACTAAAAACAAATATGTTTAAATGGCGCTATTTATGACGGAAAGGAAAAATTATCTTGCAAGCGTAGGAAAATTTGATGAAACTGGCTTTTTGTGTAGTCAACCATCTGAGTAGGTACTTTGAAGGATGATACTCAAATAAGGTATTTAATAAAATTAAGGATCTTAGAAGCCAAAGTAAAAACTAAATAACTAGTATTCCACACAAAGACTAGATACTAAAAGGGAAAATTAAAATATTATTTAAATTCCGAATGATAATATTGTTTTTTAAACTCTTATCAAAAAATTTAAGTTTTTATTGTGAAAGCTACAATTTAGATGACAAAAACTCATGGATGAAGCCTCTGCACTAATATTTTGTTCGAACTGAATGAGGATACTTGCATTTATGTACATAACATAAATGCAAGTATCCTCATTCAAACATATGAAAAAAAAAACAAAATTAGAGTTGGCCTAATATTCTCTGTTGTCTTTGCGATAGGGAGAAGAATAATTTGATTGAAGTGAGGTCGTTTGAGGGCCTATCCTCTATCGTCGGCTTTCCCTTTGGCAACATACAGGTTTTCATAGTATTATACAGTGTTCTGCAATCTTTAGACCGCATTATCAATGCATTGAAAACAAAAAAACACATATTCGTTTTTTAAATAATTGTTTAACGAAAAATATAATGTTAAGTTTGTTTATTGTTTGTTAAAATAATAAAAAAATATTATTACATGAAGAATTTAAGATATAACTGTAAAAACCTCGATAACAGCGTTTTTTTTTTTTAAATATTTTGACCAAAACTCGAAATAACCAAAAAGGCGGTCAGCCGGTTTTGGAAATTTTTCTAAAACCGAAAACCGGTTTTCAAAATTTGTTACGGTTTTGGTTTGGGACACCTAGTTCAAGCCATAATCCTCATTAAGATGCCCTTATAACTCCGGAACCTGTTGAGGACCAATTGAGGACTAATTATTTAGTTAAATTATATAGACCTTTTTTTTTTTTTAGACCTGAACCAAGTCGGTAGGCCCTACTGTTTTCTTAGATGAGAGATAAGGATTACAGCTTGAACGTCAAGCCATAATCCTCACAAACAATTGGATATAACTTCTTAACTATAAGTGGACTAATTATTTTACTTTGTGGACCAATTTGGATCAATTCATGACTAATTATTTGCATTCTCAAAATTTGTTTTAGCGAAGATTTAAAACATGAGGATTACAGCTTGAAGCGCACGAAAAAATACCTTAATTAAAATTAAAAATAAATTTGCAGTTGAGACTTGAGAGCCCTCTCAAGTCTCAACTGCTAACTAAATTTATAAAACTCATATTCTTAAAGGTTTTTTTTTAATTTAAGTATTTTTTATTTAAATCAATACATAGTCAATACATAGTATAAAACAAAGTCGCTTTCCGCGTCTGTCCCTATGTATGCTTATATCTTTAAAACTATGCAACGGATTTTGATGCAGTTTTTTTATTGGATAGAGTGATTCAAGAGGAAGGTTTATAGGTACAATACATGCACAAAAGAGTAATAGGTTAGGCGGTACGAAGTTCGCCGGGTCGACTAGTATAAAATAAAGTCGTTTCCCGCGTCTGTCCCTATGTATGCTTATATCTTTAAAAATATACAACGGATTTTGATGCGGTTTTTTTTAATAGATAGAGTGATTCAAGAGGAAGGTTTATAAGTATAATACATGCACAAAATATTAATAGGTTAGGCGGGGTCGACTAGTAATTTATAAAGAATTAAATTAGCATTAAAATAATCATCCTAATACTTGAACATTTAAATTTAATGAAAAAAAAATGTTCTCAAGGTGACGATATTATGAAAGAAACTAAAAAGTTCAATAACTCGGAAACGATTGGGTTTTGACCTGGGTACCTGAGTATTAAAATGATTGGTAATGACAACTACTATCACCTTCTGAAATGGTCTGGTCTACTTACCAGTAACCCTGTATGTGCGTGGTATGGTGTATAAATGAAATAAATTATGAAAATTATCCATTGTGTTTATTCTAATGAATTAGCAATAAAGGCATTATTTAAAGAACATTTTATTGAACTTAGGCTTGGCTAATCATCTTAAAATCAATTTTGGTATCATTATAATTTTAAATGTTTGAACTTAGTTTTTAATTAAACTTTTAACAGAGCGTTTTTGCTAGATTGACATAGCTTACACAGACACAGTTTTACAGGTCCCACCACGTAACTTTAGCTCTGAGCAAAATAAGAAGGGGAAGAATGCGCATGAGTACAAAACGAACGAACGGACAGAATGACTGTAAAATAGGAGGACGAATAGTATCATTGCGTGGACGCACCAACCACGATTAAAATAGCCAATAGAGCGCTAGCGCGCGATGCACAACCATACCCACCCCCCTGTAATTTACTATGACACCTAATATTTGATTTCTGCGCATTCAAGGTCAAAGACAAAGTTACATGGTGGGACCTGTATCCATCTATTGATAGAAGAAGGCTTGAGAATAGGAAAAGTAGTTACTAATTTAGCATAGTGTGCCTGTCGTAGATATTGCGCCGCTGTTCGCGCACCTGCCGCTTCCACTTGTCTTGTTGGTGCGTGACGCGGTTGAGGACGTTGCCACGCGCGCCCAGCGTCGGCCCTGCGCCCGCGCCAGGCCCGCCCGCCGCTGGCGAGCCGCTCACAGACGCGTCATCCTAGATAGGAAGCGTGCACCAAATATACATTTGTTTTATATGTATACACAAATTTTACACGTTAAATTTTGTTAAATGGGGGATGTCTGATTTTTAGATTATTTTGAGCTTTACAGCTCAACATATATTAATATAGATTAGTATTTTTTTACATATATTTGATTTAACTTCAATCGTTACATTTAGGGATATTTCTTAAAAAATGTTAATGACCTTTGTTTGACCTTCCTATAGGTTATAAACCGTTTTATCCCATTGCCTTTTTTTTTGCAATGTTTACAGATTTGTTTACAGTTTGTGATAGGGTTGGGCATGCCTTGGAATTTAATAAAATAAGGGGACTTGTACAAATTTAATTTTTTTTTTAATCATTTGATTTTCGAGTTCAGTAATCATGCTGAGAAGATCTCTTCCTAGGATTTTGAATACAATGAGAACGAAAAAAAATAAAGGTTTTTGTATTAATTTTTTTTATAAAATTCATGATTTTATAATTTTACTTAAATTTTTGATTATTTATTTATTTTTATTGGTACAGTGGCGGACTAGGAGGCCGAAACAGATTTGTCTATGGTTTCGTCAGCCCTAGACTGTATTACCAAAGAACAAGAGCTATTCTGCAATACAGAAAAACCGGAAATATTACACATTTAACATGGTTTCTTCTTGTCTTCAACTGAACTGAACTGCTTAGAAATAATGTTTCTGAAAAAAAAGCTAAGAATTAACGAATATACAGTTAGTATAACGTTTTGAAGCGTTAAAAACATGTATTTCAGTACTCAAATAAAAATAAATATCTTGTTACAAGATTCCGATATTGGCTTCCTCAATATCAATGAAACAGAGCAAAAGTTACGATTTGTAGCAACAAGGTGGAAAAGATCGTCACAGGGTGTTGATTTTTTAGGGTTTTTTTAAATAGCCATAGTTTTAACCCCACAGGGTCTACATTTAATTTTTTTGGTAGCTGTATTGAATTGCTCATCTCCTGCTTCGACTTTCGGGACAACCTGTATAAGGAAATACTATCATCATATTTTCTTTATTAACTATTAGACTAGACGTGAGATGACGGGGTGTGAACGACTGGGAATAATGCGTTCTGCTCGTGCACAGTGTAGACGAACAGAACGCAACATTCCCAGTCGTCCACAGTGTGGACGACGGGGTGTGGACGAGCGGGAATGACTGCCCCCATTGCAAACTGTGATAATAATTGTGTAAGATTTTACCTCTTCATTGGTGTGTTCCTGATACGAAGCTTTAGCTCTTTTGTTAATAAGAGGCTCCAGACAAATGAGAAAGCCCATGTAGACGCCCAACAGCATGATCACCCATATTACTATTATTACCACCACCTAAAATATAATAAATAAACTGAGTAAATTGTAAATAAACTCATTCATTCATAAAAGGTGGCTAAGTATCAAGTGTTATTAATAATTGTACATTGTTAAGGACTTTTTTTAACTTTTAACTAATCATGTTTTCTATGAACAAACCTTAATAATGGTGGTATTTCGGTTTTCATATTTGCATTCACAGCGAGGGCAGTACTCCTGTTCCCTTCCCTTGATTTCTTCCCCTACTCGCGGCAAGATTACTCCATCACAGTTACTGTTAAAAGTGTAACAAAGTGTTTAGAGCTACATTGTTTTTCTAGAATTTCTACTAAAACATAAGAAAAAAAAAGAACAGTAGAATCCAGATATAAAAACCTGAAGGGACTTTCAGTACTTTGGCAAACTAATTGGATGACTCGCATATTTTTAGGTAGTACCTTAAAAAACCTAACTTAAGTGCCACCTGGAGGGAAAGAATTCTAACAACATTTTACTAAAACTAAACATTCATAGAATTATGAAAAGAAACAAAATAGCATTTTAATTGCTTAAGAACACAACAAGAACACACGTAAGTTAGCTGGGAATTGAACCCAACTGTCTACTTACTTTGGTTGGTGGGTTGTTTTAGGCTTTGCTTCCCACCATGCCATTGAGACGGAATAGGTACCAAGTAAGTAGATTGTAAGTTTATCTCAGGAAATGTAAGTTCCTAACAACAATAAAGTCAAAGTACCATACCACTTATTTGGTGGAACATTAGCAATATAAAGTTTCCGATCTGAACCAGCTGTGTTGTTGAGCACAGCAGCAGGGCTCGGGCACACGCACTTGCATCTTTTGTCTTCGTATGATTGACCCTGATCATAAAAATGTGTTTAGCAAATTTGTAATTGTAAATGTTGTAATTGGATGAGAGAGAATGTATTTCTATAAACTTACGGAGACGCAAACAGCCGAGGCTACGACCAGTAAAATTAACTTTAGAATCATGCTAGATAGTTTGTAACACCGTAACACCTTGCAATGAGTTTATGTTGGTTGCTTTAGTTTTAAGCAGAGAGAAGGTATTTGCACACTCTGATTGTAATATTTTAGAGGACAAAAAGAGTAAAATTTTTCTATGGGACAAAACAAACAAAATCTCATCGCAGCTCAGACCCAGTGTTGCCAACGGTTGAAATAGCAATCCACCAGATAAGGCTAGGCTCCTCAAACCACCAGAAAACCACTAACAAAAATATGTCCCCCTCTGAAAACCACTAAAATTTCCACTAGGGTGCATGACAGATGAGTGGACATACCTAAATAGGGGACAGTGGTGACCCTTTGCTATGCGTTCTACCCCAAATATTTGACCTGGGAGGCAAATTTCTTAACTAAAAACGATCGACTCGTAATTGACTTGTTAGCGACTTCGATAACCATTGCCGCTTTAACAAATGTGTTTTCTGTTACACGCCCAAAGAAAACAGCAATGATTAACGAAGTCGCCAAAAAGAACAAGACAATTACGAGTCAATCGTTTTTAGTTAAGAAATTTGCCTCCCTGGGCCCTTTTACTTTTTCAAGGATTTTTAAATGTTCAATTTTTAAGACTTGAGCCCTAACTTGAACTTGAAACTTTAACGTGGTCCCTCTCGGTATGGCGCGAAATTAAAAAAAATCGCGTTTTTTATTTAATCTGGCGAAAGTATTAATTTAATAAATTTTATAATGAATTCGCATATGTAAGAAATAAGAAACCATCTCCCACATTGTAAAAAACGCGATTTTTTTTTAATTTTGCGCCATACCGAGAGGGACGACCTTTTTCTAAAAATTAACCAATTCGCAACCTTAAAATTTTATTGCCATCTAGATCTTTAACTATCTTCTTTAAAAACTATAATCAGGTGCTCAAGACAGCTAAAAAGAAAACTAAGGGTCCTCGAAGTATGGACAAAAATATGAAAAATAAAAAAATTACATCGACTTTGTATTCAATGAGAGGTTTTCAATTTGACAGCTAAGAAGAAAAAAACAAGTTTTATTAAGCTGCTACCAGATGGCGCTCTGCCAGGAGCAATAGGTCAAGCTGAAATGAATGATTCAATAGCTCAAAATGAAACATAAAAATTAAAATTTAACTGAGGCAGTGACGGAGTAGGTGAAATTAAGATTTATGCTTAGCAGAAAATGATTTAATAAAAAGATTCAGTCAATATTCGATCTCCCATTTCTCTTATATTGCTTTAAACACCGCCATCTACCGGCGTATTATGAAACTTTTTTTTTTCTTTTCTGTCACTTTGAAAACCCCTCATTGAAAAAAAAAGGAAAAATTTTGTAATTCTACTAAATTGTCTAAAACATCTTTAGTTCATACGCTTTGTAACAGCATACCGCAATTCCAATTTATTCAAAAACTGCAACAGTTCTTGGTCTAATTTTTCCACTAAAAAAATCCACTTGCCACTAAACGCAAAAAATGGCCACTAAATGGGGGTTCCAAACCACCAGATTTAGTGGAAAATCCACTAAGGTGGCAACACTGCTCAGACCTTTGTCAGTAGCACAGACCAACTAGGTCAGTAGCATAGAAAAATTTTACTCTCTAGTCGAGAAGAATTATTAATAGGTACATACTACAAACAAATTATAGGTAGACAAAAATCGCAAGTTTGGTTAGGGAGCCCAAAAGATGGCGCGGCGCTGCAAGGGGCTAGAAATACGCGGGAAATTAATATAACCTGATGCACATTGAATTATAATTTGGTTTGTTGGTTTGGCACCGCCATTTTATACCGCATCAAAAACGGTTTAGCTAGAGATAATCGCGGATAAACATACAGGTCAAACTGATACCCTCCTTTTTTGAAGTGGGTTAATCTAATAATCCTTGGTCTAAACAGAATTAAGGATATTGGGCAAATGTTAAAAGTTTATAGTTAGAGAACAGTTTTTATGGTTAGTTTCATGATCTACATAATTTCGGCCGAAGAACGTCCACTGCTGGACTTAGGCCTTCAAAATAAAGTAAACGAAAATTATATCAATACATACCTAGTATAAAACAAAGTCGCATCCCGCGTCTGTTCATATGTATGCTAAAATCTTTTAAACAATGCAACGGATTTTTAATAGATAGAGTGATTCAAGTAATACATGAGCAACATAATTATAGGTTAGGCGGTACGAAGTACGCCCGGTCGACTAGTTTCGGTAAATCAGAAATTAAATTGTTGTTTATACGATCTTAAAAAAAGTAATTTTAAGTTGATTGATAATAATAAAGTGTCTATTCTGCGACAAACATTTTGAAAAAAATCTGCTAAATCGGCTTAGCCATGCATGATCAAGTTTTAGCGAAACAAACAAACAGCAATTGATTTTTATAAAAGGTAATTATAGATATAAAATATAGATAAGTGGGAAAGTGTATGAACACGTTTTATGTTTTGGTTATTTTATTAGTTTAACCTTAATAGTAAGTATAACTTGAATATCTGGTGCTGGGTAAAATACGTTTTACGTCTCAAACTGGACCACTGTTTTGTGCAATATTCGATCGGATTTGGGAAGAAATGAACGTGAATCATGATGGATGTTGAAGCTCAACTACCCTTCAACAAGGGCGCTTTATGTAACCAAGGGCACTACATGGAGTAAACGTATTCTTAGAATGCTGGATAAATTACTTATATAATCATTATTTCTACTAAGCTTTCAATATAAGTAGCCATAAACCGACTGTAGAATCCTTTTTCCTATTTTTACGTCGATATAAATTTATATGAGTAAGTATAATATATTGTTTTCATACTAAATAAAGAGTCCTGTTTTACGTTCCTATGGGATTTTTTAATATTTCTTTCTTCCAACACCCCACATACACAGAGACACGTTCAATCACGAGACAATTTCACGTTGACATACTCAAGGAAGTCAATTTTTGCATGCCAATTTTCAGATTGTAGCTCAGGATTGTAGGTAGTTTCGGCTCTGCGTTGTCTGTCAGTCCGTCAGTCAGTCAGTAACGGGAGAGTTTTATAAATATTGATTATATGATTATACTAGTCGACCCAGCGAACTATTTTGTGCATTCATTATACTTATAAACCTTCCTCTTGAATCACTCTATCTATTAAAAGAAAACGCATCAAAATCCGTTGCATATTTTTAAAGTTATAAGCATACATAGGGACAGACGCGGGAAGCGACTTCATTTTATACTATGTATTGATATTGATGATTGATGATTGATGGTAAGGTAACCGGTCCTTAGTCTCATCGCGCAAAACGTAACTATCGAATAAAAGTAGAGTAGAAACAGTACGTTAATCGCAAGAATATACACATTTGGTAGTCTCGTAATCAATTTTGCTATAACTATAGCAGTAGTATCGCAATAAATTGGAATTGACCAAAAAGGGTAGTCTGCTCCATAATAAGATAATGTTATGATAACGTCCGACTGACATTATATATGTCAATATTGATTGATATTAAGTGACAGCTGCACTACGCCCGTCCGGATTCACAACATAAAACAGGATTCACTATTTAGGTAAAAAAATCCTGGATTATTCTATAGCTTGCTATTCATATTCTATTGCTATACTATAATGATCGATCAAAGTTACGAGACTCGGAATTTTTGACACAATCGTAATAGAGTAATAGTAGAATAACAATAGAATAGAAGTTTAATCGTAAGTTTAAGAGACTAGAGTCCCTGGGACTCTAGTCTCTTAAACTTACGATTAAACAGTAACCATTTAAACAGTAAACAGTAACCATGACCAGATCTGCCATTTGAAGATGATCTAACTTGCTTGGTCGGGGGTTTTTTATTTTATAAATTTTTAATTTTGTTATACATATATAAATAGTTTATACTTATACTATTATTGATATTGATGATATATAATGTATCAAGAACGCATTTTTAACCCCGACGAAAAAAACAGATGAGTGTAATTAGTTTAACATTGTGTATCTGTCTGTCTGTATCTGTCCGTGGCATCGTAGAGCCGAAACGGATGAATCGATTTTCATTTAGTTTTTTTTTGTAACATTGCCATGGTTTTCTGAGCACAAATTCAAAATAATCTGTAATCAATATATATTAAAGTCTTTCGTTACTGACTGACTGACAGACAACGCAGAGACGAAACTACTGGGCGTAGCGGTCTGAAATTTGGCATGTGGGTTTCTTGGGAAGTGTAGGTAAGCAACTAAGTAATAAAAAATTCTTCCGTTACTGACTGACTGACAGACAGACAACGCAGAGCCGAAACTACTGGGCGTAGCGGGCTGAAATTTTGCACGAAGGTTTCTTGGGGAGTGTAGGGAAACACTGAGGAATAATTTCCCGAAATTCCCTTGGGAAAGGAAAAAAACTGGATTTTAGTGTTTCTGAGAAACTGCGCGGGTGGAACCACGGAGCAGCCTCTAGTTATTAAAAATGCTACACCGTAATTCAATGATTTCTGGCTGCAAATCTGGCAAGACTTTCTCTGATGGCTGCATGGTTTTCTGAGCACAAATTCAAAATAATCTGTAATCAATATATATTAAAGTCTTTCGTTACTGACTGACTGACAGACAACGCAGAGACGAAACTACTGGGCGTAGCGGTCTGAAATTTGGCATGTGGGTTTCTTGGGAAGTGTAGGTAAGCAACTAAGTAATAAAAAATTCTTCCGTTACTGACTGACTGACAGACAGACAACGCAGAGCCGAAACTACTGGGCGTAGCGGGCTGAAATTTTGCACGAAGGTTTCTTGGGGAGTGTAGGGAAACACTGAGGAATAATTTCCCGAAATTCCCTTGGGAAAGGAAAAAAACTGGATTTTAGTGTTTCTGAGAAACTGCGCGGGTGGAACCACGGAGCAGCCTCTAGTTATTAAAAATGCTACACCGTAATTCAATGATTTCTGGCTGCAAATCTGGCAAGACTTTCTCTGATGGCTGCATGTCAGGCTGCGGCTGGGTACCAATTTGCTTCGTATACTGTATTGTTTTCATTATTAGCATATCACATTGAGTCTACGAACAACAATACTTTAGACTAGGTACCTATGTAATTTTAGATTTAAATAACCCCTTTAAGCGCTCTGCCTCAATCTGGTTGTTCATTATGTTCATGGTCTTAAACAATGCTCGTATCTTATTTATATGTAAGTAAGTATTTGCATTCTTTCGCGCTCATTTTAGCGCCGTACAAAATGATAGCCATGCGGGCGTCTTTGCTTTTAAATTAAATAAATAATTCACACAATTTGAGCCCAATAAAGTTCGGAGGTGTGTTCTCTCGAGCAGTTTGCAGGCGCGCTCCGCTGGGAACAATAACGGCTGCTGGGACCACTAAAGAGCCGCATTCTAGCTTCTAACTTTTTAAATGTACCTTAAAATTTATTAATTTATAATCTTACGAGCTTTCCCAGCTTACTTCGTTACGCCATAGAATATAAGATACTACTAAAAGACTTGGCTCTATAGACTATGTACTTTTGACTGCCTAGAATGGGCGAATCAAAAAACAAACAAGAACAACAAACCACTGTCCTGTCAAAATATGTAAACAACGGGGGACTGCTTGGCGGGAAATGTGAGGAACATGTCGGGCCTTTTTTTGACAATTTGCTAAATTAGTTTTCCGTGGCTATTATTGTGCTAGTGTGGTGGAATTAGTGTAATAATGTGCCCTTTATGGAAAAGAGTGTAGTGAAGTGAAAAGTAAAGGTTGCCGCTCCCGAATAATTCTGATCGATGTCCCGTGAATAGTCGGTGTGAACATTGAAATGTGAGGGTGGTCTCACATTTCAATGGGTTAGGTTAGGATCCTAGGCTACGCCCTGCAGTACCGGGCCGAAGAATAGGACTGAGGTATCCCCTGCCTGTCGTAAGAGGCGACTAAGAGGGGACCCCGGGGTTGTTGGGTGCACGAGGCGGGGGCCTCGTGTAGTCATATAACGGCCCCGAGAAGGACGGCGGAACGCGGTGTCCCGTTTCCGCCGTCGAGCGTAGGAAGAGCCCTCAGGCTCAGGGGGGACTACCTTCACCTGTCCCCCCGTGAAGAGGCTACACAGCCAATGCTGGGGGGGATCGCGGAGAATTCCACAGGCTTACCCGCGACCCTCCTGCTATCAGCCGAGAAGGACACCGGCGGGGTTTTAGTGGGTGCGAACCCCACATAACCCTGCGGCTCGCCCCGGGGCTGCAGGGTACTCGTTAGGAGTTTCCCCGCCTTAAAAAAAAAAAAAGGATCATAGGCTAAGGAAAACAAAGTATTAAACTACAGAAGACTTGAATACTAAGAAATAAACTACTGAAGACTTGGCTGTATGGACTAAGTTCCTTTGCCTGCCCAGAATGGGCGAATTATACTGGGTGTTTCTGACAAGGCGGTAATAAATCAAAGGAGGGATTCTGTTCACCATAACTAACAACTTTCCCAAAGCAACATGGGTCGAAATCTCAAAAAAAAAAACAGCTGTTCCATACATTGGTTCGATCAGCTGACGGGGTCAATGTACGGGACGGCTGATTTTTGTTTTGAGATTTCGATGCATGTTGCTTTGGGAAAGTTGTTAGGTATGGTGAGCAGAATCCCTCCTTTGATTTATTACCGCCTTGTCAGAAACATCCTGTATATTAAAAAAAATTGTAAACAACGGAAAAAATATTGCACCTTGGGTTACATTTTTTGAGTTTAAGTAAGGACCCCTAATTTTTTTTTAAATCTAATATATCCTATGTCACTCGGGGATAGTGTAGCTTCCTACCAGTGAAATAATTTTTCAAATCGGTTCAGTATTTCCGGAGCCTATTCGTTACAAACACACAAACAAACAAACAAATCTTTCCTCTTTATAATATTGGTATAGATAAGGCAAAAGGAAATCACAGTAGTTTAAGCAACAAGGGTGTAAAGAAAGTGATGTATACCTACTTATTATGTGGTGGTCTGTTAAAACCCGAACGCGGAGAGAGTTTCAAGGGTTTATTCCCGAGCGTAGTGACGGAAATAATGACATGAAACTTGAACAAGTTAAAAAGAATAACTTTATACCCAAGTTGTATGTAGCTACTGCTTTTTATACCATCCGACGAGAAAATTCACATATAAAAAAGCAGAACCTATTACTTACCTAATTTAGCTGACCTAAGCCGAGCTAGCTTGTTTTTAAACCCACTTCCCTTCAATCATTTATTTTTGTAACAATAATACAATTATACATCTTAATTGCCCAGAGGACAGTAGAGAATGTATGGAAATCAATATATATAAAACTCTTCCGTTACTGACTGACTGACTGACTGACTGACTGACTGACTGAGCAGACGCAGAGCCGAAACTACTGGGCGTAGAAAGCTGAAAATTGGCACGTGGGTTCCTTGGGGAGTGTAGGTGAGCACTAAGAAGGTATTTCCCGAAATTCCCACGGGAACGGGAAAAAACGGGATTTTCGTGTTTATGAGAAATCTGCGCGGGAAAAGCGCGGGGCAGCCTCTAGTAAACTTATAAGAGGAGTTCCCCAACTAGAATAGAATTTTGAATTTTGATTTTTTTTACTATTATCAAACGAATCTCGAACATTTTTTATATTATGTTTCTCAGTTTTTTTACTAGATAAGTATTTTTTTTATACAATCTTACTTTTGATTTGGTTTCGTGTTTTAAATTAAATATTGTTTATCTATAGGTACTACATGCGCTCTTACGACGTTAAGGTTAATCTCATGCTACATTTTAGTTGCCCTAAGCCAGCATTCTCTGTAAATGTACTTGCAAGCCTCACTGTCGTAGAACAACACAATAAAGGTTTTTTTCTAAGCCTCAGTTTCACAAAAAATTATAATATTATTTTAGGTAGGTACCTCCTACCTACTTTTTACTTTACTGACTAAAATTATTATTACACTGTATATTGTAAGATTGTAACGCTTGCAAATTAACTCGCACCGACTCAAAATTACTTGCTAGGTATACCTAATGACTTTAAGAACATAGTAATTATATGCTTATTTTCTGCTTTTCAGTGATTTTCGGCGGTTATATTTTTTGGTAAAAAAATATATATTTTCTTCCCCCACAAGGTCGTCAGACGACACGGTCGATAGGGACGACAAGACTATTCGGTATGGCGATTTGTGTTTTGGCTGAGATGTTTATTATTTTAATATATAAAAAAAAATTGTTTGTATCAAAGTTATAACGAAAATACAGAACTCGGCAATGCAACCTGTGAGTGAATAAAAAATAGGGGTAAAAAAGTCACCCCTATTTTCCCACCCTTAGGGTAGGAATTTTTGGAACCAACTTCGAGGCTAATGTCGATTAAAAAAAGAATTATCAAAATCGGACTAAGTACTCTGTAAAAAGTTATGCATGATCATACATGAAAAATTGATTATGTACCTTCTCCTTTTTTTTCGTTGGTCAAATATTGCTTAGTAGCCAATGCGGAGCTTGGAGATCATAGTTTAGTTCAACGGTAAAGTGTTCCAAGTTCCAAGTATGTTAGATTGAACATTTTTACTGCAATATACAGGGTTACTGGTTAGTAGACCTGACTATTTCAGGAGGTGACAGTAGGTGTCATTACCAATAACTTTAGCCCTCAAAGGGTACCTCAAAAGGTACCCAGGTCAAAACCCAACCGTTTCCGAGTTATTGAACCCTAACACTTCGTCGCCACCTTAACACATTTTTATTTAATTTAATTTAAATATGTTTCTTTAAATGCTATGCTAATCCTTTATAAATAATTTTAATAAATAATAATTAACTTTTTTTATATATAATATGAATTTTGTAGCCCTCTCAACTGATATTTAAATTTTAATGTTAGCAAAGGTAATTTTTTCAATGGCATTTTACGTAGAAATTCACCTAGGATTCTTATCGGCAGATTATCTGAAAAACATTAACGTTAATTAAGCTATCTAAAATGTAAGCATAGTTGGTTTAAACATGCATTATCTTTTTAGTAAGTAAATCTACACCAAAGGGGGTCAGGTCGTAGAATTCGAATAAGGGAAATTTTATTATTTGATTATAAAAAGCTGTAAATCAAAATAAATATCTGTAAATAGAAATAAAAAATACATATATACTTACTATCGAATTAGAAAATATTGTCAAGACTGGCTAATTGCACTTAGGAGGGTCATGTGGTAGCAGCACGTGTGGGAGCAACCACCTATATGAATGGTAAGAAGTCACTACGTACTGTTTTAAGCGATAAGGCCGTCCAATGCGAATTATGTTAAGTTGATTGATTGCAATAAAGTCTATATTAATTATTTTGCTAGCTTTAGCATAGGTTTTTGTAGCAAATTATAAATATTTTATTTATCTTAGACAGGCTGACTTATAATAATAAAGCTGCAATATAAATTATTTAAGGCATCTTCGGCATTCCGCATCGACACGACACATGCTCACTACCAAAAGCTCAGAAAATTTACGACGCCACATTAAAGCGGGACTTACGATTGTTAAATAAACGAGCTTTTCAACCATAGGGTTGATTTTGTATTTTTTAAAAGCAAATTCAAGAAGTTTATAACCAAATAGTATATAACCATTATCTTAAGTTGTTATTAACCGACGAAAAAAAAAGGAGGAGGTACTCAATTCGACACGTATTGTATGATCACGCATAACTTTTTACAGAGTGATCCGATTTTGATAATTCTTTTTTTTAATCGACAGGGCATACCTTAAAGTGGGTCCCATAAAAATTTGGAAATAAAATTCCCACCCTAACGGTAGGAAAGTAGGGGTGACTTTTTGGTCAGTGGGACTTTTATGCACTCACAGGTTTCATTGCCGTGTTCTGTATTCACATTATAACTTTGGATACTGACTTACTTAAATATCTTTTGTAATGAAATAAAATCATAAACATTTCAGCCGAAAGACGTCCACTGCTGGATATAGGCCTCCCCCACAAATCGCCCTTCCGACCGGTCTTGTCGTCCCTGTCGACCAGTCGTCTGATCACCTTATGCAGTGTGACCACTGACCACCTTGTGAGAGAAGAAAATAATTAAACCCTGAAAGAACTAAAAAGTATAAAATAAAACTTTTTATCAAAAGATAAAACCCGCACAAAAAAAACTGAAAAGCATAAAATAATAATCGAATTATTAAGTTCTTAAAGTAATGTAGGGTATACCTACCAAGTAATTTTGAGTCGGCGCCACAGATTCCTCGTACAAAGATCACTAAATTAGGTACCTTAAATTAAAAGAAATAACATTCGTGCGCTGCCGCGCATCAATCTTTACGTTGCTAGTGTGGCGCGCCGACTTAAAATTACTTGGTAAGTATACCCTACATTACTTTAAGAACTTCGTAATTCGATTATTACTTTATGCTTTTCAGTTTTTATTTTCGGCGGTTTTATTTTTTGATAAAAAGTTTTATTTTACATACCCCACTAATTCCCATATACATTATTGGATCGAAAAAAACTGTTCTCCAAAGAATGGTTCGAACAGCAGTGCCTTCAATACATAGTATAAAACAAAGTCGTTTTCCGCGTCTGTCCCTATTTATGCTTATATCTTTAAAACTATGCAACGGAATTTGATGCGGTTTTTGTCAAAAGATAGAGTGATTCAAGAGGAAGGTTTATAAGTATATTATATGCACAACATAGTAATAGGTAAGGCGGTACAAAGTTTGCCGGGTCGACTAGTTCACTATAAAATGAACCTATTTAGCTACTATTATATACCTAAGTAAGTATATTACACAAATAAAAAGCTTAAAAATTAAGTTTCATTATAAAGGCAGGTAAGTCAATATTTTTATGTTAAATAAGAACAAACATACACTGTGTAGAAGCACGCAAGGCAAGACATACCGTAAGTAAGCAGCAAAAACATATGGTAATAACTCGGAGGCAGCAGCGGCGCGGGCGGCGGCACCGGCAGGTTCTCGTTACTTACGTCAAGCATTCAGGCCACGTCCGCGGGGTGGCCAGATGACAAAATGTCGCATAAAATACAACTGGAATAGAACACAGTTTGCATGTTTCATTTCTTGTTGCTTTTGGCCGTGGCTGTAGGCAGCGGCTGTACCTTATAGCTTGTTACAGCGAGGAGCTTCTAGCTGAACTGCAACTCAGACGCTGTGTCGACTGACTCCATCACTCATCTGCAGACTGTTAGCCAGATAGTAATAATTATTTGGCGTTTGCATGCTGATGAAGTAAGATTTAAAATAAAATATACATCTAAAATATTATCGCACTGTAAAGTATTATTTATTTAAACAGAATACCTTATGTACTAAATAATTTAACGTTAATTTAAACACTTGCGGTCTTATTCATAAAAAACCCCTAAAATGGCCTAAACGTTCAATTTAGTTAAAACGTTTGCTAACGTTAAAATACTGATTTCAAAATACATTATTCATAAACGCAATTTAGGCCTGCTATAACTACATGAGGCCAATAGTAGTTTTTTGCATTTTCAGGTTGTCGCACAAGGTCAATCCACGATCAATCATTTAACAAAAGAAAAAAATTTCTATTTTTGGGGCCTTTGCCCAGCAGTGGCGCACCAAATTCTAGACGAAAAAAAAACTTGTTATGATTGATAGACTCAGTCAGCTGAGGTGACTGATGATTTTTTGTTTTGTTCAGGTATTACGTTGTTAGTTACCGAGGTATTATTTATTAATTAACTTTATTTACATAAGTAGGTATTATACTTCGTTTAGTATTTTGAGGGCATTTAGCAAGTTTGCAAAATGGAAAAGCAAAAGTATTACGCGCTGCGCTGGCCCGGCACTGGACACGGCCCGATCTAAGGAGAATCATCCCTAAGAGGCAAGTAACAACAAAAATATTTCCCGTGCGAACAAAACTTTATTTTACAATACGTTTTATAACTGTTTCAGATCACATCCAAACCCAGAAAACTGCAAAACTTTCGTCGGAGCGACCTGAAAAATGAACAAAATCAATATAATTGGTATAGGTATATGAGTTAAGAAAATATTTATAAATTGAAAATAAATATTTTATGATCAATGTGTTTTTCTTTCTCATCATAAATAAGTTGTGCTTAAGTATTCAGATGAATACAAATAATTAAATTGGGCCTTCTTAATTGAGTAAGTATTATTCTGGTTATCAAAGACAAAGATCCCATAGCCATGAGCGTTGCTAAAATAGTGTTATTCAGCTATTCAAAATGTAAAAAAGTATACACAATACATACTTCACGATATCTCCAACACCCTGCAATGATTTGTCACACACAATCCCTTGTGTCAAATTGCAAGACTTCGTACGAAAAAAAGATGATGTCCGTTTATTGTAGAGCGTTCGTACTTTATCGCGCAAAGAAATCAGGTCGTATAATAATTTATATTATTTTCGAAGTCAAGGAAGTGCGGAGGGTTTTGGTTTCCAACTAGCTCGCTAACATCCAAAGCTATCTATCTTCTTTATCTACCAGCGCTTGCATTTTCAAAATTCACTTCACATCATTCCCGAGTCACGACACATCCTCGCGACCTCGCGACAAAATAACAAAAACAGCTGATCAGCAGGCGCCATCTTGGCAAAAATCTGTGTGTTAGTGCGTTAAAGTAGGGTCGGGCCTACTTTAACTTACGGAGGCATTATAACGACGTTTTAGTGCTAATGAGCGTTTATGAATCCAACTTTTTTGACAACACGACATTTTAGGCTAAACGTGTGCTTTAAGGCCATGTTAATTTTTTATGAATAAGACGGTTGGTTTACAAGCCACTGTTTTAATAGGATTAAATTGTAAAATGTCATCAACCATCAATTTAGATAAAATTTTAAATACAATTTGTAGAATTTCATTTAGTATTTTATAACACAATGTAAATTAGTAAATAAAATAAATTTGTAAGAACATTCCCGATTAGGTTAATTAAAAGTTACTTTTCCCATCATAAAATACTTTTTTATCCCATCCACTCGAAAAGTAGACTTTTTTATTACAGTTCTCTAGTCGTAAAGTTCCTCATTATTCACATGCGGTTTGTAGCCGGTCAATAATGAATTTCCAAACATTCTTTATTGACCTCTGGGCAATTATGATGTACTGTATTATAGTTACAAAAATAAATGATTGAAGTGAAGTGGGATTGATAGAAAGCTAGCTGATTAGGTCAGCAAAATTAAGTAAATAAATAAATAAAGTTTATTGTACTAAATTTTTTGTTTTTTACAAATAGTAGTTGGATTCCTCTTTTTAAGTAAATTTACCTGTATTAAGAAGAATCCGCTCTTCCTTTACAAGTATAAGTACATGGGTGGATTTCAACAAGTGCGTTTTTTGTATCATTTTGGTGGCATTTTTAAATTTAGGCATTTTTAGAAAACTAATATATTTTTCTTGAACTGCATTCACCGCGTTTTTAAAATACGTTTGGGCCATCTTTCTACTTTGATTAGTTTTCGAGAAAACTTACTTGAATTCCACCAAAATGAGAAAGATTCACCAAAATCATATTTCTGTACACCAAAATGTGAATGGTGTACACCAAAATGAAAATCTTTGACACCAAAATGAGTTTTTGTACGTAAAGATGGGTAAAACAATAGTAATATAATTATCAGGCAGTACCGTTTCTTTAATGCTTAATAATTGTGTAATTAATCTTTGTTACCTTTATTTATATTATAGGTTCTTATAATTAAAAGAAAAACAAAGCAGTCTTAATATATTAAGAGGTCGATTCTGCTTCTTATTTTTAATAACAAGAAGGTAGTTGGACATTCGATTCATATAATTCAAAATTTATAAAATATATATTATGTTTACTAGTTGTGGAGTTTCAGAAGCTCAATCGACCCTGTGTTCTGCTTTTCTTGAAATGTATTTTATATCCTAAAGTTATATAATTTTTTACCGTAGTTACCTATATTAAAAAAGGACGTTGTATTTTTGTAACAAAAAAAAATGGTTTTTAACATTTATTTAACTAAAGTATCACTATTTAATATTGCTTATGTCACTGATATTCCTCTGTATGTTTTAATAACTGCCGGCAAACTGTTATTACCACACTTAGTACTAATCAGCACAAAGTCGAGTGTGATGAGCAGAATCGACCCTTACAGTAATTACTGATAATGTTTTGTTATTCTGTTTTAAACATATTTTTATTTTTATTTAATGAACTTGACTGAAGTCTGTAAACAACACGCGTGGTTAAGAAACCAATATTTAAAGAAAAAATAATAATCTTTGTCATAAATGTGCATATTATCCAATATAAAATGACATTTAGGTGGTATGATCTCATTCTGGTGGCTCATAAAATACCACCAGACCCACCAAAATCAAGCACCAAAATGAGAAACACGAATGTTTTTCTTTTATAAAATATTTATCTTAATACCAAATCAAATAATATTTTACAGGAGTAGGGTAAAACGTCCTATTACCGCGGTAGTCAAAATCACGTCCTATTACGGCTCTATTTTATATTTTGTAATTTATGATTCGTTGTGACTATTTGTGGTAAAGGTGACTACATAGTGTCCAAGGGAAACTAACACGTAACTTATTTCCTAGCACTCTTGCGTTTAAAATCATAAAAAGTAACTTAAATTAATAATTTTGTACAACGCCAGCTAAGTGGGAGGCTGTTTCATACAAACGCTAACAGACTCGCGTTAAAACATTGAATTTTCAGACTTCATTTTTTGTGAAAACTAACACTTTAAGATTATGTTACTGCATAAGAATACTTTTTACATGCAAGTACACTTAGTTAATCAAGTTGATTTCTGATTAAAATCAAAAAAAATAAGTAAATATGAGTAAATAAAAGTGCGCCGTGATAGGAATGTCGTTTTAGGGTATTTCTATTACGGAGGGTAGCATCCGTAATTGGCAAAACACAGTGTCGGGAAATTTCAATTTTAGTGGTGTTTTAAATATAGTTATGATAAATTCAACATTTAGGTGTAATTTTCATTAGTTTTTAAGTTTAAAAATCAATTTCGGAGATTTATTTTTTTTACTAGAATCCATGATTTTGAAGCGAAAAGTTGACTGTAAAATGAACGTTTGTTAGAAACCTGTAAAAACTAACGTGGGCGTTTTAACGAAGAAAAATAGTATAATTAAACTATTACAAACCATTAAATAGTTTCAGAGTGTAGTCAGAGTATTTATTTTTACAATTAATAACTCACATTACCAAAATATCTTAATTTTGTATGTCTGAATTAGGATATAAAAGTCAATACATTTTTTAGTACAAAACGTATTAGGCTGTAAGGAATCCTAACACAGTTTATGGATATTACAGAACTAATAATTTTAGTAAATTATTGATATTCGTCATAAAAATGTTCGCTCCGCCGGGAGGCGAACCTAGATGCACACGCTTCCCAGTCCACAACACTGCCGACTGAGCTACGAAGCAGACAAATATCCTTTTATTACTAAAAACAATTTCAAAAGTTTTTTCCGACTTACTATAGGTACTTATGTGATAAAGGATTTATAATAAAAGCAAATTCGTATTATATCAATACATACATAGTATAAAATAAAGTCGCTTCCCACGTCTGTCCCTATGTATGCTTAAATCTTTAAAACTACATAACGGATTTTGATGCGTTTTTTTTTTCAATAGATAGTGATTCAAGAGGATGGTTTATAAGTATAATACATGCTTAAAATAATAATAGGTTAGGCGTTACGAAGTTCGCCGGGTCGACTAGTTCTTTTATAAATGACGTAAGGTTTTAATAATTCTTAATTAAGTAGCTCAAGGTGCTAAGGTATTCTTAATGAAAATATCCAACTACCTATCTATCAATACAAAGTATAAAATGAAGTCGCTTCCCGCGTCTGTCCCTATATATGCTTAAATCTTTAAAACTACGCAATGGATTTTGATGCGGGTTTTTTTTTAATATATAGAGTGATTCAAGAGGAAGGTTTATAAATATAATACATGCACTAAATTCTTAAAGGTTAGGCGGTATGAAGGTCGCCGGGTCGACTAGTTCTCTATAAAATAATTAAATAATGTTCATTTAGTGGTGACCGCGCACCGGAAAACGCAGAGTATGCAAACCCTCTAAACGGTGGTTAAACGAACTGGTGAACTTTACGGTAGTACACTGGGTGGGGGTCACTCAAGACCGGTCGTTGTGGCAAATTATAGTGGTGGAGACCTATGTCTAGCAGTGGACGTCCTCCGGCTGAAATGATGATATATATCCTACTGTATCTGTATCTCTATTGGCAGTGATGAAAAATGTGACGCGGGAGCACTGGGTTCGATTCCCGACTGAGGGAGCGAACATTGCTATAATAAATAATAATGTTTGTTTTCAGGTTGGTTGTATTGATTTGTTCGTGGCTGAATGTGTTTTTGGCACCCTAGATACAGTTGCTTCCTAGTTAGGGGCGCTTGTGATTCGTTATCATTATTATATACAAGTTGACCCGGCGAACTTCATACCGCCTAACCTATTACTATATTGTGCATGTATTTTACCTAAAAACCTTTCTCTTGAATCACTGCATCTATTAAACGCATCAAAATCCGTTGCATAATTTAGGATTTAAGCATACATAGGGACAGACGCGGGAAGCAACTTTATTTCATACTATGTATTGATATAAAAAGAAATCGTGGTAAGTTTGTCTCGCTTAAACTCAAAAACGTCTGGGCCGATTGGGATAATTTAGTTTTAACTAGTCGACCAGGCGAATTTCGTACCGCCTAACGAACGAAACGAAATTAAATTAATAGCATTTGTGCATGTATTATACTTATAAACCTTCCTCTTGAATCACTCTATCTAATTAAAAAAACCGCATCAAAACCTGTAGACTACTTTTAAAGATTTAAGCATACATAGGGACAGATGCGGGAAGCGACTTTGTTTTATACTATGTATTGATTGATTTATCTCGGTACAATGCTTGGCATCATTCCTTTTGACTTTTTTTATCTTGTGGAACATATAAAAATACTTTTTCGGGAGTTTTTTTTATAGTATTCGTACAGTGGCGAACACTATCGGCGTAACACTTCCGGTTTTTCTGTATTGCAAAATAGCTCTTGTTCTTTGGTAATACAGTCTAGGGTTGACGAAACCATAGACATATCTGTTACGGCCTCCTAGTCCGCCACTGTACATAATGCTACCAAACAAGGGTCATACATACATATTCGATATTCTCGAAAATATTTTTTGAGTATAAAAAACCTACTACTAACGCCCTGCAGTACCAGGCCGAAGACACAGACATGACTGAGGTATCCCCTGCCTGTCGTAAGAGGCTACTAAGAGGAGACCCCGGTGTCGTTGGGTGCACGAGACGGGTGCCTCGTGTAGTCATATAATGGCCCTGAGGACGGCGGAACGCGGGTGTCCCTTTTCCGCCGTTGAGCGTTGGGAAAGCTACCACGCTCCGGGGGGACAACCATCATCATGTCCACCGAGGAGAGGCTATACAGCCAATGCTGGTGGGGGGGCCGCGAAGAATTCCACAGGCTCACCCGCGACTCTCCTGCTATCAGCCGAGAAGGACACCGGCGGGGTTTTAGTGGGTGCGAACCCCACATAACCCTGCTGCTCCCTCCGAGTTTTTTCGTGGTTTTTATTTATTCTGGCGAAAGTATTCATTTTTAATAAAATTTAAATGAATTCGCTTATGTAATAAACCATTTCCTACATTGAAATACAACGTTTTTGGAAGACAGACCTACAGATTTTGTGTCTAAGGGGTAAAAGGCCAAAAAACAAGTTCCTTGAATATACACAAAATCGGTAACTCTGTCTTTCAAAAACGATATATCACAATGTGGGAAATAGGTTTTTACGTACGCGAATTCATTTAAACTTTATTAAAAATGAAAACTTTCGCCAAAATAATTAAAAAACGTGAAAAAATTTGAATTTCGCGCCATACCATGAGTTACCGCCTTAAATCTTTAAATATATGCAACGGATTTTTATGCGGTAATTTTAATAGATGGCAGTATGAAGTTCGCCGGTTCTACTAGTAGTCTATACCTATAGAGTACGGTTTTTTACCACACAAGTTTTGCACAGTCAGGTTTTTCATGTACATGGATAAAACTTGGATGGAAAAACATGGACTCGCATGAACAAACAGGCCGTAGGTACAAAACATTCACAAAGGTGTCATTACCGCCTAAGTTTTGCACGAACGAGTTTTGTACGACAAGTTTTGTACGCTGGTGTATTACGAACCCAGTACAGAGGTGTTTTTGGTGTCTGACGTCAAGAATATGGATTATATTTGGACCAAACACAACGCTCGGCACATCAATGATATTGTCTAGCTTGGTTTTCATTTACAAAAATATTAGGCTTACGGGTCAGTTACCTTTTTGTTTGCAGGCAAAGGAAGAAGTTTATATATTTAAAATGGTGTTACCATAAATTTATAAAACTTTTTTATTTTTAATATTTCGATTCTAAGCTAGCTCATCAACCTATATTGTGTACTTCCATTCTTATTTACCATAGTAGTCATGTTTGCATCGTGGTTTTTTTTAATGTAAGTAAGAAAGGAATCTTTGTTCTGTCGGGTTGAGAGTGCGCCGTCCCTTAAACTATCACCAATATTGACAAAAAAAAAATCGTCTCTTATAATAGTTACCTACGATTAATATGTATTTTGACGATTAAATTTTTAATTTTATCGTCTACTTACAATAAACTCTTTGCAGAGTGGAAATAGTTTTTACAGAAATAAAGAAAATGTCGTAAGCGTATTTTGTACTACAAAACAAAGAGTAAATGTGTTTTTAACAGACTTAAAAAAAAGGCTATGAGTTTCACCTGTACGTGTGTAAATTTTGAGTTTTGCTAAACCAATTTCATTTTCATAATAATACTTGTTACTGTCTGGTAAAGGTTTTAATGTTTTAACCGACATGACAAAAGAGAAAGTTCTCAATGTATGTTTGTTCACGATTATCTCACGTTTGGCTGGACCGAGTTGGATGCGGTTTTCAGAAAAAAAAATATTTTACATTAAAGAGAAGGTTTAAGTATTTTAACCGACTTCGAAAAAGAGGAAGTACTCAGTTTATGTATATGTCAGTTAGTTACAGGCGGGTGTTAGGGTGCCCTCTGTCGGATCGATAGGACTAGTAGGAATACTACTAATCTGACGCATACAGTATATACATGCGCCCAGTATTAGGTGCACGTAGGACCTAAAAAATAGCCATTTGTGCGCTTTTTCTCCCTCAACCTTGACCCATTGTAGGTGGCGTGGGTGTTGACAGCGGGGTAAAGAGTATGAGGTGAGCCAGTTAAAAACTACTTACAGAACTACTTGCTCATAATAAATATTAAATCTACTTAATACCATCTATTTTTAATAGGTTCAATATACTAAAAAAACTCTTCCGTGACTGACAGACAACGCAGAGCCGAAACTACTAGGCATAGTGGGCTGAAATTTTGCACATGGGTTCCTTGGGGAGTGTATGGGGAGCACTAAGGAATGATTTCTCGAAATTCCCATGGGAACGGGATAAAACGGGATTTTGGCGTTTAAGAGAAATCTGCGCGGAGGATACCGCGAGGCAGCCTCTAGTAGGTTCATAATTATTAACAGTGATTCTATTTTATTTTTTACCTCTAAATATTCAATTTCATACATTATGCAAGGCATTACCTATCTATTTAATAGGTTTGCTATAATATTACCTTTGAGTATTTCCGAAACATTTACTAACCAACCGGTTTCATCATCATCATCATCATTTCAGCCGTAGGACGTCCACTGCTGGACATAGGCCTCCCTCAAGGCTCTCCATCTGTACCGATCGCAGGTGGCCTGCATCCAGCGTGGACCCGCAGCCTTGCGCAGATCATCCGTCCATCTGGTCGGTGGACGTCCTACGCTGCGCTTGCCGATCCGTGGTCTCCACTCGAGAACTTTTCGGCCCCAGCGGCCATCTGTTCTGCGGGCTATATGACCTGCCCATTGCCACTTCAACGAGCTTATCCGCTTGGCTATGTCGGTGACCCTGGTTTCTCTGCGTATGTCCTCATTTCTGATTCGATCCCGCAGAGAAATCCCGAGCATAGCCCGCTCCATGGCTCGTTGAGCTACTCGGAGCCTGTTCATAAGCCCTATAGTGAAGCACCACGTTTCAGAACCGTATGTCATCACTGGCAGCACACATTGGTTAAATACCTTCGTCTTCAGGCACTGAGGAATATTGGACGAGAAGACGTTGCGTAGTTTCCCGAACGCCGCCCATCCGAGCTGGATTCGGCGATTGACCTCCTTCTCGAAGTTGGACCTACCTAACTGGATGGTTTGTCCTAGGTATACGTACTCGTCGACAACTTCGAGAACCGAGTTCCCAACCATAACTGGGGTAGGCAGAACATGGACATTAGACATGACCTTCGTCTTGTCCATGTTCATTTTAAGGCCCACCTGTTGGGAGACTCGGTTGAGGCCTTCGAGCATCGTGCTGAGTTCCTCCATCGACCTTGCCATGACTACGATGTCGTCAGCAAACCGAAGGTGAGTGATGTATTCGCCGTTAATATTGATGCCCTGCCCTTTCCATTCTAGAAGTTTGAAGGCGTCTTCTAAAGTGGCGGTGAACAGTTTCGGAGATATAACATCTCCCTGTCTCACGCCTCTGTTCAAGGGAATAGCCTTCGAATTCTGTTCCTGTACTCGGACAGACATGGTGGCGTTGCTATACAAACACTTCAGCACTTCGATGTACCGATAGTCAATCCGGCATCGTTGGAGGGACTCTAGCACCGCCCATGTTTCGACCGAATCAAAGGCCTTCTCATAGTCCACAAACGCTAGACATAGCGGCAAGTTATACTCTTCGGTCTTCTGTATAACTTGCCGCAGCGTATGTATGTGGTCTATGGTACTAAAGCCTTTTCGGAAGCCGGCTTGTTCGGGAGGCTGGAAGTCATCAAACCTTCGTTCGAGACGATTGGCGATGATCCTGGAAAACAGCTTATAAACATGGCTCAAAAGCGAGATGGGCCTATAATTCTTCAAAAGGGTTTTATCGCCCTTCTTGAAGAAAAGCACCACCTCACTTCTGTTCCATGCTTCAGGCGTGGTCCCTTCGAGTAGGACAGAATTAAAGAGCCTCTGAAGGACTTTGAGTACCGGTGTTCCACCCGCTTTCAGAAGCTCTGACGTGATTCCATCCTCACCCGGTGCCTTGTTGTTTTTAAGCAGTTTCAGGGCCATCCTTATCTCGTACAGGCTGATGTCCGGGATATCTTCGGTATAGTGTCGGGTTAGTTTGGCTCTAGGGTCGTTAGCCGCACTAGTAACAGGCTTAGTGACCGAATCGTATAGCTGTCCGTAGAACTTCTCGATTTCCCTCAAAATTTCCGCTTTCGTCGACGCTATACTGCCGTCATCCCTCTTCAGCTTGGTCATTTGGCTTTGCCCAACAGACATATCTCTTGCGAACACTTTGGAGCCTTTATTTCGCTCTATCGTATCCTTAATACGCGCAGTATTAAAGACACGGATATCGTGTCGCAAGGCCTTCGAGATCTGCCTATTGAGCCGCCTATATGACGCAGCATCATCGGGAGACTGCAGTCTAAGCAAGCGTCGTTCAGCCATAAGTTTGAGGGTGTCTTCAGAGAGTTTCTGAGTTCTAGCGGTACGGCGAGTCCTAAAGAATTTAGATCCGACCGTATGGACAGTTTTTACGAACCTGTTATTGATCTCGTCCACTGATGCGTCGTCTAGACAATCAAAGCGATTAGAGAGCTCGAGTTGAAAGCTCTCGGGGTTTTCGATCTGAGCGAGGGTAGGACGGAGCGTAGACTTCATCAGGCGGTACCGTTCAAGTTTAACGTTCACATTCAATGTGCCTCTTACTATTCGGTGATCACTGCCGGTTTTTACCCTATGAATCACGGAGACATCATTGAATATCCGTTTCTTGTCGGTCAAGATGAAGTCTATCTCGTTCCTAGAACCACCAGGGCTCATCCAGGTCCATTTCCTATGAGGTGGCTTCTGGAAGAAAGAATTCATCATGAAGAGTCCTTCTTTCTCCATGAAATCGGCCAGCCTCTGACCTCTAGGGTTCCGTTGCCCATAACCGAAGTTCCCCACTCTCAACTCATGCTCGCTTCTCTTGCCTAGTTTCGCATTGAAGTCCCCCATAACAACATTGAAGTGAGTTTTATGCGTATGTATGGCCCGACTAATGTCCTCATACATAGACTCTACTTCGTCATCTGAGTGTGTCGAGGTCGGTGCATAGACCTGAACGACCTTCAGCAAATATCTTTTAGATATTCTGAGTGTTAGGTATGCGACCCTGCTCGACACACTGTCGATGGTAATAATGTTGCTAACGAGGGACTTGTGGACGAGAAACCCGACACCACCTTGGGACAGTTGGTCGCCCTCCCGGTGGAAGAGCAGGTTACCCGATTTCAGGGTTATCGTGTCCTGTCCCTGTCTACGGACTTCTGATAGCCCTAGAATATCCCACCGTAACCTGCTCATTTCCTCTTCCAGCGCAACAATCATATCGTCAGTCCTCAAAGTGCGGACGTTGTGTGTTGCCAGGGCCAGTTGTCGTTTAAAGGGGTGGTAGCCGACCGTCCGGGGATTCTTAGCACCCCTTGCCCCGCCGTTACCGTGACCGCTACCGTGGTCAGGAATAGCGGGGCTGCCGGGGACTAGGGGCCTGGGCACATGTTGACTATTCATGAGGGGGGTGTTGCCATACTCGCCACGCTTGGCAGGCGGGTTGGCGAGCGCAGTATGGTGTTGTATAAACCAGAAGACGCTGCTGCCCGTCTTCTGGTGCTATCCCTCAGCCGGGTCCTACGGCTCCCACGGGAGGAGAGGGGAGGGCGACATTCTAACGCCGGCGCCCGCGGCAACCGGTTTACTTGGTATTATTTAGTATTTTTTTTTTTAAATAACCATCATTTTATGAACTATGTTACGTTATTCAGCGCTCTACAGAGATCTTTATTATTTTAAAAGCTTAATTATAATCTATTTACAATTTTTATACATAGGCCGTGGTTGTCGCGTACTCCAAGCTTTCAGGTATAAGAAACTTCGTATCTTAAATTTGATTGTTTTTAATTTTAATGTTTCCTTTTATGCCTGAAAAGGCTTAACTCAGCAAACCTATCATATGAATGTATATTTAATATCATTTTACCTGTGTTGTACAAATAAATAAATTTATTTTTATTATTGTTATTGGTGCCGACCAACCAAAACGATGTATTTTAAATTGCATCTATACGACACGGTTTTTACTATCCAAGCTTTTAGTGGTACACGAAAGACTGTTTCGTGAAAAATTTATCGGACGTACAGGAAGTTTTTGCTGTACAGGTTTTGCACGACATAATTTTTACCAGCTGACTGACACGAAAAACCCTATCGTACAAAACTTGGATGGTTACGGTTCACACCCTATCTATATCTATAACAAAGAGTACAGATTGATTGTTTGTTGCTATGTTTGTGAGTATGTTTGTTTGTATGTTTATTTGCTTGCTTGTTTGCATCGTATAGGCTCCGAAATTACTAAACCGATTTGAAATATTATTTCACTGTTGGGAAGCTACACCCGGCGAACTTCGTACCGCCTAACCAATTACTATGTAGTGCATATATTAAACCTATAAACTTTCATCTTGAGTCACTCTATCTATTAAAAAACCGCATCAGAATTCGTTGCATAGTTTTAAAGATATAAGCATATATGTATAGCAGACAGACGCGGAAAGCGACTTTGTTTTATACTATGTATTGATTGATGGCGTAACGAAGTTCGCCGAGACAGCTTGAACATAAAATAAGTTTTTGAACTGATTTTTAACCCCCGACGAAAAAATCAGAGGGGTGTTATAATTTTAACGTGTTTATCTGTCTGTATATCGGTCTGTCTGTGGCATCGTAGAGCCCAAACCGATGAACCGATTTCGGTTTGTTTTTTTTTTTTAACCCTCGAACGAAAAATTCAGAGAGGGGTGTTATAATTTTAACATGTGTATCTGACTGTCTGTCTGTCTGTGTATCTGTCTGTGGCATCGTAGAGCCCAAACGGCTGAACCGATTTTCGTTGATTTTTTTTTGTATCATAGATAATTTTAGGCCGATAGTTCTAAGCCATGTCTGATGAAGATCTGATCAGCAGTTTGAAGATGATCAGCTCTTGAATAATGGATGAGAGGATGTAACTAGCTTCCTTATGTCCGATCGATTTAAAGTTTGGTACCATGTAACATCTATGATATAGAAAGTATATGGTAAGGTAACCATTACCTGATCAGCCATTTGAAGATGATCAGCTCTTGAATAATGGATGAGAGGATCTAACTAGCTTCTTTATGTCCGATCGAGTTGAAATTTGGTATGATGTTACATCTATGATATTGAAAGTATATGTTAAAATAACCATGACCTGATCTGCCGTTTGAAGATGATCAGCTCTTGAATAATGGATAAGAGGATCTAACTAGCTTCTTTATGTCCGATCGATTTGAAATTTGGTACCATGTTACATCTATGTTATAGAAAGTATATGGTAAGGTAACCATTACCTGATCAGCCGTTTGAACATGATCAACTCTTGAATAATGGATGAGAGGATCTAACTAGTTTCCTCATGTCATATCGAATTGAAATTTGTTGCCATGTTACATCTATGATATTGAAAGTATATTTTAAGGTAACCATGACCTGGTCTGCCGTTTGAAGATGATCAGCTCTTGAATAATGGATAAGAGGATCTAATTACCTTCCATTTGTCCTATCAATTATAAATTTGGTACAGTGTTACTGATGATATTGAAAGTATATTATGTTAAGGTAACCATGATATTTTTAAGATGATTAGCTCTAGTTCTAGTTAGGTTGATGAGGGTTCTGACTGGGTTGGGGGTTTTTAAATTTTTAAATTTGAGTTATATTATTTGTTTCATAAATAATAACAGCCCGTATGTTCTTAGCCATGTCTCATGAAGATCTGATCAGCGGTTTGAAGATCATCAGCTCTTTTCTAGGTAATGAGGGGATCTAACTAGCTTCCTTATCCGATCGATTTAAAATTTTGTACCATGTTACATCAATTATATTGAAAGTATATGGTAAGGTAACCATGACTATATAATATATAAGCCGTTTCAAGATGATCAGCTCTTAAATAGTAGATGAGAGGATTTAACTACCTTCACATATCATATCGATATTAAAAATGGTACAGTGTTACTTCAATGATATAAAGATTATATGGTAAAATAACCATAACCTGATCAGCCATTTGAAGTTGATCAGCTCTTAAATAGTGGATGAGGGCATCAAACTACCTTTCATTTCATAGGTAGTTAGACGCCCATAGGCGTATCATTATACTGAAAGTACGACTGCTCCGTGGCTCAATTGGCATGGCAGTGATGTGGACTGAGTAAGCGTGTGCACCTGGGTTCGATTCCCAGGCGGGACGAATATTGATGTTTATTTTCGGTCTGGGTGCAAAGTTCGTCTTTGTGTGTGTTTCGGGTACCCTAGATACAGGTTCTTCCTAGTGCGGGGCTCTGAGTGTATATTTATACTGAGTGTACATGTGTGATGTGTCGTGTGTGTGATATGGTAAGGTAACCATGACCTCTTGAAGATGATCAGCTCTCGTTCTAGTTCAGTAGTTCAGTTAAGAGTCTAGTTTAGATGACTGACTTGGTCGGTGGATTTAGAAATTTTTAATTTTGTTATTGCAAGTATCTTTATCTACACTAAACTATTGTTTTAGAGCACAAATATCATTAATTAATGATTTATGACTTGTTTGTATTTTGTTCTATCAATATATATAAAACTCTTCCGTTACTGACTGACTGACTGACTGACTGACTGACTGACAGACAACGCAGAGCCGAAACTACTGGGCGTAGCGGGCTGAAATTTTGCATGTAGGTTCCTTAGGGAGTGTAGGTGAGCACTAAGAAGGAATTTCCCCAAATTCCCTCAGAAACGGGAAAAAACAGGAATTTTGTGTTTATGAGAAATCTGCGCGGGAAAAACCGCGGGGCAGCCTCTAGTCAATATATATAAAACTCTTCCGTTACTGACTGACTGACTGACTGACAGACAACGCAGAGCCGAAACTACTGGGCGTAGCGGGCTGAAATTTTGCATGTAAGTTCCTTAGGGAGTGTAGGTGAGCACTAAGGATTTCCCGAAATTCCCATGGGAACGGGAATAAAATAGATTTTTGTGTTTATGAGAAATCTGCGCGAGTGAAACCGCGGGGCAGCCTCTAGTTCATACCATAAAACCTTGTAGTGTCCGTTCACTCAGACTACCTCTGTCAGCTAGTCTACTATATATTATGACTAGTCGACCCGGCGAACTTCGTACCGCCTTTAACTTTCTTGTGAACGTATTATACTTATAAACCTTCCTCTTAAATCATTCTATCGATTAAAAAAAAAACGCATCAAAATTCGTTACATAGTTTCAAAAATATAAGCATACATAGGGACAGACGCGAGAAGCGATTTTGTTTTATACTATGTATTGATTGATGATGAATTGTGGTTCGTTAATCTCGCTAAAACTCGAGAACGGCCGGGCTGATTAAGGTGATTTTGGTTTTGAAATGTTTTTTGTTAGCCCAGGGAAGGTTTAAAAAGTGAGGAAATATAGAAAAATGGAGAGGAAGTTAGTAAAAATAACAATTTTTTTTTACCATAGAAACTGTTCTTTTTTTCGTTTCCATTGTTGTTTTTCATTAGCTCATTTTTGACAGGCAAAGAAACATAGTCCATACATTGAAGTTTTTAGTGGGTAGCAAGTTAATAATGGTGTAAACGGTGTAAACTTATAATCTAACAGTATTAATCATAAAGATACAGTAGATTTTAAGCCTTACTGGAGGTCTACTTCTCTGGTTTGTTGTATGGTAAATACATGGCACCCGGGTAAGGCTATACGGAGTTTGCCGGGTCAGCGAGTGGTTGATAAAAATAATTGTTTAATTATGTTTAAGAATTATTTAATAAATTTTATTAAAAGTCCAATAACGGCAGGTCAGGGTAACTGATTGAGCTTTTTTTTAAATAGTTAATAATATTAATTCTATATCCTTATCTCACTGATATTATACAGAAAAAAGCTTGTGAGTGTATATGTTTGTTGCTTCTTCACGTCTAAACGGCTGAACCGATTGCAATGAAAATTGATATGTAGTTAGCTGACACCCTAGATTACTACATAGCCTACTTTTCACTGAGGTAGTAAACAGTGGGTAACACTGCTGGCACAGCAAGTAAACAATACTGCTCCTTAGCTCAGCTTGCAGTGATGTGGACTGAGACGCGTGTACACCTTGGTTTAATTCCCGGCGGGGCAAACATTGTTATGATGAATATCGATGTTTGTTTCCGGTCTGGGTGTAATGTTTGTCTCTGTATATGTTTCGGGCATCCTAGATACGGTTTTTCCTAGTTAGGGGCTCTGAGTATGATGCCTTAATAATAATAATAATCAATATCTTTAACAATATACATAGTATAAAACAATGTCGCTTCCCGCGTCTGGCCCTATGTATGCTTAAATCTTATAAACTACTAGTCAACCCGGCGAACTTCGTACCGCCCAACCTTTTAATATTTTGTGCATGTATTATACTTATAAACATTCCTCTTGAATCACTCTATCTATTAAAAAAAACCGCATCAAAATTGGTTGCGTAGTTTTAAATATTTAAGCATACATAGGGACAGACGCGGAAAGTGACTTCATTTTATACTATGTATTGATGATGCAACGGATAATGTGCTTCAAAAGGAAGGTTAATATGTTTAATTCATGTGCAACATAGTGATACATAAGGCGGTACAAAGTTTGCCAGGTCGACTAGTAATATAATAAAATGCATCACACTCCAAGTTCCTAACTAGGAAGAACCTGTATCCATGCAGAGTAATAGTAACAATAATAACACATCACACTCAAAGCCCCTAACTAGGAAGAACCTGTATCTAGGGTGCCCGAAACACACACAGAGACGAACATCACACCCAAACCGGAAGCAAACATCGATATTCATCATATCAATATTCGCCCTGCCCGGGAATCGAACCCGGGTGCACACGCTTACTCAGTCCACATCACTGCCAACTCAGCCACGGAGCAGTCAACAACCATCAGAGTAACCTTAACACTTACAAATACGAATAATACACTTAGAACTCAACCATTGCATAACATTAAATGATGTATCATCCTATGGTATTATCCCATACTCCGTAATACGCGGTGCTTACCGCCGTAATAGGCTGCAACTTTTTTCATGCCGCCGTAATAGGAATTCCGAATTGTCGGAAATAATAATTATTTAAAATTAATAACTACTCTAAATTAAATAAATAGACAACAGAAATAGAAAATAGAATTATTATGAGTGTCAAAAAAAAATTCAATCATCTACTGAAATATTTAGAAATGCTTAATTTCTTACCCTACTTTAAAATGTTGTCAAAACGCGCCGTAATAGGGCATGTTACCCTAATAAGTTTTCGTAAACGCATCTTTTGAGTATGAGAAACAACCACCTTTCTTTTTAATAAATTCATAAAAAGGCTCCCACCAAAATTAGATTTAAAATGTCTCCCTACCACCAAAATTATATACTTGCGTGTCCGGAGGAAAAACGCTGCAAGCTGCGCACGTCTATCTATGGTGAGTGCAAGAACATGGCTGAGGTGTGCGGCTAGCATGGAGCCCCGACCTTAGTTCACGATTCGTCAAGAGATAAATGATGTTAAAAAAAACCCACCAAAATGTGACTGTGCGTCCGGACACTGCTTTGCTCAAGTGATATAACTTATTGTGACTACATAGAACATGAACACCATTTATTTACGACATATTTACTCATTATTAATATTTACATGCAGGCAAATATAAACTAAATATTAAGAAATATTTGAGTTATTTGGGAATTTGCTGACCAAAACGGGTCGCGGACTTGCCACCATAATGATAAAATGAAAATTTTTTTTTTTTTTAGGTATAAAGAAAAATAATTATAATAAATCATCATTTGCCTCTGTTGACGAACGATGTATATTTTGATTTAAAATTAATTAGGAGTCTGTAGAACCTTTTTACAGTACCATTTTCATCGCCGCCGCATCAAAATCGCGGTTGGGAAATTCACCCACATGCAAATTAGCCTATGATCCTTAGCGCTACATAAATTAAAAATAATTGGTGAAAACTATCTAAAACACCTTACATCAAACCTTATAATAATACTTCCTACAACATAAGATTATAGCAAACATTTACTATACCAGAGAACATAATCAATTAGTAAATAAATAAGTAGGTAGGTACATAAGTGCTTCTTTTCCATATATAAATTTTCTCGTCGCATGGAATTAAAAGCAGTATATACAACTTGGGGGTAAAGTTATTCTGCCTCGGGTAAGGTTAAAATCCTCGCTTGTTCAAGTTTCAAGTCATTATTCCCTCACTACGTTCGGGAATAAACCCTTGAAGCTCTCTCTGCGCTCGGTTTTTAACAGACCACCCTCGTACATATTACATCACTTTACACCCTTGTTGAATAAACTACTATTTATGTAAGTGTGTGTGTATCGAATTAGGGCAAAGGACTCCGCTCGCTGGGTGGAAACTGAGATTCGACATTATTAACGTGTTTTCTGGAAAACATTGGTTAGAAAGACCCACTCGGATTTTTTGGTTGTATTCAACGTATGCTAACCACCTGCAACACTTTCATTGCTAAAAGTAAAGGCTGCCCCGCTAGATCGAACGAAACACATAGGTACCAAGCCTTGGGTTCAAGGCACAATGTCGTGCATAGCGAAGACCAACAATAACTTCTTAAAATTATAAAGTATTTTAGTTTTGAACTTGAAATTTGTATGTAGTTAGATAAAAAGATTGTGGTTTCAGTGGATAAGAAATTTTTGCACTTTAAGTTTTTTATAATCTCATCCTCATTCCCAAAATAACGTTACGACAACATTTGAATCAAATATAAATATTACCTACTCCCGTTGAACTTTTAAGTCTGCCTGGCTGTAATTGTATTAAGTTGATTGATTGTAATAAAGCGTCTATCCTTCGTCTATCTATCAATCTTAACCAAAGTTCGCCCCCATGTTCGCCTTTACAAATAAAAACAGTCAGTAGGAATTCTAGACAAAGTTTTCAATAGGTAATAGGTCCTCACTCAGCGTTTAAGTCTTAATTTAGCCAATCATCTGCAGCCCTAGTTTACACGCAGCAAATTTTTGGAGAAACCACGCTAGTCAGCTCACCAAAAATAATGACACAATACAACTATTCATTCACCCCAGTCTATTAACGAGGGTTACATTCGTATTAAAATGATTAATGGTTCTCATCATCATCTGTTAGTGGTAACTAGCTCGCGATGAACTCCATTGTTGTACACGTCAAATAGTAAACAGTCGTTTTCCTTATTCCCTGAAAGACCATCCTCTAGTGGTTACTCGGACCCTAACCAAACGCTCGACTATGTTAACTTTTACAAATTGCAAAAGAAATGAATGTCAATTTTTCACATTGTGTTTACAAGTGCCAAATTACCGCCGCCTTGCGGTGTATACTTGAATTTGTTTCAATTATAGAGTTAGGTATGTACCGTTTTTGTTTGCATTAAATGAGGGTAAGGTTTAATAAAATTTGAGTGAGTACATTTGTATGTTTTGTAAGTAAAGCTTACTTTATTTTTTGTTATATTATCAACTTAAGTCATGCAAAATAATTAAGTTTGACTTAATTATAATTATTAAACCTCAAACTCTCGGTCGGTTATTATTATAAATGATGTTCATTTTCAAAACAAAACTGCTATAAATCCAAAGTTATTTTGTTGAGTATACTCGATCTCTCCCGAAAGGGGTGAGTTGAGATGATTATTATTAAAATTAAAATTAAATTACGTTTTTCGGGTTCTCCGTTGTTGTGCTAGGTAATTATCAACATAAAAGCGGGTGTTTATTAAGAGCAAGCATCCAATTCGATAGACATATAATATTTATAATGTTTCGTAGGCGCGCTAAAATGACACATGTTTAGGAATGCCAAACTTCGAACTACTTACCCATCGTCTTTATATTAATTGTAGAGTTAGAAAGTAAAAAATGCTTTAGTTACCCGAGTAGATTAATGTGCTGGCTTTTGAACGTAGTAGTTTTTATACTGAAGTCAGAATTGGGTAGGTAAGAATCGAATTTTATTTTTTTTCAGTCGTAGCGGGGTGCGGGGTGCGGGGCGCAGGGTAGTGGAGTAGTAGCTGGTGGCTGGGTGGCTGGGTGGGTGGCTGGCTGGCTGGCTGGCTGGTACACTGCGGCTGCATCACAGTGAAGCAACATTTTAGCCTCCTGAAGGCGTTGTTTAGAAACGGGTACTTTTTGGCATGGTTTTTGATTACGCCCCAGTTATTGCTGTAGTAATTACTTGTGGGTAAAGGGTCGAGAAGCCGCTTAGAAAGTAAGTCCTACACATTGAGCCACCATAACATTATAATGAAATTAAAGTTAACATATCTATCGCAAGTGGCTTTATGTACACTTATGTACTTACAACGTGAAACATAAGCTTTTTAATAGCTATGTAGGTATCAACAAAAGTTTGTTCGCTTTATAATTGAGGAAAAATTCTGGCCATTAGATGACTAGGTCCGTAAAAATACATGAACAAGTATGCGTTTCGCGGCTTTGCCAGCGTAATTTTCCTGCAAACAGCAAAATCCTAATTTTCTGTTCCCGTAGGATTTAAAAAATATATATAAATATACAAAGAATCCAATGATAAAAAAAAAAACAGAAATATAGTTTCACTAGCTTAGGCAAGAAAGCGTTCATACAAACAGACAGATTTACTTTCATATTTATGTTACCTACCTACGATTTATAATATTATGAAATAGGCATATGTACAAAAATATGTTAGATACGTAAAGTAGAATGAGGTAGGTAGGTAGATGCGTTACACATGCATAATTATAAACATAATCACTCTGAATACGCTAATCTGGTGTAGCCAACTGTAACCCCACCGATCCCAAATGAAGGCACAACGAGCTTTGTAGGCGGGTGATTATTACGCGGGGTTAACAGAACGATATGACAGCATTAACAGCCTCATGGCAGACATGAATAATGGAATAAGTTATGAGATGCGCACTCGGAGCTCGCTCGCGCTTGCCGGCTCGTCGATCAGCCTTCTCTGAGGCCCTGCGCCAAACACACATTTTGAATCTGATCCTGATATATAAATTTAGTCAAACATTTAAACCCTTTTAATGAAATAAATAAAAGATTTAGATTTTTATAGTATTTTTGCTACCTATGTAAAAATAAAACTTTTAACAAAAAATAAAACCGCCGAAAAAAAAACTGAAAAGCTTAAAATAATAATCGAATTACTATGTTCTAAAAGTAATGTAGGGTATACCAAGTAATTTTAAGTCGGCGCGCCACACAAGCAAATTCCTTAATTATGTAAAGATTGATGCGCGGCAGCGCACGAATTTTGGATATTTCTTTAAATTTAAAGTAGGTACCTAATTTAGTGATCTTTGTACAGTCACGGACTAGGAGGCCGTAACAGATTTGTCTATGGTTTCGTTAGCCCTAGACTGTGTTACCAAAGAACAAGAGCTATTTTGCAATACAGAAAAACCGGAAGTGTTACGCCGCTCGTGTCCGCCACTGTACAAGGAATCTGTGGCGCCGACTCAAAATTACTTGGTAAGCCCTGTAGGTCCGGGCGTAAGAATAGGTCTACGGTATGCCCTGCCTGTCGTAAGAGGCGACTAAAAGGGGTCTTTGGGGTCGTGGGTGTGAAGGGCGGGGGCCCGACACACTCATCAAACGGCCCTGAGATGGGCGGCGGCACAACTTGTGGCACTGTGCCGCCGCAGCTCCAAAGGCGAGCCGGGGAGGGAACAATATGCCCTCCCCGAGCATGAATCTAATAGAAGCTAAGCGTGGGAAGACTTCGGACGCTATAATGTGTGGTTCCCGGGGTTCTTCCCAAAAGCGCCAAGACGGCCGCCGAGGGGTTTTAGTGGGTGCGAGCTCCACATACCCCCGACGCTCCCCCGAGCGTCGGGAAATGCGATAGGCATTTCCCCTCGTTTAAAAAAAAAAAAAAGGTATACCCTATATTACTTTAAGAACTTAGTAATTCGATTATTATTTTTGCTTTGCAGTTTTTTTTCGGCGGTTTAATTTTTTGATAAAAAGTTTTATTATAATTATGCTTTCAGTACTTTCAGGGTTTTTTATTTTCTTCTCCCACATGGTAGTCAGTGGTCACACCGCATAAGGTGATCAGACGACATGGTTGACAGGGACGACAAGACCGGTCGGTATGGCGATTTGTGGGGGAGGCCTATATCCAGCAGTGGACGTCTTTCGGCTGAAATATTTATTATTTTATTTCATTTCAAAATATATTTAAGTAAGTAAGTATCCAAAGTTATAATGTAAATACAGAACACGGCAATGCAACCTGCGAGTGCATAAAAGTCCCACTGACCAAAAAGTCATCCCTATTTTCCTACCCTTAGGGTAGGAATTTTATTAAAAAAAAATTATGGGAGCCACTGCAAGGTATGCCCTGTCGATTAAAAAAAGAAATATTAAAATCTGACTACTCTATAAAAAGTTATGCGTAATCATACATTAAATATAAAAAAATATTTTTATGTAAGTATATACATGTCGAATTGAGTACCTCCTCCTTTTTTTTCCGTCGGTCAAAAAATAGATTTAAAAAAGAAGAAGAAGAGATATACCTACTTTAATTTGCCGACTTTTATAAAAATGCATGTTTACTACATCCCTCACCGTAACTTTAGTGGTCGAATCCCGCGGTGCGACCTGCCCCGTGCCTAGGCCCAGGCTACACGTGTGTTTTTCGTTCACAACCTCTGTCGGAGAAGTGCACTTAGCTAGCAGTACGTGGAGTAAATCGAAAACACACTGTAATTCCGATGCGGCATTTGAATTCTTTAATAATAGTCTATACTAAAAAAATAGTAAAAGGCATGTAATAAATACATGTATTATGCTTTCTAATTTTACTTCTTTGAATAACAGTTTAAGATAGATACTTGTTAAATGTTAGGTCAATCAATCAATATATATAAAACTCTTCCGTTACTGACTGACTGACTGACTGACAGACAACGCAGAGCCGAAACTACTGGGCGTAGCGTGCTGAAATTCTTAGGGAGTGTAGGTGAGCACTAAGAAGGGATTTCCCGAAATTCCCACGGGAACGGGAACAAAAAGGAATTTTGTGTTTATGAGAAATCTGCGCGGGAAAAACCGCGGGGCAGCCTCTAGTACATAGTATAAAACAAAGTCGCTCCCCGCGTCTGTCCCTATGTATGCTTATATCTTTAAAACTATGCATCGGATTATGATGCGGTTTTTTTTAATAGACAGTGTGATTCAAGCGAAAGGTTTATAAGTATAACACGTGCAAAACATAGTAATGGGTTAGGCGGTACGAAGTTTGCCAGGTCGACTAGTTGAAAATAAATAATAGGTACCTTTACTAAAAAGTCCTCAACTATAAAAGTTAGTAGCAATCAATCAATATATATAAAACTCTTCCGATACTGACTAACAGACAACGCAGAGCCGAAACTACTGGGTTTAGCGGGCTGAAATTTTGCATGTAGGTTCCTTAGGGAGTTTAGGTGAGCACTAAGAAATTATTTTACGAAATTCCCATGGGAACGGAATAAAATGGATTTTTGTGTTTATGAGAAATCTGCACGAGTGAAACCTAAATATTTTAAAGAGAGTCTGCATTTTTTTGAGGCTCCATGTTCCATCACTCACGGTGCCAGCCTACTACAGGAGCTCAGCGCAAATAAAATGCGGATATTTTATTTTGCTCTTTTGTGGGATCAGCGGCTTCTTCGCCGCCCCGCCGCCGCCCCGCCGCCCCACCGCCCCGCCGCCGCCGCCGCAACCCACACGTATAAACTTTGCTTCACTCAAACTATAACAAAAATCAATGATATACATTTTGTTGACTCACAGTATCATATCATACTCATGACCGCATTACACAATTCTTTAGTGAATGTTTGAGTCCGCTAAACTGTTCCGTCAACTAACCGTCCGTAAGTGATTGGGTGGACTCTTTGGGATAGGTTCATACATTCTTTGAGATATACAGTTGGCAGTCAGATCAAGTCAGAAACCTTCGCCTTTTTATAGTCAGTGTGCATAATTTTGTTCTTCGGTTTTTTACCGTTAATTGAAATGTTTTATCTAGTTACTAGGCGACCCGGCGAACTTCGGACGGTCTGCATGTATTATATTATACTTACTAGAGGCTGCCCCGCAGTTTCACTCGCGCAGATTTTTCATACACCCAAAAATCCAAGTTTTTTTCCGTTCCCATGGGAATTTCGGGAAATCCTGTCTTAGTGCTCACCTACACTCCCTAAGGAACCTACATGCAAAATTTCAGTCTGCTACGCCCAGTAGTTTCGGCTCTGCGTTGTCTGTCAGTCAGTCAGTCAGTCAGTAACGGAAGAGTTTTATATATATTGATTAACTAGAGGTTGGCACGCGGTTTTTCCCGCGCAGATTTCTCATAAACACAAAATTCCCGTTTTTTTCCGTTCCCGTGGGAATTTCGGGAAATCCCTTCTTAGTGCTCACCTACACTCCCTAAGGAACCAACATGCAAAATTTCAGCCCGCTACGCCCAGTAGTTTCGGCTCTGCGTTGTCTGTCAGTCAGTCAGTCAGTCAGTCAGTCAGTAACGGAAGAGTTTTATATATATTGATGATTGGTAAACCTTAATCCTCTTAAATCATTATATTTATAAAAAACGCATTAAAAACCGTTACGTAGTTTTTAAGATTTAAGCATACATAGGGACAGACGCGGGAAGCGACTTTGTTTCATACTATGTATGATGGTGATGATGATAATTATAGGTATAACTACGCGTTGCTACCTAAAAAGAAGACAAAATAAGCTTTACATAAAATTTTAATTTGTTTTCAGCATTAAATAGCAACACAAAACGTGTAAAAATAGAATAGGACCCCGCCTCATCATGCTGTAATATTACATATATTTATATAAAAACCTCTCTACAAACAAACGTCCCTGGAGAAAGGACACACGATTTTTTCCCGGATTAAATCTAATTATTTTTTTATGGCGGCAGACTTGATTAACTTGGGTACACAATTGTCTTATATTATTCGGCAAACAGCTTGCGGCGCTAGTCGCCGGGGCGACGGGGCTGCGCCGCGGCTCCGCGAGAGCATGAGTGCTCGAAGAATCTCTCCACGTTGAATGGACCCACTTAAATCACAAAAAAATATTTGAATTCATAAAATACTTAGTCAGAGTTTAGTTAGGTAGATAGGATGGTTTATGTCAAAGATATAATAATTAAATTATTCAAAGCATTTCTAATTAGTTTTGGTAGCGCGCTTACTTGCGCTTCAATCCGGCAAAGTAATTAAGTCACCGCGTATCGGTTGCAAATTAAAGTAACGCCTAGAGGCTCAATGCTCTACAAAAATGTAACATCGTTCACTGCACAAAATATAATCAGATCAGGGGGAACAAGCTGAAATTGAATTAGGGCGAGTTGACCCATTGAGCACTCCATAAACCCTCGCAGGACAAGCGCAAGTAAATAGGAACCCTAACTCAAAAGAAAAGGATACTTAATAGGATTTTGTTTCCTCATTTACTTTAATTCGTGGTAAAGATCATTGTAACGCTAAGTATAAAGTTGAAATTGGCTTGCAGTTCCAAAATATCAACATTCGAAGGGTGACCTAACGCGAGATCAATGCTTATTTGTATCTAATAGCAAAAAAACCAACAGATGCAGACATTTCACGGGTATAATAATGTACTTAGCTGGATTTCAAAAGGCGCGCTTTGATCTCCGCGTAAGTGAACGTTCTGGTGTACGACACTTATGGGGTTCATTTGAAAAGAATGCAAAGCCAAAAAATACTCAATTGCTAATTTTTACTTTTCGTATTCATAAATGTCTTAAAAACATACTTACACGATTATTGTGTATAAAGAAAATACTAACTATATCATTTTTAGCGTCATTCGATTGGTGAATTCGATTCATAGTTGCTATTTTGGGCTGTCAACTGAACAACAATTTTATACGGAACCATTTTTTGAGTTAACTATGTTAGCTTGAACTTTATTTTACTTTATGTCAGGTGCCTGGGATTTAAGTGGCGTTAGGTTTTGGATCTTGTTTAGTTTGGTTTGGAGGAACAATTGGCTTAGAATTTGGAACTTTCGTCAGTCTCGGTATTATAGTGGACGTGGCACTAACGCTGATGACATAAAGATTTATTTTCCAAAAAGGGATTTTTTACCTTTATCAATGAGATTTTAGGAATTGGATTGGATTTTTTTGCAAGTGTATAGAGATATATGGAGTATTTAAAACAGAGTAAAGAGGCACTGTAAATCATAATGAAATACAATCAAAGTTATAACTTATCAAAAGTGAACACAGTATTAAGAGGTGCACTGCGTTTGTTTTTATCTTTATCATTGTATTTGCAGAACGCCGCCCGCCCCGGTCGGTACCTATCACCTGTCAATCAACAAACCGCATCAAATATTCAGTATTTTTTATTTTATTTAGGTATAGATAGTATGTACAGACATACTTGTTTCTATGCTTCGATACGGCTTCAAGCTTCAATCAAATAGTTGATATTAAATTGTTTTACAATACAATCACCGCTCCTTAAATTGGATCAAATAAAAGTAACCGGATGGGCGTTATATTATAAACATGTGCGTCTAATTTTATTGTTATTTCGTCCATTCTCGCCTGCGGCGGAGGGTTGTTTTTTTATTTGGCTGCTAACTGTGCAAGGTGCAGCCGTTACGTCAGTCGGTGTATTGTTCACTGACGTTTGACTGTCACACAATCAACATAGAAAACAGAAATTGTAAGTTAAGTAGGGTGTGTGCAATAAAATTTAAATACTTTCAGGACAAAATTATACTGAGATTGTACGAAAAGAAAAAAACAAATTACCTATCTTTTAAAAAAGGGTTTGCAGATCTTTGAGTTTAAGATATACTTAATACTTTTATGCTAACTTATATGTCTAAAAAAATAATTGTTAATTTTATAAAACTATATCGTAAGGGTAGGTACTGTTCATTGTGTTTGACGTGAATGGCATCAGCAGTGCTTTCTTGGTAAGCTAGGAGCGCGCGCGGCTCGGTGGCTGTAGCGCCCACGTTCGCGCCCCAGCCGATCTCCGAGCTTCGAGCTCCGAGCTCAAGCGGTCCCGGCTCGGCCAACTTAATCTCATAAATAAAATATTAGTAAGAAATCACTGGGCCGCCGAGAGGCAGAACGCTATCCTCAAACTTTGTTCATTCCAGTCGGAAAGATGAATTTCATAGCGGTTTACAAACTGAAACTGAACTTAGATTTCCTAAATAAATGTTAAAAAAAATTACGTAGGTGGCGCGGGATCGGAAGGCTTGGAGAACTAGGGGGTGCGGAGGGCTTAATTTGCCTAGAAGTGGAACACTTATCAGGCTTAGTAAAAAATTAAGTATACTTTTAATTTATAAATAAAGACAGGGTTTCTTTTGACTACGGATATGTTGAATTGAATTTATAGTAATATAATAAAAAAACTGAAATATATACGCATTGTAATGTTGTGTAAATATATTACTGTACTGAAATGTTGTGCAAATGTAAAATGTTACTTTACTTCTTAATTAGTTACATTAGAGCATTTCTACAAAGTGAACAGATTTTTCTGACTTCGGTGCCATTTTTTTAAATTAGACCTAGAGACTTCATAATTAAAACCCATACAAAAGAGTTAATTCTGTATTCAAATTTTGTTTTGGCCCACTTCAAAAGATAACAGTTTCAGAAAAAACTGACCTCAAATATTTTGTCTCCATCGAAATCAGAAAAATTACCCACCGAATCACAATTTTACCACTGAAATCAGAAATCTATCCACCGAAAGCACAATCCCATACAATTTATCAATAAAATTTTGAATAAATTTTCATTTACACAGTAGTAGTAGTAGTAGTAGTTGTAGTAGTAAGCAGTGCTCATTGAAAAACATTTGCGTGCTTTATATTTTTTGTGTGATTTGGTAACAGTATTTTCGGACTATATATATTCTTTGAACTCTGTATCTTTTCAAGAAAAGCTTTAAGAATTAAAAATATTTAATAATAATTTAAAGTATATCTGAAAATATTTACATCAATTTTGAATTTACTTTACTGTAATTAAATATTCAATAATAAATAAGGACACTTTCGTATAAAATTAATGTTCAATTAATTTTAATAGTCAAAATAATAAGGAAAACATTTAAGCATTTTATAAGTATAATAACAATAACGATAATTTACCTCCTTTCATTTAATATTTTTTTTGATTCAAATGCAAAATTTGGTTGTTCATAATATCAGTACATTTATAACACAAAGTCGGTTCAGCGAGAAGCTTCTGTGTATGTATGTTTTGATGCGTTTTTTTTTATAGATAATGTGATTTAAGAGGAAGGTTTATGGAAGGTATATGCACAAAAAACTTTTTATCAAAAAATTAAACCGCCGAAAAAACTGAAAAGCATTAAATAATAGGGAAACATTTTCTATTAGGCCTTAATTTACTCACTTCTTAAAGTAATTTTGGATTACCAAGAAATTTTAAGTCGGCGCCACACCACACAAGCAAATTCATTATCTATGTAAAGCGCGATGCGCAGCGGCATACGTTTTTCGGTTATTTCTTTGAATTTCAGGTAATTTAGTGATCTTTATTCGTTGATTCTGTGGCACCGACTCAAAATTTCTTGGTATCCAAAATTACTTTAAGAAGTGAGTAAATTAAGGCCTAATAGAAAATGTTTCCCTATTATTTAATGCTTTTCAGTTTTTTCGGCGGTTTAAATTTTTGATAAAAAGTTTTTATTTTTTGCTTTTCAGTTTTTTTTGGGCTAATTTTTTTGACCCCAGCTAATCACCCTTCACAGGGTGGTTGCACCCCACAAGGTGGCCACACAACCTGGTGAAGGTTGAGGGACTAACAGGATGAGGTTCGATCACGACTGGTCGGTGAGGCGATTTGTGAGGGAGGCCTATGTCCAGCAGTGGACGTCTTTTGGCTGATTTTATTTCATTTCCAAAGATATTGTAAGTAGGTATCAAAAGTTATAATGTAACACGGAAATGCAACCTGTGAGTGGATAAATCGACCCGCCGACCAAAAAGTCCCCCCTATTTTCCCACCCTTAGGGTGGGAATTTTATTTCCAAATTTTTTTGGGACTAACTTTAAGGTATACCCTATCGATTAAAAAAAGAATTATCAAAATCGGTCCACGCAGTAAAAAGTTATGCGTGATCATACATAAAAAAATAAAAAAAATAAAAAAATATTCGCGACGAATTGAGAACCTCCTCCTTTTTGTTTTTTCGTCGGTTAAAAATAGTATTATATTAGGCGGTACGAAGTTCGCCGGGAAAACTAGTATAAAAACCCACCTGACTCAACTCGGCACAGCGCTGTACCGGTGTTCAATATTAGTTTTTATACTAGCCTCCGAAAAAGTTGAGTCAGAGGATAATTAACGTAGGAAATGGTACGAATTTAAATGCACATTGTTTACCATCACTGATTATATACCACAAATAAGTAATATTATCACAAAAATGTGAAATATGAGCTATTTTAGCACTCGGTGGAAGTAAAATTCTGATTTTGGTGGATGTTTTTTTGACTTCGGTGTATAAAAAACCACCGAAAACTACCGATATCAGAAGCAGCGAAATCACAAAAGAGTTCAAATCAAAATTTAACTCGAAATTCAAAAACAGCACAACAATCATCTGTACGTCAAATAATATCAACCCGATGACGAGTGCATGGCACTAGTTGAAAGTCAAATATTTCTTACGGTTAGAAAAAATTTACCTACACCGAATTCAGGACTGAGGGTTACCCAAAACCACCGAGTGTCACAATTATCCTGAAAAAAAGTACTGAAATGTTGGCTGGGCACAGGTTTCTGGCTCGCGGCGTGTAGGCCATGACTATATCAAGCTGCAAAGTACTTCAGGTAGTGCGAAAAATTCATCACTATGGGTGTGGGTAATGATTTGTAAACACCATCGAAATCAGGGAGAATTTCAGGACGCTCATTCAGAGTGGTGTATTATAAAAAATATAGAAGTTTTTGGTTTTTCATGGTAACTACAGCCTTAATATACTCATTACTAAGGCGTGAATATATATAAATTAATCAAATATTACTACATTACTTTGTAACAAGTGACTCTTTCATGAATTCTGGCAACAGGACACCCCACCGATGTCAGGTTTTATGACTTTCGGATTTATTTTCTGGTATTTATATTATATTTTCAAAATCGTTTCTATGCTCTCCAACTGCGTACCCATACATAGTAGTGGCTGAAATAATTTGAGCCGCCTACTTCACTGGGGTATATTTTATTTTCAAATTGCCACTGAATTTTGCCCGTCTGTAGAAATGCCCATTAAGTACAATAAATTACTTTTCTTGTAATCTATGACTAAAATATAGTATACCCTACTGTATTTTAATAAAACCGATGCTTTTTTTAAGTTTAAACAGGCCGTATCTTGAAAAAAGCTTTACTTAGGGTTAGTAATCACAGTTTTGCATTATTTAAATATGGCTTTCCGAGGCTTTTTTGTTTGAATATTTCATTGTGATTCTTCAACGACAAAGAACATAATTAAACCCTACGGATAACAATTCGGTTAAGCTTTGCTTATTGCGGATTCCCTTTAGTCGGTCTACTGCTTAAATTGTTAATAGCCCAACTTATGTTTGAAGTCTCCTTTCCACTAGTTCTGCGTGAACAATGGCCAGCATGATGCATGATGATGCTACAGAGAATATGTCTGGTGCCTTTGTTTAATCGATTTGTTTAGATTAGGTGATCATTCGGCACGTATGTAAGTTGCGGAATATTACGGAACCCTGTGCTTTTGATCCCACAATATAAAAGCATAAATTATTGTTACTAAGTACTATGATCCTTGGGTTTGAATCCATACAAACATAAGATTAGCCTAGATTTTTTTGTGCTTTGTAATTTTACGCGATTTTTTATAATTGGTTTCAGGTTTATTCGTGCTCGTTTTGATTAGCTTCAGGGCTGTGAACGATTCGCAACCTTCTATCATCGGTAAATTCACAAATTACTAGCAATTACTTAGGGGAAAGGTTACGCTGGTACCTATTTATAAATCTATTCGTGGAGGTCAGTATATACCTATAAAAATGTATATTACATTCTAAAGAACAAGCATTGTAATTAACTACTACCACTACCTATCGATTATTTCACGTCACTTTTGAAAAAAAAAAAAACAGTTTACCGAGTGTTTGTCAATGATCACTGATCGATACAACAACTTCTCTCTATCTGCTGCTTGATTTTATGTTTACTTTTTCAACAAGTACCGCGGGTATATACTTTTTGTCCCCTTTTATAACAACACTAGTCTTCTTCTGCAAAGCAGCGTGACTAAAGAGTCTGATATGATCATGGCTAAACAGTTTGTGTTAAGTGCAGCAGGCGGGGGCCGGGCGGCGCGGCGGCGCGGCGGCGCGCGCCACGTGCGACGCGCGTGCCCTCGAGTGTCGCCCTGTGTTACACAAATTTTACATCACTATTAATGTCAAATTACTTATTGTTCAGCTTGATGACGGTTGACGGCTCATCAGGAATTTTTAAAGAATAAATTTGTTTTACTAAGCAGTTAGACCCTTGATAGAAAAGGTAGCCTCTTGAAATGCATACACTACTTCTATCATATATATATATATATATATATATATAATGGCCAATAACTGTTTAAATGTAGATGAAGTGATGAAGCCGTCAAAATTACCTGCTTGTAATATATGACGGTCGCAAGTTCTCTAGGGCGATCATACATCGAAAGACGCAGAGTAGGCAGACCCTCAAGGTTGAGTCAAGGATAGACATTAGTCGAGCAGTAGACATCTTCCAGTTAACCTTATAATAGAAATATATAATAATCAAAATTAAAAATTGTATACCATATAATCAACTAAACTAGAACTAGAGCTGATCATCTTCTAAAGGTCATCGTTACCTTATATACTTTCAATATAATTGAAGTAACACTGTGCAAATTTTAAATCGATAGGACATATGGAAGGTAGTGAGATCTCCTCATCCACTATTTGAGAGCTGCTCATCTTCAAATGGCTGATCGGGTCATGGTTACTTTATCATATACTATCAATAACATTAAAGTAACACGGTACCAAAATTTATAATAGATAGGACATATGAAAGGTCCCCTCATCCACTATTTAGGAGCTAATCATCTTCAAACGGCAGATCAGGACCTCACCTCACCATATACTTTCAATATCATTGAAGTAACACTGTACCAAATTTCGAATCGATCGGACATTAGGAAACTAGTTAGATCCCCTCATCAACTAGAAAAGATGATGATCTTCAAACGGCTGAACAGATTTTCACGAAACATGACTCGTTCTAAAATCAAGGGCTCTACGATGCCACAGACAGATACACAGACAGACAGACAGATACACATGTTAACCCATCTGTTTTTTTGTCGGGGGTTAAAAATGCGTTCTTGATACAGTATATATCATCAATATTAATATGTAGCTTGTATAAAGCAAAGTCGCTTCCCGCGTCTGTCCCTATGTAGATATGCTTAAATCTTTAAAACTATGCAATGGATTTTGATGCGCTTTATTTTAATATTCTCTAATCCGTGGATAGAGTGACAAGAGGAAGGTTTATGTGTATAATAAATGCTCAACATAGTAATAGGTTAGGCGAAGGTTAGGCGGTACAAAGTTCTCCGGGTCAACTCGTGATAAATAAAACTGATAGAGAAATTGCGTTTGGCCTCATATTAAGTCTATAGTTTGACTATTGATACCTATGGTATGTTGATCTAAATAATTAATTTATGCATCTTTAATTAAATTATTTGTTTATTATTGTAAACAGTATAAACGTAAATCGTAAATAATCATTTATTAAAAAAAGGACCCGTCTTCAATAAATATAAACTGAGAACTTCCTCTTTTCGAAGTCGGTTAAAAAGGGTACAAAAACATTTTCTGAATGTAAAATATAAATTACTAGAGGCTGCCCCGCGGTTTCACTCGCGCAGATTTCTCATAAACACAAAAATCCTTTTTTCTCCCGTTCCCATGGGAATTTCGGGAAATCCTTTCTTAGTGCTCACCTACACTCCCTAAGGAACCTACATACAAAATTTCAGCCCGCTACGCCCAGTAGTTTCGGCTCTGCGTTGTCTGTCAGTCAGTCAGTCAGTCAGTAACGGAAGAGTTTTATATATATTGATTTAAAAATCGCATCAAAATCGATTCAACCAAACGCGAAATAATCGCGGATACAACATACAGTTCAAATTGATAACCTGCTTTTTTGAAGTCGGTTACAAAACACGTAAATAAACCTAAATAAAAAACAAATAAAATTATTCTTCGTAGACGTTTGCTAGTTACAGGTTCATCAACAACCAACCATGGTGCAAGCATGTATGTCCATAATAATCAAGGCGTTTGGGTTTCGTAATTATAAGAAAGAGTAGTAGACGTCATAAAGGTTCTGAAAGCGAGTTCGCTGCGGATGTGGCGGGCGGCGCGGCGGCGCGGCGGCGCGGCGGCGCGGAGCGGTCGGCCGGCGGGCGCGTGTGCGGCACGCGTGCCTTCCCGGGAGAACTAGATGTCATTCTTTTAATTCAATTGTAAAATAACTACTATCTACGTCTCGATATTCAATTGCTTTTGATAACATAATATAGTAAGTGTATTTTCTAACGTTTTTTTATTACAGTGCTTTTTTATTAGTCTATGTTGTCACCAAGCAATATTATTCTATGTATTAAGTCGGCGCATCTACTAATAAATATCATATTAAGACGCTATATGAGTTTTGAAGGTTTTCTAAATCAAGTAATTCTCTTAATCTATAGGAGGTAAAGATCTGGAATTTCAATATAACCTTTTTGAGGATATAACAAAGTTTTTTATAATTGAGAAACACTAGTGGAAACAAAAAACCTCGATACATTATTTCGTCAAAGATAACCTTTCCAAAAAACGGGAATAGCTAGTTCTTCGAAATGACTTACTAGTTTTTGTTAAAACTACCAAGGAATAATGATAATGAACAAAATTAAATTCTGGTAATTCAGATTTGATTTAAAAGTAATAATTAAAAACATATTCAATATTTACTACTTTTTCCAATAAAATGTAGTAACCGATGTGGGCGACTGATATATGACTGTCCCTTGCCCTCAGTATGCTATATCAAATAGATAGACTCTGTTCATTTGCTCGTTCCATTTATTTGTCGTATATCGTCTTAATTATTAAACTCTCTAATTCTGACTAAGCGACAGCGACAAGACCAAAACGCTTACAATGACTTCGAATTTGTATAGGGCGTATAGGGTTGCACTAAGTATGAATTCTTACATTACTTACGGTAACGGGAATGAACGATAATTCGTTCAAAATTTAATAGCAAAGTTTAAGAGCTAGTTTACAGCGATGCTAGCGCAATTCTCAAAAAAAACTTCTAAACTAAGGCAAATATCAAATATGATGCACCGTATTACACTAGATATAATTTTGCTTAGTATTTTTTGAGCACAGTAAAGTAGTCCTATATAAAAAGGACAAAACAATCCACAGATTGTTGCCAAAAGTCGCCACTTTTAGCAACACTTTGTAGCTGATATACGCGGAAAAACAAAAGGTAATGAATATATATTTGTATGCGACATTTAATTAAAAACATAAATAAAAAAAAAAGCTATTAGGTATTTCTAGTAAGTTTCTTGTATTACTCGTGTGTCTTTATTAGAAGCAGTAAGTTCAGTTCAGTTGCCTCTTTTACGCCATATTTTAAGTTGGACGAGTACTAATTAGTAAACTGTCTAATCATCATTAGATCAGAGTGCAAGTCTCTTTTATACCAGTCGGGTCGACATTTGCGACTCTATTTTCAATTTGTTATATTAGTGGTCACGTGCCGCTGCACTCGCGAGGGGAAATTATTTTATTGAATTACAACAACAATCATGTAAGAAGCACACTTGTAACGACATACTTATGTTGATGATGATCTGAAATCGAAGTTTTCTAGTAACTTAGATATTTTTAACCGACTTAAAAAAAAAGGGGTTATATGTTGCCCTGTATGTGTGTATGTCCGCGATTATCTCGAGTTTGGATAAACCGATTTTGATGCGGTTTTCACAAAATTTTATATATTACGAGCTTTCCCGGCTTACTTCGTTACGCCATAGAATATAGATACTACAAAAGACTTGGCTCTAAAGACTATGTTTTTTTGACTGCCCAGAATGGTCGAATAAAAAACAAACAACAACAACAAACCACCTGTCAAAATATGTAAACAACGGAAAAAATATTGCACCTTGGGTTACATTATTTGAGTTTAGGTAAGGATCCCTATTTTTTTTGAAAATCTAATAAAGCCTATGTCACTTGGGGTTAATGTAGCTTAGCTTCATACCAGTGAAAGAATTTTTCAAATCGGTTCAGTATTTCCGGAGCCTATTCGTTACAAACAAACAAATCTTTCCTCTTTATAATATTGGTATAGATAATTGATTACAAAGAAACATACACATTGAGCTTTTTCTTATAAATAATGGGTTGTCTGACAGTTAGTCTGTCAGTAAAGGAAGGGATTTATTTAACGTACTATATTGATGATAAATACATTTGGGTAGTATTCAACAATTATAGCCGGAAGCGGTGGCACGTGGTAAAAGAATCAAAATTATAAAAACAACAATTTCACTATTGGCTTGCAGCGGCCAGGCCACGCGCCGCTCGCCGCGCGCCGCTCGCCACGCGCTGCTCAATGCTCAATCAGATAAACAAGCCTCTAAAATTACGAATAAAACTTCAGGGCAGTTGTTCAACGTGTTAAAAAAAATTGATATCTTTAGTGTACGTAAGTGTTGTTCTTTATACTCCGTATATATATATCAGAGTTTCAGGCATGTGCAAGAGAAAGGCTTCGGCGCGGACTGTTATAAACTGTTACGCAATGGGAGTTGTATACCGTAAAATTTAAATAGCTTGGAATGGTCATAATCACTCTGTGACTGTGAATGGTTCGCGAAGTAGTTGGGTCTTCGTTCACCTTCTTATTAGAAAACAAAACTGTGCCATGTGTTGAAAGTTTATGAACGTATATGAGAACTCAAGCAAATAGTGATCAATGAGTATATAATTGGCTTTTTTTTCCTACAAAAATACAAAATAACGTTATGCATTTCTTAAGATTTCTAATATAAACTTAAATTATCTTTTGATAATATCAAGTACTAGTCGACCCGGCGATCTTCGTGCCGCCTCATTACTATGTAGTGCATGAATAATAATTATACCTACTTCCTCTCGAATCACTCTACCTATTTAAAAAAAGCGCATCAAAATCCGTTACATTGTTTTAAAGATTTAGGCATAGGTACATAGGAACAGACGCGGGAAGGGACTTTGTTTTATACTATGTAATAATGATAATGATAGTAGGTGGAATCTCAGAGTATATGATACATATATATATATATAATCATTAATTTTATTTTATAAAAATAGCAACATTGAAAAAGGTTATACTATTATTATATTTTAAACAGGCGGCTTTAGATATGATGAGCTTAACCCAGCCAGTGAGGTTAAAACGGCCAGGTCCTAATGCAGCGGCATTGTTCGCAGGTCCCTTTTTGCCCTCGCCTCGTCTCCGCTATGTAACACGTCAATTGTTTGGCCTGGCAGGCACGGAGAGCGCACGGAGAGAGCTCGACGCCCCAAGCTAGCGGCGCGGAGGCGGCGGAGCGGGCGGCTGGGCGGGCGGCGGCCGGGCGGGCGGCCGGGGTGGTGCAATGAGTTTTCGCTGCTGTTAATTCTGAATAACGTGTTGCCTAAGTAACGTGTTGAAAATATGCAAACAATTTTCATAAAATTTAATTATAAATTTTATTAAACATCTCACCTATATCTTAAATGGCGCACTAAATAATAGAAAAAAAAAAAAAAAAAATATACGTGTCGAATTGAGTACCTCCTCCTTTTTTTTTCGTCGGTCAAAAAAACATAACCCAGTTGACAAAGTGAGTACCATTTTATCATAATATCTGTTATCGCTACAGCTCGTAGCGTGCGCCGTGGCACTAGTCCCGGAGGAGAAGTGGCGGGCGATAAAAGCATACTGCATTATGTAAGCGCGGCCGAAATCGAAAAATTAAAACGCAGCCATCTGTCGGGCACCAGATACGCGACCCGCTGATTATATCCACCCAAAGGGTTGGCTCTCTGCTATCTTCCACCTTTTGTTTTTAGCATGGTTATACTGAAAGCAATCGCGCTAATCCTCTAAACACAGATCAGATTATTTTCCCCTTTTAATAATATCAGGCGCATTACACATGTTGTTGATTTTCGACAGCATTTAATTATTCAACGCATGATAACCATAAATATGCTCATATCAGGTAGAATGAATGTTGGCGCTCGCCGCCGTAATTGGAGGACACCTCTCGCTGCCATCCATGGTCGCAGCCATGGTTGGCAGCGAAGAGGCTTGGCGTGCGGCCGCCAACTTCTGCGAAGCTGTCATGCTTGCGAAGGAGGCGGCCGAAAGACAGAGAGAAGCGGCTGACCCAGCCCGGCGTGGCCGGAGAAGAGGTCGCGGTCGCCGCGGCGGCAGGCAATAGTGCCGCCGCGAAGCCGAAAAAAAAACAATTTAGGATCGCTCGTGTTTACATTGCATTTACATTGACTTGCCGAGGTGCAATAAAGGCTATCAAAATAAGCGAATACGCCTCAGGAAAGGATTAAAAGAAGAGTTTTTTTTTTTGTGGCATATTGCCTTATGTATTATATGCCGAGGTTCACCAAGACAGCAAGGATGCATAAAAAAAAAAAAAGAGAATACTTCATTGCAATCAAACTAAAACATTAAATTAATCAAAATAAAAAGTTACCAAGAACAATACAAAGGGCGGCCTTATAACTTAAAGCGATTTTCTTTAAAAAAAAAATAACGCTAAAGATTGATTTTATAGGCCCATTCGCCATTGTGTATTTTAAATAAATTATTAAGAAACTATTTATGTTGTCTTCGTCCCGACCATCAACCATCCATTACATCATTACAGTTTTGATAACACGCAACAAAATCTTTTAAAATTTAGTAGGAACGTAGGAAATCACAAAATTCCCAGGTTCCTACCAAACTTTTTTTTTTAACCAAACAGCGCAGGCAAAGCTTTTGTCATAAATAAACTTATTTACCTAAATGGTAAAATATCAATGATTTAATGAAATTTTGCAAATTTAAAGTTGTATTTTATTATATGTATTATTTAAGATACAGTAAATCACCATTGAAACACACAACATTTCTTGCTTTGATTAATGTCTATTATTATCGATGGAATTAACTTGTGCGGTTTAAAAACGGAAATATATAGTGAACAGTTTGGTATTTATTAAAGAAAAGGTCTTTCGGCAGCGTGGCGAGCGCATCCTGCCTGCTCCATCGACCTTCACGGAGCTGGTTGCGCGGAACGGTAACAAGCATCAGAAGTGAATGGGCCAATTAAATAATTAAGCAGTTCGCGGAGCCGGCAGCGGTGACGACGTAAACATGCGTGTGACGCGGGGGGAGGGGGGAGGGGCCAGCGCGCGGCAGAGTGGTTGCAGCAGGCGGGGGCGTGGTCAGTGACGTCACGGGGCGCCTATCTCAGTCGGTTATCACCCGGCGAGCAGAGCGGGCGCGGGCCGCCGTCTTTTTACCCGGACGCACGACATACACCGCCAAAATTTTTGACCGACAGTACCACTCACCTTCCAAGGTGTTGAAGTTGGAGGACGACCCTTGGGGGTCGTGCGCCATGTACTCCCCGGACAAGATGAAGTCCGGTGGAGGACTGATGGCGCCTCCCGGCTGCTTCCCGGGCCGGTACAGCCCGACCTACCGCAGCCCGGACCCGCGTCGCTGCGTGCCCAATCCCTCGGTGAGTACTCTGTGACCTACCACCACTGACTGCACTGGCCCGTGGCCCCTAACTCCCGCCATAGCAGGCTAAGTGCAACACATGTGACTCATTTATTATTCCGTGTTTACAGTAGGTACCTGTATTACAAAATACCATATAATTATATTTCGGAATCAAGGTATAACAGAGCATAGCGATGATTTAGTTTAACAAAGCTTGCGACTTTTTTTTTGCTTTTGCGACTTTTATATTATGGAGCTCCATTTCTTATATTTAAAGCGAATGTCACCTTGTTTGTTCAATTTTCTTTCGATTAATTTTTATAATTAAATAAGAAATACCTCAAGTAATCATGTGTTAAAATCTTAATCATTAATATATATAAAACTCTTCCGTTACTGACTGACTGACAGACAACGCAGAGCCGAAACTACTAGGCGTACAAAGCTGAAATTTGGCATGTAGGTTCCTTAAGGAGTGTAGGTGAGCACTAAGAAAGGATTTCCCGAAATTCCCACGGGAACGGGAAAAAACGGGATTTTTGTGTTTATGAGAAATCTGCGCGGGAAATACCGCGGGGCAGCCTCTAGTTATATTATAAAATGTTTAATGTACCTATACATATAATGTTTTATTTTTATAACAAACACGTTGAGTATTCAAATACAATTTTAGTAGTAACACAATACATTTTCAGGTAAGAGTTGGTATTTTTATACCTTTAATAATTGAAAAACCACCACAAAACATATTATTTATCATAAAGGTACATTGATTTGTAAAGGTTCCTTAAATATCAAGTTAAATTCAATACCTTTCTAGGAATGCTAGAAATGTACGTTACAGCAAGATAATTCGCGTAGCCGCGTAGCCACCGTGCGTAGCACGTAGCGCCGCCGGTGCCGCGCCGTCTTTCGGCTACGGAGCGTAGCGTGTAGCATCTAATCGACACCGACGCGCTACGCATCTTTGCTACGTTTTGTCTTCGCATTTATAATTATTTTGTCAAGATTGAAACGTAATCGTCACTGCAGTTCTAAATTTTACAAATTTCTTTCTATTCCGTAATTATCGTAATTTCGATTATATATAACAACAGTTTAAAATAAAAAGTATGTACCTACACCTATGTAAGTAATACAGTTAATTTTATTTTATTAATATATCATCAAAGTAAAAATGGTTACGTAATTAACGAGGACGAATATATCATGCGCTATCATAAAATTTAAATCATATTCTGCGATTCGTAAAATCTTCTGAGACAATCCGTATATTGTTTCAATCTATGTAAAATTAAATTTTATATTCGTCTAACTTTACTAGAATGAATAGATTTCGCGGAAATTTCACGAAGGTAATAGGTAGGTAATAAAAAAACGTGAAAAAATTATTAAATAGTTTTCGACCAATCAAAAAAATATTATAAGTATAGGTATATTTCATTTTACGTACAAAGAAAATTATACAAACAAGTGTTTTATTAGCTGTGTGGTGTGACCTTTGTTTTCAGGAGGCTGCCGAACGCAGCAGGTCGTAGCCGTCGGACTTTAGTCAAATGAGACCGCGCGCGCTCATAAACTTGACTTACAGTCGCGTGCCAACTAAATGTTTGGATACGTTTTACTGCATGTGACTTTACTACTATCAATATATATAAAACTCTTCCGTTACTGACTGACTGAATGACTGACTGACTGACAGACAACGCAGAGCCGAAACTACTGGGCGTAGAAAGCTGAAAATTGGCACGTGGGTTTCTTGGGGACTGTAGGTGAGCACTAAGAAGGGATTTCCCGAAATTCCCACGGGAACGGGAAAAAACGGGAATTTTGTGTTTATGAGAAATCTGCGCGGGAAAAACCGCGGGGCAGCCTCTAGTATCAATATATATAAAACTCTTCCGTTACTGACTGACTGACTGACTGACTGACTGACAGACAACGCAGAGCCGAAACTACTGGGCGTACAAAGCTGAAATTTGGCATGTAGGTTCTTTAGGGAGTGTAGGTGAGCACTAAGAAAGGATTTCCCGAAATTCCCACGGGAACGGGAAAAAACGGGTTTTTGTGTTTATGAGAAATCTGCGCGGGAAACCGCGGGGCAGCCTCTAGTAAATTATATGACACAAGTTACTTAGTTGAAATCTCTTTCGTATTTGTAGTCGTATGCTGTTAATAAAAGTATTGTTCATGTTTTAATAACATTTGACTAACCATAATACAGATAAAATTAGATTTCCCAAATGAAAAATAAAGAATTGACGATTATTTTTTTATGACGGTGAAACTTTTAAGGGGCACTTTGCTACTTTACTGCCCATCTCGCATTAACGGCGCGCTGACACAATAATGCTGTTTGTTTCTGTTTTAAATTGTATGGTGTGTTTGTTTACTACACTACATACACTTTAAATTAAAACTGAACTAAAAATTAAACTACTACACTTTAAATTTTTTAATCTTAAAAAATATTTCTTATCTTAGCTTATAAAAGTATTATATTATTAAAAAATAGATACCAAAAATAGTCTTCTTACAATACATCTTCTTAAAATAAAGTATTTTTTACACAAAAAGGAACCTGCTTTTAATAAACTCACACACATCATGATTTAGATTGAACACTCCTCTTTTTTGAAATCGGTTAAAGTAAACGCGAGATAATCGCGGACAAACATACATACATACACTCTGATACAACCTCATTTTTTGACCATGAAGTATTTACATACACACAGGTCAAACTGATAACCCTACTTTTCTGAAGTCTTTTAAAAAGGAAGTCTTAGTCTTAGTCTTTTAGTCTTTTTTTTATGTTTGATTGTAATTATCGACTGTGTCGATTTAAAATTTCATTCGATATGAAATTTTTGCTCTTACATTTTTTGAATCTAGAATTATTACAATCGATTTGAGAATCGAAATCGAGTTAAGCCTAGATTGTTTATGAATTTAAAAAAACTTAAACTTGTTTCGGACGAACTCCTAAAGATCAGAAAAGTTATTGTAGTTGTAGGTTTTGTATTTTATCGTTTCTGAACATATTGTAGAAAACTTATGATATGCATGTAGATAAAGTTATGTATGCTTCGGCTCGTTTCATAGAACCACACTCGCGTAATAATGCCACTTATTATGTATCAGTTACATAAATAAACTATTTATTGCAAAGATATAATAATTGAAACAGTAGACTATCTAAAAACTGATTTACATGCATAGTAGCGTCAGGGGCATCGACAGTGGCGCTGCTGAAAACAAATAAAATACATGTACAGCTAGGGCTATGAAACTATAACATTACATATAACAAAATCTATCGTGTAGGCGCTGCTGTTCTCAGTTTTATTGGATTGCGGGCCGCCCGCCGTCCCGTGCCTCTCGCTCTGGCGCGCGCGCGGCTGTCGGGGCAGAGCGAGCCAGGTAGCGGCAGTCGTGCTGTCTTATTTTATTCATGGAGGCACGAGGTTCGCCGTTGTTTAGAGATGGGGCATTGTGCTGCTCGCGCTTCTGACAAGGACGGGGCGAGCTCTCTCTGGTCCCACTACAAAGATAACGTAGACGAAGGTGAACCTCCGAAATTGTTGTTGTTTAGCCTATGTAGAAATAACTTCTCTCATAAAAAGTAACAATTACTTTTTATGTTATAATTGTAATAAATCAACATTTAGAATTTTTAGATTATAACGTTTAAAATAAAATGATTAAATCATAATTAATATTTCGCTAAGCAGCAGACCTATAGGCAGTCGCCTCGCCCCGTCGAGAAGCGGGCGGGGCGGCGGCGGCGGCGGCGGCGGCGGCGGCGGCGGCGGCGGTAGGGTAGCAGAGTAGCATGCAGCATAGAAATCGTCGCAATACTTAACAGTTTTATTTAAATTAAATAAGGTTTCTAAATTGTATTAAGTAGGTAGTTAATCATTTGTATTTAATGTTTTTTTTTAATTACAAATAAAATAAAATGCACAGTAGGCAGCACATCAACCTACCATCTCTACAACTCTAGCGTTTTGGATTAAGACAAATCTATTATATTTTCTATATCTACTATACATATAAAAATGTACATGTTATATATATAGTATATATAAAAATGAATCGTGGTTCGTTAGTATCGCTAAAACTCGAGAACGGCTGGTCCGATTTAGCTGATTTTGTCTTAAAACATTTGTAGTAAGTCCAGTGAAGGTTTAAAAGGTGAGAAAATATGTAAAACTTGGCGAGAAGTTTTTTTTAGAACTGTAAGGCACGATACAAAGTTCGCAGGGATAGCTAGTTTCTAATAAAAATGGGTATCTTGAAGTGTTGTCTGCGCACTTATTGCGCCTGCAGTTACTTATTTAAAGAGTTTAATTAATGAAGATTGTTCTAAAACTCGTGTATTTACTCTAGCTTTGTGTCGTTGCATATCGATAGTTTCCCTACCCTACGAAAATAAGGAACTTTGTTACTAAAATAAGTTAAAACAAAGTTTATTGCAGTTAATTCGAGTAAGTGAGTTGGGATATGGAACTCGCCACCTCGAGAACTAGCGAGTTAAGTACGTTGCACACTCAATTATGAGTTAACTGCACCCCGGGCAAGCCAGAGTGTGTCGCTAACTACAGTTTAAATATTTAAACTAGTCTTAGACTATTGTTGGGCGGGTAGGCTGGCTTCCGCGTTGTTGCACTCTCGGCGTCGTTCCTGAACTGAAGCCTCCTGCAGAGAAGATTATATTTTATTTTATTTTTATATAAAGCAAAATTTTATGATTTTAAGCCGGTAAATTGGCCGTTTATTAAACAAAAATTATCAGATATGTGACTAAATAATCGATTTCCCTCACAAATTGTAATTCTACTTTACACTAGCGGTGCCCGGGACTTTGTCGGCACAGGATTATTATTTCGAGTAGCTTATATCTTATAAATTGTAGCCTTTGCGTTATTCTGACCTATAAGGTTGTTACTTGTTATGTTTCATTAAAATAAATTAAGTAGTTTTTACATGAAAGAGTAACAAACATTCATTATTAAAAACGTTCGCGTTTATAATATTAGTAGGATATTACTACTACTTACTAACATTAATTTTCGAAACAATTACAGCATGATATCTGTATTATTAAATAAACATTAATAAAAAACTAAAATAAATAAATTCTCTACTTTTTATCTTGTTTAAAAATTACGTATATCGTACCTATATTATTATTTATAGCATGGTAGGTGTTTTTCCGGGATTCACTAAACGGCAGACCACAGGTGACAAATATGCCTTGTGATATTTTCTATTATTGGTTATATTAAGAAGTCTAAAAAAGAAGTTCAAATATGAAAAAAAAAACTCGATTGATAAAATAAAGCAACAATATCAATGTTTTTAATATCTGTTTCTCGGTTATATTTAAACATTACAAATAAGGTGTAATTAGGTGATAATATTGATTTGCCTAATTGCATATTATTGTTATTATATTACAGTCGCCTGCAATGAAATTTTATCACTTTTAGATCAAAATTGCTCTGAAAATTAATGATTCCATTTTACAATAGCTCTTTTTTACATTTACTGCATTTGGAAACTTTAATAATTAGCTTGAACATGAACATTTTTATTTCAAAAGCCTTATTTGACATGCATATGAATGTTTGGTAGGAGTCAAATCTTGCAACTAAATTTTGAAGCAGATATTTTTGCCTAAAACAATACATAGTAAGATAATGTGACGTCATTAATAATTCAACATGGGAGGACACTTAAGATGGCGGACTAGTTGTTTTTAGGGCACTCCTACACTATGGGTATCAAATGAAAGGCATTGCTGAGAATAACTCGAAACATAACTTGACGTCACTCTAAATGGCGGACTTCGAATAAGTTTTTTATGCTTTTTTGTATCAACTGTTTTGAAACGAATTGCTAAGGACATTAGATCAATAGACATAAAAACCTGTCCAGCATAGCCACCACAAATAAAATTATAAACATAAAAAAAACATAAACAAGTACCTAAGTACAACTAAACGGATAACAAAAAAAAATTAAATTTTTAGCGCATTGAAAAGGATTTTTTTTTAATTTATTTTAGCATTTATTTTGGCTGTTGCAAGGGCTGCAAGTGCAAGTATCTCTCTTAAATAAGTACATGTTTGTGAGGCTTGTATAAATCAAGCCTAAACATGTGCAGGCGCGTGCCATGTTATCGTTATGTCATGTTATAGTTTACTACCTACTTATAATATTCCACTAGTTGAGAAGTGTATTCAGTAAATGTTTGAAATCTTTATTCTTGAGAATTACTAGAGTACAGTACAAACGGACGCTTCGGCACTAGCGCGCTACATTCCATTACTCCGCAACACAGGCACAAAGGTAATTTTCTCCGACTTTGCATGCAACCACGGCGTACTTCTCAAATGCCATTATGTGAAGCTTCTAGTATGCCATTTTAATAACTGAGCACTTCTTGGTGGGAAGTTGAAATTAAGTTGGCGCCCCCGGGACCCGTGATATGGCGCGGCAGCTCGTTGCCTTTCTACAGACTATGATTAGATGCTCGGAATCCAGCAACTAGCACTTGGTTCAGTATTAGTGAGTGAGTATGTGCATAAAGGGCCTATATTAATTAATTTGCAAAATTTTCTTGTAAATTATTAATTCAGACTATAGCTGGAATCAGATAAGAAAATTTTAAGGGCTTCATTTTTTGACCTAGGTATCCAATAATTAGCTTTAAAAACCCTTAATTACTTTTGCATTTTTTTAAAGATCAATCTTCGTATTACGGCGATTTATAAGTTTACACGATTATTATTATACCTACTACCTATTGAAGAATTGTTTGTATGTACTATGCTGAGGTACTATGTTCCTTAAAAAACAAAAATTACAAATTTTTGACAGTTCTAAACTGATGGTTTTTCTTTTTATGGAAAATGAAATGGTTGTTTCAACTAATAATACACATATATAATTATCTTACCGGAAAAATAACGCTTTTCGCTAATTTTTAAATTTCCGGTTGTAAATTTATAAACAACCTAACCTAACCTACGTTTCTTTATCAACTGACGTATTAGTTTATAATCTAACGGATGTGCTATTTTACGGTGACATATATATTTCTACTAAGTATACTCCTTACAATAGTATTAAACCTTTTATAATCTTCGTAAATTCAACACATTCAACAACAACAATATTTCAGTAAGTACATCAACAACAGTCTTCGAAAAATCCCAAATATATGTATAATGTAGTGTATGTAAGGTCTATTAGTGCACCGAACAAAGCAAAATAACAGGAAACCATTCGTGTAAAAGCAAATTTTGGTTAAGTTGTAGTTATTAAGCGTCCCTAACAATATAGTAAAAGGAGGTTCTGAGAGAGGGGGGTAGAGCTAACCGAAAGGTTTTAAAGGTCCTTTTTTAAAGTTTTTTTTTGTAAATAACTCGTAAACGGTGCTCATAGAATAATATTTCCTTCTTATAAATTATTATACAAATATTCTGTACGCTAATCACATACATTGACATAATAAATAAAAATAAACCTTAAAGTACATCAATTATCAATACATAGTATAAAATAAAGTCGGTTTCCGCGTCTGTCCCTATGTATGCTTAAATCTTTAAAACTACGCAATGGATTTTGATTCGTTTTTTTTTTAAGAGATAGAGTGATTCAAGAGGTTTGTAAGCATAATACGTACACAAAATAGTAATAGGTTAGGCGGTACGAAGTTCGCCGGGTCGACTAGTAATAGATATAAAGCGAGTAAACAATGAAAACATAATGCTAATGCTATTAAAAGTATTGAGCTTTAATTCCGACGCTTTCAGGTTGATATTAAGGCGGTTTAATTGATTAATTGTGCGAGCTATAGTCATTTTGCTGGTGAATGTGACCACTGGACTGGATGTGATAATATTTTTGAACTCTGTATGGTGTACTTCAATACGTGACTTTAAAAATATAGATATTATAATAAATAATTTAATTCCATTTTTTTAAAGAGAAGGTTAAGTATTACTTTCTTGGTAAAATTTGGAAACAAGTTAGTGTTTTTGCTTGCTTGATGCTCTCTACAGTTTGTTTGGTGTTATGTAATGTTTATGAAGCCTATGATTGGCCTTAAGATAACCCTTTTTTATCATTCGAATCAGAGATCCCATTCGATCAAGATGCTGCGGGGTTTTACGAGGTATAACATTTTATTACGCACCCTCGGCACTGCTAGCGCCAGCTCTGCTCTGCTAACATCTCAGTTGTCAGACTATTTCTTTTCAAATTTATTTAATTAAGTTCATGCTAACTTGAAATAAGTACAACTATCTATACCAATATTATAAAGAGGAAAGATTTGTTTGTTTGTTTGTTTGTTTGTTTGTAACGAATAGGCTCCGGAAATACTGAACCGATTTGAAAAATTCTTTCACTGGTAGGAAGCTACACTATCCCCGAGTGTCATAGGCTATATAAGATTTTCAAAATAAATAGGGATCCTTACTTAAACTCGAATAAAGTAACCCAAGGTGCATTTTTTTTCCATTGTTTACATATTTTGACAGGTGGTTTGTTATTGCCCATTGTGGGCAGGCAAATGAACATAGTCTATAGAGCCAAGTCTTTAGTAGTATCTTTTAATCTATGGCGTAACGAAGTTAGCCGGGAAAGCTCGTTAACTATAAAAGTATCTTTATAAAACAAAAAACTTTGAAATTCCTCTACACTCACTAAAATATGCTTTTTTTTGTAATAAAGATATCTTAGTTAAATAAATATTTTGTCGGTGTTGAGCTATAATTTTAATTATGAGATTCTCCTATATACAGCCTCCCCTCAGGTAACGTCGCTGGGAAGGGGGTTAATAGGGTCACAAGGTTAAACAAAAAAAAAAAGAAAAAAAAATCTCTTTGATAAGGGGCTGTTGACGATTACATAACAGCATTTTTTTTTAAATACAGAAATATTTGTACGTACAGTTAGCAAAATAGTAAGGTGGAATCTTTAGCCTGCCCAAGGCTTTTAACAAAAATGTTTAAAAAGGTGTAAAAATTTTAGCTAATAATTAGTTTGGTTTTTTAAATACCCAGAGGTTTTTTTTTATTTTTCTGGTGACCCTTGTAACCACTCCTTGTAATCACCCCCTTTACCAGCTACGTTACCTTATGGGACACACTGTATATAACAATCATTGGTTTATCGATAACGATTGGTTTATCTCGCTAAAACTCTACAATTTTGTTCATTTTTGGTTTTGAAATAATTGTCGTAGTGCATAAGGTTTGTAAGATAAGAAAAAATTGACAAATTGCGAGGAAGAAAGTTAAAATAATAAATTAATATTTCCATACAAAATTGTAAGGCGTAACAAATTTACCGGGACAGTAAAGTTAGTTACCTATATTTTTTTTATCTAGGCCTAGTGTGAAGTGAACATTGTGAACATTCACTATGTGTCTGAAAATTAATAATAAGTACCTAATAAACTTTACAATTTGATAACGTTTTTATGAGGTGTCACGTGGAGTCATCTAGCACTGTCAACCAACAACCCTTTCCAATATATTGATTGGCGCACTCGCCGTGGAACGGCTGTCGGGTAAATTGGCGGGTGTTATTTCAGATTATAAAGATCGGTGTGCCGTGGGAGCGCACACGTGCGGCCGGACACGCACCGCGCCGCGACCGCCCGCCCCCCGCCCCCCGCCCCGCGCCAACGCGGCCGCGATACGTACCAACCATAGACAAAGTAGAACGCTGGTACCAGCCACGACACCACTTTCTGCTTGACAGTAACCTAGACGAGGCAAGCGCTGAGCTACCCTAATCTTTATGAACAACATTTTCTAGTCTGATGTAGATCTCATCATCTTATCTCAGCCGAAAGAAGTCCACTGGACATAGGTCTTGAGCGACCCTTATCCAGTGTAATCCCCCAGTCTTGACGGGGTCTCCTGACCGCCTTGTCTCTTGGCGTGTCTCGGGACCCACTCAGTGGCCCTCCTTGCCCAACGATTGGAGTCCATTCGGGATACGTGGCCGGCCCAGTCCCACTTCAATTCTTGTTTATAAATTTAATAATTACTTGCAAATAATATATTTGTTGAATTACATATCGATATTGCCCTTTAACGATGATTTTTGATTCAGCGGCCTAAGTAGGAGTGTTGGAAAAATCACAAATTGTTAATACTGCATTAATTTTACGAATACGGGGTCCTTGTGGATAATTAGGAAATAATTACACGCACGTGGTGCACGGCAGCGGCGGCGGGCGGCGGTCCTCCGCCCGAGTGGCCGCTTCCGGCCGCGGGCACGCGATGCGCCAGTGGGTACAAACATTTTTATTAGTTGACATCTAACGTTCCATAAAGTTCAGCAAATACATTTAGTATTCTGTAAATAAAAATGATGCCAAGCCTTTAAGCGCGGTGTCTTCAAAATCATAAACCTATGGAGTATATTCAATATGCAAACCGATATTTTGTTATTGCTTGAACATAAAACGGGACGAACGATTATAAACAGCCATAGAGATACTTAGTTATAAATCTCAGGACAATATTATTTTATATTGTGTTTAATAATAATTCTAATAAGTTAATATGTTGGGGAGTTTTTTTATTCCCTCATCATTCCGTCGAAGTTCCACCGGCTGTCGCTCAATTATGCCAATAAAGATGCCAAACTTTTTTTGGCGTTAAGGATAGAACGAAATTTAGTAGGTCTAGCTGAGGCTGCTTTTGTCGCCCCATTTGTCAGTTTATAACCTCTATTGATAGTCGGTGACATCGCATGGCAAAGTCCCCTTCGTACAGGAAAAGTTGGAAGCAAATATTTTTCCAATAAAATGTCCCGAGGTTTCTCTACTGAAAATCCGTTTTTTCTGATCCCCCTTTTCATATCTGTCGGGCGAGATCTATCTGGATAAATGTTCTTGTAAAGCCTTTGTATCCTGCCGTATCCTATTTTTACAATTATAAAAAAAAGTTGAGATAGAGCGTATTGAGTAGGTAGGTATTATGATATGATAGGTTTGTTAGGTAAGTTTTTTTTAGGGTTTCGAATTTGTAATTGTACGCGGTCCGGGATTTTACAACTCCTTACTACATATTGTGCAAATTCAAATCAGAATAAGCAGTTTAAAAAACTACATGGGTTGACGAGCGCTGCGAGCGGTGCTTCCTGCCATGACGTCGTCATAGCGGCGGCCGGAAGTGGGCAGTTTGGCAAGATGGCCGCGTGGTCACGTGACCGGTCCCGGATTCACTTCCGGGCCCTCTTTTACAAACATGTCAAGTGCATTGATAGCGACTACCTACATCGATGTCATTAATTTAACCCTCCTGTTATTTTAGCGGAAACATTAGTGGCCGGTGCATCTGTTGTGATTTACCAAACACTTTGATTTATTAGAAAAAAACTACTTTTTGTTCGGTTTTTTTGCATATTTGGGATAAGTTTATTACTATCAAAAAATGTTAGTGTTAGTTCTTCAGTAGATAGTTAAAAGCATCAGATTTATTTTATACTGCGTAATGCTAATTATACCTAAAATGTATAATATCTCTCCTGGGGATCATTTTTATTGGTAAATATGTTTTTTTTTTGTTGTTGATAATACTCATTTTATTATTTTTCGATTTTATTACCATGTTAAGTAAGTTTTTTAATAAAACAATATACGAAAATAATATTATTATAAAAAACTTCCTATATTATAAAAAGACAACAAATGTAGCAAGGGTAAAAGGCCCGTCAGGTCTCTGTCAATCAATTAGCAGGTCCGCTAATACTCGGCTGCTTGTGCAGCGGCGGCGGCGGGCGGCGGGCGGCGGCGCGGCGGCGCGGCGGCGGCGGCAGCGCGAGGGCCTCCTCGGGCACTCCGCGGCGACCGCGGCGGCGCCGCCCCGTTATCGATCGGCCCCGCCCGCTCACGCTACGCCGAAATACTCAAATAGCAGAGATGGGTACTCACAGCAGACGCCCCGGATGTTGCAGTCACGTAAAGAGTAAAGTCTCTAAACTTAAAAACTGCCCCGAACAACTAAAAGCTCACTTCCTCTTTACTGGAAAGGGCTCGATCACGTTCACGTGACATCGTCAGCACAAACCTAATAATTTATTTACAGTATACCTAACAAGACACGTTTATAATTTTACTACCGACCTATCCTATCTACGCGTAAAGCATCGGTCGGTACAGTTCATTCATCAAAAATAACGACGAAGTCAATGTTTAGTATTTGTGATTGTTGAACTTTAAAATTATCATAGGTTCTGAGATTTTTAAAAGTAATATGTAGAAAAACACGCAACATAATGAATTATGATATATCATAATTGGATGTCAAAAGGGGTCAACTTTTTAAATTTTAATGCTTTTAAATAATTATTATTGTTTTAAAGGTTTTGCACGTTCTTTAAATAGTTTAAAATTAATTTATATAGCGTTTAACGTTTGCTGTACGTGTCGGTGAAGTATGTTGTACCGATACTGGCGCCCTCACTTGGAATATCACTTTTAAAATTTAGGAAGTCATTTACTTATTAAAATTAAGCTCCTAGGACTTTTTAAAGGGATTTTTTAAATGTGGGGTACTATTTTGTCTTAACGTAGGTAGGCATATTTTTATTATTTATTGCATACAAAGTAAGATACAAATAAATTCAAGGTACAAACAAATTGAATTTGCATGCAATGGGCGGCCTTATCGCTAAGAGCGATTTCTTCCAGGCAACCCACTGTTTTTACACTAATAGATTATTTTAGAAAATTCCTATAAAGTTTGATAAATATGTAGACTTAGGACACAAAAAATTAACTAAGAAAATATTTTTGGCTCTCATGACAAACAAAAACCCCATCTGCAAATCTTGTTTGTCCTCTAAACTACTAAGAAGATAACAGATGTTTTCTTCCCGTTTGTGCTGGGGGTAGTAGCATACAGGCTCGACACAGGTTCGGGTCGTTGAACCCTGCAGAAGCAACAATTAGGTACGATGTAATTTTACAACATATTACGTTAGAGCCGACACACACACTGCGTCAATTATTATTTATTGGAAGCTCTAGCAGAAAAGGTCTAGCAGATTTTATAGGTAGAGTTTCGGTAGAGCTTTATTTATTATAAAATTTAATTTAATTACTGGCCGTGTAGATTTTTTCCAGTATTACTAAGAAAAATAATGTACCGTATAAAAGCACTCTAGGAACGAACAACACTGTCCTTAACTACACAATATTGCTTAGATTAGCAGTTTACATTACCGGCCCGGTTCACTAACATAACAGTTAGCGGTAACGATAACGGCGGCAGCGCCAGCCGGGCCGCCCTGGGGTTTACTCAATTGTTACTTCTTGCTTTCCGCTAAAACCAACATATCTTACGGTTTAATTATTATTATTTTTTGTAATTTTTGAATTGTTTACTCTAAAAGAAAATATATAATAGAATAGAAGATCGTTATAAACAGACTAAAAGTAAGATACTGAGCTTATATTTTCTCGGCAAGCAATCTAAAAATAAAAGCAAGCAATTAATAAAAGAAAACTGAAAATATCTATGAAAATCTCAAAGATTTTGTAGTACTTTAGGTTAAGCCAGTATCAAATAAACCCGATTACTGAGCTTCGTAGACTACCGGAGCTCGGGTTGAGATGAGAGAATTTCATATTGATTGTAAATGTTCTCAAGACAAGCCATTTAGTTTTAGGTTCTTTCCCAAAGAACAACAAGATGTCTGTCTGTTTTCACGCTACCACAAATTTTGACCTTCTTACCTTGACGCTTCCACGTCACGTTTTTCGTTTTTGAATTTATAGCCAACGAGCTTTCCCGGCTTACTTCGATACGCCATAGAATATAAGATACTACAAAAGACTTGGCTCTATAGACTATGTTCTTTTGACTGCCCAGAATGGCCGAATAAAAAACAAACAACAACAACAACAAACCACCTGTCAAAATATGTAAACAACGGAAAAAATATTGCACCTTGGGTTATATTATTTGAGTTTAGGTAAGGATCCCTAATTTTTTTGAAAATCTAATATAGCCTATGACACTCGGGATTAATGTAGCTTCCTAACAGTGAAAGAAATTTTCAAATCGGTTTAGTATTTCCGGAGCCTATTCGTTACAAACAAACAAATCTTTCCTCTTTATAATATTGGTCAGATATCTCCTCGTGGTTTCCACAAATCTAACGACACTTCAAATGTCAAAATCCGTTAACCTGTTTAAGCTTCAGTTACGTTTCCTACCTCAAATAATTTTACAAACATACATACACGTTAAAAACTTTTAAACGTAAAAATGTGGTCCTGTCTCGTACATACAATGTGCCCGGCCCGGTGAACTCCGTCGCGATATAAAAATAGTTAATCTCTTGTTCAGACAGGACAGAGACCATTGCTACAGTCAATGATTCTTAAATCACTGTACTTAGTCGTTATTGAGTTAATAGTTAATACAACTAGTATGTCGGGTTAGCAATAGCTAACCCGACATACTGTATCAAATAATTTTAAGCTTTAAAATTAGTTGGATAGGTATCGTAAATATTTACACATAGGGAAGTTGTTTGTCTGATTTATTTATAAGTCAACAAATTAATCTGGATTTTTGGTAGTAGTAAATTAGCTAGTTCCTATAACATAGAGTAGGCAATATTTTTTTTAAATAAGTATCTAGAGGCAACAAAATATATAAAAGATAGATTCATGGACGGTATGTAACAGAACCTTATGAATCCGTTGTCTTTTGTTTGACTTTTATCTATTGCTAATATTGCTATGGTAACGGTTATTGCTATACATAATAGCAAGGCGGTTAAAGTCAAACCCAGCGACAACTAAAAAAACATGTACGGTGGCGGTCTAGGACGCCGTAACAGATTAGTCTATGGTCTTGTGCGCCCTAGACTAGAGTGTATTACCAAAAAATAAGAGCTATTTTGCAATACAGAAAAACCGGAAGTGTTACGCCGTCCTAGACCGGAACTGTACATACTAATTCAGATATATGGGAGTATGTGGGTTGGTAGGAGTGCTTTTAAGAAGCGATATTTAGTACACCTGATTATAAATTAACTAATTCTATTCCTCGCGCCCCCCAGCACCGCTTGGTCCCCTTTTCCTTTCTATATCTTACAGCCCTCTTCGAAACATTAAATACAATATCTTTAAATTGCTCCTAAGTACTGCCACCCTCATTGAGAATTTTTACCGTCATTATCATAATCTGCCGACGCTGCGTCGCGCGCCGGCGGCGGCGGCGGCGGCGGCGGCGGAGGCTGATCGCTCCGTCTCTCTCGCTGCGGTGCCAATTCGCTCTCATCAGCTACCAGCGCATATAAAGTATCGCTCGCTACCCTCCGCGCGCCAGTGAGCTTATTTTACAGTTCTGTACAATTGCGGGTTATTCCTGTATGATTCAGTCGCTATGGTTTGCTAGTACCATAATTTCTTGACCAGTCACATACGGTGCATTTTAATAATTGCTTCTTATTCTGTTAGGTCTCGCGTCGATTCGAAAGAAGATCTGAATAAATAACAGGCAGGTAATTGCTACAATTGTATACAATACATATTATTATAGTTAAGTTTATAAGCGCATGGGATCGAATACGTTAAAAAAATATTTTGATAAGGACTTTGAGTTAAAGTAAGAGTACTTTAGAAAAAAAACGAAATTGTCTAATTTTCTGAGGTTCATAATATGTTATTTGCACAACAAGAGTAGAGATAAATTTTTTCTTACAAAAAAGGAACCGAACTGGCTTAACTGACTTCAAAAAAGGAGGTTATATCAGTTTGTATATATGTATGTACGTTTTTCCGCGATTATCTCGCGTTTTGCTTAACCGATGTTGATGCGGTTTTTAGATAAGTATTGTTACATTCAGGAGCAGGTTTTAGAACCAATTTTTACCAATTTCTAAAAAGAGGAAGTGCTCAGTTGATGTATGTGTCAGTTTATTAAAGGCAGTTTTCTTTTTTGTAGAAAAGAAATAATAAAGATTCACCCGAAATCATAAAGCAAGCCAATCATAGAGTGGCAGTGAAAAGTGATGAGCTTCATGAAACTGCACACATTTCTTCAGACGCGCGTGAAACGGGCGGTGGCCGCGCCGCGCGCCGCCGGCGAACATTAGTCTGCTCAAAGGTCGCAGTATGTGAACCGAGATGAGGGGAGAGATAGTGAATCAATCTATTTCTACCCGTTCCTATAAGTATGAGAGCTACAATTGTAAATCTTACATGTAGTATTGGTATTATTTAAATTAGTAAACAAATTAATTACACTATACCAGTTTAATAAACGTATTAGAATGCGATCCGGTGATCCAAAAAAAAATAAAACAACATTACCACTATATTGGCCAGTTCCATGATGGAACTAGTGATAATTTTTATTATCACTAGTTCCATTCAAAAATGAATCTTGACATAATGAAAATAGTGTATTTTTTATCACTAGATTCATTAAATTAATAATTATAATTAAAAAAAAACTGTAAGTTGTTTAAATACTTTTATCTTTTTATCCTTGGGTAATGGGGAATATGCAGGGTCAATTTATAATTGTATCAGATTCAGATAATGGATGCATAATTTTTCTCCATCTATCGTATTTATGGACTATACACCGTAATAAAATATAAAAGAAATATTCAAATAAATTACAGTTTTTTTTTTATTATAATTATTTATGTAATGGAACTAGTGATAAAAAATTAGCACTAGTTCCATTATTTCGAGATCAGTTTTTGAGTGGAACTAGTAATAATAAAAATTATCAGTACCTAGTTCAATCATGGAACTGGCCAATGGAACTAGTGGAAATGTTCCACCAGCGGCACAAGTAGGTTTTAATAATAACTAGTCGACCCGGCGAACTTCGTACCGCCTAACCTATTGCTGTGTTGATCATGTATTGTACTTATAAACCTTTCTCTTGAATCACCCTATCTATTAAAAAAAACCACATCAAAATCCGTTGCATAGTTTTAAAGATTTAAGCATACATAGGGACAGACGCGGGAAATGACTTCATTTTATACTATGTATTGATTTAAGAGATCGGACCGAACAGGAATAACCCACAATTCTACTGTGTATAATTGTTTGGGGGCGTGATACCTAAGACTGTTTTAAATGGCTTAATAAATGAAGGGTGAATTTATTTCAGAAAGTTTACGTATGTAACAATAGGTACCTACATAACGTTATGAGTTAATATTTATATTATTTTGCATTGCGTTGTTTCTAGTAACTTTTGAAACACGGCATTTCTAAAATGAAGCGAATGGAGCGGGAGGTCGGGCCGACGAGGACGAGGATGAATCAAAAGTTTTTCAGCATAAGTCTTGGCTACGGAATAGGAGTTTAGCGATTCAGGATGACTTGACGACAAAGGTATTTCCAACTCCGTCAATCTTAAAGATTTTATGATGAAAGAAAAAAATTAAGTGTCCGTTCTTCAATGTATTCAAAATTCCCTATGCTAATTTGTTTTCAGTATTTAGTGAGCCCGCCCCACACTCGGCGAAGTCCGTAGCGCGACGTGACGCGGACGGAAGGGATTCTCCCCTTTCGCCCCGCACCTTATTTAGTCAGGCAATTTAACAGGGCCGGCAAAGGGCTACTTTAATTATTAAAATGACTACAGTGGGGGCGAAGCCAGATGTCACTCAGAGCGTTTTAGCTATTTTCATATTTTCAGGATCCGCTTTGAAGGAAAGTGCTGAATCAGTTCAGTTTTATTTAAGAATTTAGCTAATGGATCCGTTTCTGTATCAGGCTGATAATTGACTTGCTGTCTTATCCTCATATTTTTTTTCTCGTTATCTAGCTTGCTTCAAGTAGAAGTAGGTGTGATTGTTACAATCTACTATCTAATATCTATGTATCTACTATATATATAAAAATGAATCGTAGTTCGTTAGTCACGCTAAAACTCGAGAGCGGCCAGGCCATTATAGTAGATTTTGGTTTTGAAATGTTCTTAGTAGTATCCAGGGAAGGTTCAAAAGGTGAGAAAATATGGACAAGTGTAGGGTTAAGGTTAAAATTGTAAGGCGTAATACGAAGTTCGCCGGGACAGCGTAATCTATATTTTTAGGAAATAAATTCCTTAACCCTTAATGAAAAGCTGAAGAAAATTTGTATATGCTATTTTCATTCTTCTAGTGCGTATGGTTATGGATTTTTTCAAACTATACAAATTACATTTGCTACAATTTACGTTTATTTTACGGCTTAAAATCTCTGAATGTCAATAGCGTATTGTTAATTATTTAAAAATCTGATGGCCAGCACGACGAAGATTCAAAATTCTAAACCAGAAACAAATTCCAAACAGCATCTGCCATAATAATATTGGAGTTAAATAAGGCCGTAATAAATCTATAGAGTTCGTTTTGAAAGTTTCCACGTCACATACTCTACTAGGCACATGCCCTGTTGCGGTGGATAAATTTTTCATTTTGAATTTTTGTGTTCTCTTTCTTACTGTCACAATATTTTTTGTTGTGTATAGCAGCCACCAAGCCTTGAAAACTTCATTACAGTACCGTTTGTTTAGTTTGTTTGTAAGAACTCAAATTTATTTTAAATGTGGATTGCGTTTTTATTGTAATTGTAACCTAACAGAGTAAGTACAATACCCAACATATCAGTTCTTTGGTTTTAAATAAAAGATCGGAATTAAAATCTCAAATTATGTAAATAAAAGCAAGCTGCAGTGCAGGTTATGATAACTTTAATAAATTTTATGACTACAGTTACACGGCGTTATCATTAAGGGAGTTCTGCGATATTTCGATCCTTTATTTAACATATCTGTCATCAAAGGTTGAAACCACGTAATACCTTTTTGTGAACATATATGATACTTCTTCACGTTTAAACGGCTAGAGATATTTTTATAAAATTTTGTACGGAGTTAGCTTACACCCTGGATTATTAACACATAGGCTATTACTTTTCCTAATAAACCGCGGGGCACAGCTAGTTAAAATAGTTGTAACATCACTTTTTTATTGGTTTGGATACGATAACACGGCACGTGCCTCCAAATTTCTGTTTGAATTTAATGTCACCATTTTCTCCCGTTACAAAAAGGCATGATAAAATTTCCACCATCGCTCTAAGTCCAGTGTGACGACTGTGTAAGAGCTACAGTGTTTAGTTTCATTTATGCTTTAATTGGGTATAGGTATGTATATGTCGTAGGAAGATTTGATAATTAGTATTTTTGCAAAAAAAACTAACCCGGATAATTTTATTTCGGAAGATTTTTTTCCAATCATCCTGACAAAAAGCAGTTTTTTTTTTGCAAAAAAAAAACCTAGTATAATTGAAAAATGTTAAACCTTTTCTTCTGATTGGCTAGATTATTGTTTGCTGGTCAACTCTTATTCTAATTGGTTCGTAAAAATACCTTTGACGCTACAGACAACTCTCTCTTCAGTAATAGTAAGTACTGTTCGTCTAAGCACGCACACATGCTTTGTGAGCTTTTTGTGAGGCTTGTAGGAACTTAAAAAAATTAAATCAAGCACCCAAAAATTTGGAGGCACTTGCCGTTTTATCGTAGTTTATCTATAATATAGAACGCGCTCCGTATCGATCCAACGTCTTGTGCAAACATGGTCATTCGCCGCAAACAGCGCGCCACGCGATCCGCTTGGGCATAATAATGCCAATCATTGTCAATTTAACTAGCTCTATTTATGTTAACTTGCCCTTTGATTATCCCTAATAAGCAAAGAATATTCTTATAGCAATATACGAGGCATGATATGATTCTTAATGTACATCTGCAAAATATCTTATTTATGGTAAATTATAAACAGGTACTTAGATCAATGAAGGGTTTTCAAAGTGTCTTTAAAAAATAGATTCGTAATACGCCCGTAGATGGCGTTGTCTAAGGACATAGGTATGTAATTCAAATCAGTTAAAAATAACTTTTAAAAGTTTAAACCAAACAAAACAAAAAGTATTTGAATGACGCGTGACGAGTTTCAATTTTATTTTGAGCTTTCAATGATTAATTTGAACTTGACCTATAGACTTTTGCAAAGCGCCATCTGATAGCGGCGTTATGAAACTAGTTTTTTTTGAGATGTCAAATTTAAAACCTCTATTAAGTATACCAATATTATTGAAATTTAATTTAAACCGAAATTTATCAATTATGTCAGCCCACCTTATAAAACAAAGTAGGTACATTAACTAATGAGTGCCAGCAGCTTTACCACCACTCCTGACGAAACAAAAGAAGGGTATTATAAGTTTGATGTTCCTGTGTATATGTCTGTGGCATCGTAGCATCCAAAGGGATAAACGATTTTCGTTTATTTTTTTGGTGTCTAGATAATTTTAGCCCGAGTGTTCTTAGCCATGTTTCATAAAAATATGTTTAGCCGTTTGACAATCATTAGCTCTATTCTAGTTGATGAAGAGATCCAACTAAGTTCCTTATGTCCGATCGATTCGATGTGTGATTACATCAATAATATTGAAAGTATTAAGGTAACCATGATCTGATTTATTTATTTATTATTCAAGGTTTAATATATATATATATATATATATATATATATATATATATATATATATATATATATATTTAATATATATTAAGATGATGGGTGCAACCCAATTACAGGCAAACTCAGCATGCTTTGAGTTACAAGTTTTTTTTACTAAACTAAATAAACTGATGTAAATACTGATAGAAGATGATCAGCTCTTAATTAGTGGAAGGGATCTATAACTACCTTCCATATGTCCAATCGTTTTTAAGTTTGGTACCATATTAGTTCAATGATATTGAAAGTATATATGATAAGGTAACCATGACCTTTTGAAGATGATCAGCTCTAGTTCTAGTTTAGTTCATGAGGGGATCTGACTCGGTCAGGAGTCTTTTAAATTTTCAATATTGGTTTTCGATTCGAAATGTCACTGACCTCTTTTTTTAAAAGCTTTTATTTGACTTTCAATGTAGGTATGTTGTTCGCGTTAAATTTTGCAAACAGATTTTGTAGCTTTTAACGATTGATTTAAAATTTTCACTAGGCACACTGAACTGAAGATCTCAGTGTGCCCCAACAATACGTAGGGTAAAACGTCCTATTACCGCGGTAGTCAAAATCACGTCCTATTACCGCTCTATTTTATCTTTTGCAATTTATGATTCGTTGTTACTGTGTATGGTAATGGTGACTACATAGTGTCCAAGGGAAACTAACACGTAACTTATTACCCAGCACTCGTGCGTTTAAAATCGTTTAAAATGACTTAAATTAATTATTTTGTGTAACGTCACCGAAGCGAGAAGCTGTTTCATACAAACGCAGACTGACTCGCGGTAGAACATTAAATTTTCAGATTTCGTTTTTAGTTCAAACAAACACTTTAAGATTATGTTACTATACTCGAATACTTTTTACATTCAAGTAGTCTTAGTTAATCAAGTTGATTTCTGTTTAAAATCAAATAAAACAAGTAAATATGAGTAAACAAAAGTCCGCCGTGTTAGAAAGGCTATTTGAGGGTACCGCCTATTACGGAGGGTACCATCGGTAATAGGAAAAACGCAGTGTCGGTAATTTATAAATTTAGTGGTATAATAAATATAATTTATGAAGATTTCGTTATTTAAGTGTAATTTTCATTAGTTCTCAAGTATAAAACCAATTTTGGAGGTACATGTTTTTTAACTAGAATCCTTGTTTTTTACGCTTAAAGTTGACAGAAAAAATTAAGTTTGTTAGAATACTATAAAAGCTAACGTATGAGTTTTTATGAAGAAAAATGGTCTAATACAACGATTACTAACGATTTGAGAGTTTAATGGTAAATACAGAGTACTCTTATTTGTAAGTAATAACTTACATTACCGAAATATCTTAACATTATATTTCAGAATTAGGATATAAAAACTCATTAGATATTTTAGTAACTACCGTATTAGGCTGTAAGGAATCCTAACACGGTGTATGGAAATTACAGAGCTAATAATTTGACCGTATTATTCATAAAGATATCGTACATTTTAAAAAGCTTTACTGCAGGTCTACTTATTTGGTTTGTTGTATGGAAAATACGTGACATCCTGTCTAAATTGACATACGTCAAATAACTTAAATGCACTTTAACTTTTTATGAATAACAGGGTAAGTAAATAATTAAAAAACTTACACAAAAATGTATACTAAAGTTAGGTTTATCGTATTATCCCATCAATATAATAATTTACTACTAGATTTTACCACAACTTTGACACACCCACCATACAAAACTGATTATGATTCGTTGGTTGTTTTATTCATTAAGTATTGTATTTTGGTTTACTGTTTTGTTGTTGTTTTTATTTGTGTTCCATTTTATTGCATGTTTGTGTCAACGTTGTTGTAAAGAAATGTATCTTTTTTTTTTAACTTTCTCCGCTTAGGTAGAATTCCATTTTCCATATTTTTTTACCGTTTAACTAAATCTTCACTGACTGCACCCCGCTGATTCGCCAGTAAAATTTTTCTTCAAATATGTTTTATTTGTAAGGTTTAATTAAAATCTATTTCGTAGTTTTTACGTAAAAGCGTTACAGACATCCTTTACTTCAAACTTTGTCGTTTATAATATTAGCAGGATTATTAAAACCCTCGTCCGGGCCTTTATCGAATTAAAGTTTGAGAAAAACGAACAGCAATTGTTTTATAACGAGGTTAAGGAGGTTATCAATTCGACCTGTATGTATGTTTATATGCATGTTTGTCCGCGATTATTTCGATTTTGTCAAAACCGATTTTAACAAAAGTATTTTTAAATTCAGAAGAAGGGTTTTAGTACCTATTTTTAACCGATTTTAGAAAAGAGGAAGTTCTCAGTTTATGTTTGTATCAGTTTATTGATTAAGGTTTCGGGTACACGTCCCGGGACCTTATTAATATGTATTTTCCATCCGTCCGTCTGTCTGTCTGCCAAAGGTACTAATTTCCGTAACGGCTCGATTAATTTTAATGAAAAAATTTCACGATATTTTATTTTTCGGCCAAAGAATACTAACAAATATGAAAAACTTCAAAAAAATATGGAAATTTAGAGAAAAATGCAAAAAATGTGCCAAAATCTTCCTTTTTTGAACAATAGTCGAACCTCTACTGAGATATTGATCTGGTCAACAGACATTAAATAATGATCATTTGTAACTTCACTTAATGTAGATTAACAACAAATATTAAAAATAATGTTAATAAGCTAGCCAAATTCGCACAAATTACGCTTTTATGGGTATAACCTGCGCACATAAAAAAACGATCTCAAAATGACGGCCGTTGGATGGGCTGTCTCTCTTCTCAACTCTTCCCTCATAGTAATATACTCAAGATAGCATTCGTTCGGCCACCATTTTCAAATCGTTTCTTTATTAGCGCGGCTTATAAAAAGAAAATCGTCCCCATATTTAATTCAATCCGTTCCATTGTGCAGAGAGATGGGAGAACGTTACGATGCCGTAGATTGATTGATTGATTGATTGATTGTTGTTTTGTTATTCGCCCGTTCAGGTCAGGCAAAGGAACATAGTAGCCCATACAGCCAAATATTCATTATTCATGTTTCCTAAACTAATTATATTACTAGAAACTTCTCAGCGCGAGGCCGTTTATTAAATTAGTTATTACACAAAATATTATTAAAATATCCCCTTACTAGGAAGAACCTGTATTTATGTACAGTGCCAGTAACAATTACAGACTTTGCATACCATTTTCTGATTGCACGGAACCATGAGCACAATGTTTCATCGTGCGTGTGTTGTCATCCCATACTCCGTAATAGGCTGTGCTTACCGCCGTAATGGGCTTCAAACTTTTTTTTGCCGCCGTAATAGGAATTCCGAATTGTCAGAAAAATATTTATTTAAAATAAATTATCACTCTAAAATAAATAAAACGACAACTTAAATAGAAAATATAATTATCATGAGTGTCAAAAAAAAATTCAAATATCTGCTAACTTATTTAGAAATGCTTAATTTCTTACTCTACTTTAAAATGTTGTCAAAACGCGCCGTAATAGGGCATGTTACCCTAATAAGCTTATGTGACGTCATTAAAGATCCAAAATGGCCGAAGAATTAAGTATACTTTGGAATTCTTCATAAGTCTAGTCTAGGGTATCAAATTAAAGACCTTGCTGAGAATAATTCGATAAATAACATGACGTCACTATAAATCCAATATGACGGACTTATTAAGATGGTGAACTACGTTTTTTACAATATGGGTAACGATTGAAAGTAATTGCTGAGGATATTAGCTCAAAAGACACAGAAAACCAGTATAGTTAGCCTCATATGACCCTTAAGTAATTATTCTAAATTTCAATTCTCAACTTGTTTCGGCTGTACAGTTATGTGACTGTCAGTCAGTCAATAACCCACTAATCCACTGACAATGGCAAGATTGGAACTTACAGGAATGCAATATCAGTCAGTATTTGTTTGTGAATTTTTTGATAAATGTACTAAAATTTAATAGGCATAATGTTTTTTTAATCAGTCGAAGTGCTACTTGGATTTGGTCGTTTTTATTTCAACCTCAACTGGCAACCTATGATCTTTTCATCTGCCTTTTTATTACGAATACGGCGCTAATGCTGACAGACAGACTCTACTAGACACATTCGATAGAGATGTAGTGTAGATGTATACAGGACCCGTTTTATATAGTGTTACAAAATATTAAAAGGACATAAAAACTTAATTATAGAACTGAATATCATCAAATTCCAGTAATAAATTTTTGCGTGTAAGTGGTAAAATTCAAACAACCTCATCTATCAAAAAATTGAAGCTGAAAGGTAGGACTTATTGGTCTTTTTAAAAATATATCTGTACGCTCGTTACGTTAGTTTCATAAAAAAAAATACATAAGTAGTAAATAAATAAAACGTACGATTTACAAAACCATTAACTTGCTCTGTACAGAGAAACAAGTAAACTGTAGAGTTGATTTGTAGTTCGACAGTAGGTTGTAGTTGTGTGTCATTACAGTTATTATCTTTTTGCTGCAATCATGCCTTCAGGCTCGATTTAATTTTCTATACCTCTATAAATAAACCTAAAGCATAAATACATATTCTTCAGAAGGTACAAAAATATGCTGTTGCAAGTAACAAGCAGTAGGTTCCGCTACTTCATTTATATTTCATGGGTTCGACTGAGGGAACAATTGTTTTATATACAACATACATAGCAGACCCGCGGCGGACGGAGGCTCGAGCGAGCGCGCTGCTGCCGCCTGCCGCCTGCCGCCGCCGCCTGCCGCCTGCCGCCGCCGCCGCCGCGCCGCTGCCTGCCACTTGCTCCTGTATGTGTTGTGCTCTTTGTATTGCTGTAGCAGCCAAGAGCCATCACTCACTACCTTAAGAAGCACTAGTTTCACTTAAAAAAAAAAGAAAGTGACTACTCGTAAGGGGTATGTAACTGTTACCCCAATAAAAAAAAAGAGTATAATAAATTTATGAAATTTTGTAAATTACTTTATTATACATAACATTAACTTTTTAATAATCTTGAATCAAACATTAAATAAAAACTTTGTCTCTTTAGCATGAAAAAAGCCTCATACTGACATCATTTTAATGAATTCTTTTAAATGATTTTGTGATAGCAGCACTGCTGTTGCCCAATAGTTCTTGTGGCAAGCGGTGAGGTCACGAACCTTTTTTTGGCACTATAAGTACTTACTTGTCCTGCAAATTGTTGTGCTAGCTAAAATCCAGCTTATATAATGTGAGTTATATATCATCATCATTATCATTACATAATCTATCTATACCAATGTTATAAAGTGGAAAGATTTGTTTGTTTGTTTGTAACGAATAGGCTCCGGAAATACTGAACCGATTTGAAAAATTCTTTCACGGGTAGGAAGCTACACTATCCCCGAGTGTCATAGGCTATATTAGATTTTCAAAAAAATTAGGAATCCTTACTTAAATTCAAATAATGTAACAATATTTTTTCAGCAATATTTTTTCCGTTGTTTACATATTTTGACAGGTGGTTTGTTGTTGTTGTTTGTTTTTTTATTCGCCCATTCTGGCCAGTCAAAAGAACATAGTCTATAGAGCCAAATATTTAGTAGTATCTTATATTCTATGGCGTAACGAAGTAAGCCGGGACAGCTCGTATAAAATAAAGTCGCTTCCCGCGTCTGTCCCTATGTATGCTTAAATCTTTTTAACTATGCAACAGATTTAGATGCGGTTTTTATTAATAGATAGAGTGATTCAAGGGGAAGGTTTATAAGTATAGAATACATGAACAACATAGGTCTGGGCCTCTAGTCTCATCGCGCAAAACAGAACTATCGGATAAAAGTAGAATAAAAATTGTACGTTAATCGCAAGAAAATAAACAGTTGGTAGTCTCGTAATCAATTTTGCTATAACTATAGCAGTAGTATCGCAATAGATTGGAACTGACCAAAAAGGGTAGTCTGCTCCATACTGATAATGTTATGATAACGTTCGATTGACATTATATACGTCAATACATACATAATCTCACGCCTTTTATTCCCCGGAGTGTTAGGCAGAGGCACCAGCTTGAGAGCCGGCCCCATGTTTAGCCGAGTTTATGCTTTATTACCAACGTGACAAGGGGCCAGCTTGTCGCCGCGGTTATAACGACCACTACTGCGGCCGGGACCAACGGCTTAACGTGCCTTCCGAAGCACGGAATCATCTTACTTTTCGGACAATCAGGTGATTCAAGCCTGCAATGTCCTATCCAACCGAAAACAACCACAACATGATTTTTGTGAGAAATCAATATGTGGTGTTTTCTGCGGGGATCGAACCCACAACCTTCCGTGCCGTGGCGCAACGCGCTACGCTACTGAGCTACGGAGGCGGCTAGCGGCGGATACGTCAATATTGATTGATATTTAATGACAGTTGCACTACGAGTGTTCCACCTTCGTCTAACAAAACAGGATTTACTATTTAGGGAAAAAATCCTCGATTATTCGATAGCGTACTATTTATATTCTATTGCTATACTATTACGATCGATCAAAGTTACGAGACTCTCAATTTTTGACCCAATCATAATAGAGTAATAGTAGAATAGCAATAGAATAGAAGTTTAATCGTAAGTTTAAGAGACTAAAAGCCCAGGCGGTACGAAGTTCGCCGGGTCGCCTAGTAACTATATATAAATAACTCGGCCTGACGACTTCTTGTGTGAAGGTCTAGCTAGTGTAGTCCGCAACTTTTCAGGTCCTGAGACGTATCATGAGTTGATAAAGATTTAATTTTCAGATAATTTTATTAACTACTATAAATCTATAACCAGGCTCAATGAAACGCAGTCGAAGTTAATAAATTTGTAGAGCTTTTACGGACAAAAATAGTAGAAAAGTAAAAGTAATTATCCCCAACGCCGACGAGGCGACGAACGGCCGCGCGCGGCGCCGCCGGCGGCGGCGGGCGGCGTCGGCGGCGGCGAGCTCACCTATCACGACACCTCCTCCGATCGGTTTCAATATTTATCGAGAAATCTTTATTACGTCTTAGTTACTTAAGAACCTCGAGAAAAACAAAAAAGTTTTAACTTAAATATTTTGAATCGGTACTAAACAACTCTGAAATACTACTTACCTATAGAATTCTACGAAACCTTGGTTTTGGCTGTTTCTCTGACTCTACATTTCTATTGAACAGAGGTTTGACAAGAAGCCGGACGAAATCAAATAAAATCAATCAAATCAAAATTATTATTTAAATGTAGGATACAAGTTATCACTGTTATGTTATGTTTGTTCGCGATTATCTCGAGTTTGGCTAAACCGATTTTGATGCGGTTTTCACAGAAGTATTTGTTACATTCAGGAGAAAGTTTTAGTACCTATGTTAACCGACTTCAGAAAAGACGAAGTTTTCAGTTTGTGTACGTGTCAATTTATTGAAGGCGGTTTCCTATTTTGTAAAAAAGAAAATATTTTGCAATTAAACTTTTCCCAAAACTGCTTGTTTTTTTATAGTAGGGTAAAAAGTCCTATTACCGCGGTGGTAACTGACGAAAAAACAAAAAGGAGAAGGTTCTCAATTCGTCGCGTAATATATATTTTTATTTTTTTTTATGTATGATCACGCATAACTTTTTACTGTGTGGACCGATTTTGATAATTCCTTTTTTAATCGAGAGGGTAGACCAACCTTGAAGTTGGTCCCATAAAATTTGGAAATAAAATTCCAACCCTAAGGGTGAAAAATAGGGGTGACTTTATTGTTCACTGACAGATTGTATTGTGGTTTAAGTCTTTTTTATATGAATTTAATAATCCCAGCTGATGGACGTCCACTGCTGGACATGGGCCTCCCTCACAAATCGCCTCACCGACCGGTCGTGATCGAACCTCATCCTGTTAGTCCCTCAACCTTCACCAGGTTATGTAGCCAACTTGTGGGGTGCGACCACCCAGTGAAGGGTAATTAGTTGGGGTCAAAAAAAAATTAGCCCAAAAAAACTGAAAAGCAAAAAATTAAAACTTTTCATCAAAAAATCAAACCGCCGAAAAAACTGAAAAGCAATCAATAATAGGGAAAAATTTTCTATTAGGACTTAATTTACTCACTTCTTAAAGTAATTTTGGTTTACCAAGAAATTTTGAGTCGGTGCCACAGAATCAACGAATAAAGATCACTAAATTACCTGAAATTTAAAGAAATAACCGAAAAACGTGTGCCGCTGCACATCGCGCTTTACGTAGTTACACTAATGAATTTGTGGCGCCGACTTAAAATTTCTTGGTAAACGAAATTTACTTTAAGAAGTGAGTAAATTAAGTCCTAATAGAAAAAGTTTCCCTATTATTTAAACCTTTTCAGTTTTTTCGGCGGTTTAATTTTTTGATAAAAAGTTTTTATATATTTTGCAATTTATAATTCGGTGTGACTGTGTATGGTAAAGGTGACGACATAGTGTCCAAAGGAAACTAAAACGTAACTTCTTTTTTAGCACTCGTGCGTTTAAAATCGTTTAAAATTACTTAAATTAATTATTTTGTGTAACGTCAGCGAAGCGAGAATCTGTTTCATACAAACGCAGACTGACTCTCGGTGGAACATTGAATTTTCAAACTTCGTTATTAGTTCAAACAAACACTTTAAGATTATATAACTATATTCGAATACTTTTTACATTCAAGTAGTCTTAGTTAATTCAGTTAATTTCTGTTGAAAATCAAATAAAACAAGTAAATATGAGTAAACAAAAGTCCGCCGTGTTAGGAAGGCTTTTTGAGGGTCCCACCTATTACGGTGGGTACCATATAGGTAAAAGGAAAAACGCAGTGTCAGTAATTTTTAAATTTAGTGGTATAATAATAAATAAAATTTATGAACATTTCGTTATTTAAGTGTAATTTTCATTAGTTTTCAAGTATAAAACCAATTTTGTACATGTTTATTAACTAGAATCCTTGTTTTTGACGCTTAAAGTTGACTGTAAAATTTAAGTTTGTTAGACTACTGTTCAACCTAACGTGTGAGTTTTAATGAAGAAAAATAATCTAATACAACGATTACTAACGATTTAAGAGTATTATGATAAAGTCAGAGTGCTCTTATTTGCAAGTAATTACTTACATTACCGAAATATCCTAACATTATATTTCAGAAATAAGACAAAAAAACTCATTAGATATTTTAGTACCTACCGTATTAGGCTGTAAGGAATCCTAACACGGTGTATGGAAATTACAGAGCTAATAATTTAAGTAAATAGTTGAAAAACTTACACAAAAATGTATACTAAGGTTAAGTTTATCGTATTTTCCCATTAATGTAATAATAATTTACTACTAGATTTTACCGCAACTTTGACACACCACACAAAACTGATTATGATTCGTTGGTTGTTTTATTTACTATTGTATTTTGGTTACTGTTTTGTTGTTGTTTTTTTTGTTGTTTCATCCATTTTATTGTATGTTTGTGTCAAAGTTGTTGTAAAAAATGTATCTTCCTTTTTTTTTAAACTTTCTCCGCTTTTAAACTTTAAACGTTTTTTGGGAGGGGGAGGCCTTTGCCCAGCTGTGGGACACATAAAAGGCTAACAAAAAAAAAACGTTTTTTTGAAATGCACTGAATAATTTAACTGTATGGGCCTAGGGCTGTATGTATTAGGGCCTTTCTCTACAACTGGAAACTCGTCCATACAAAGTTGTCAGACTCATTTTTTTTTTGAAAATTAAGAAATTTTGAATGCTAGAGAGTTAGATACAAAAAAACCATTGTTAATTTCTCTTATTTTTCGAGTTATAGGCGATTTTGTGGAAAAATGCGACAGAGGACTGTTTTGCCACCCAGAAGACTGTTTTTTCCTAACAAATTATTGTTTTTTCTACCCAGAAAACTGCTTTTGCTAATGTTTTTTAAAGTAATAAATTTTTGTCAAATTTTTAAAGCACAATATTTATCAAATATTATCAAATAATTTTTTTTTTAGAACATACTGTAGTATGACATACAGAATCTGAATACTTACAATATTATTAGGAACAATCTAGCAAGCCTAGCTCTTTAAGTAACAATTATAAATATTTTATTTAAAATTATATATTACAAAAACATAATATTTTTTACTTCTTCATGCGAACCTATTTCTCAAATAAAAATATTTAAGAAAATTAGAACTCGCCTATAAAAAGCAATTTAAATTTTTTAATTGTGATTGTGAGCTTAGCAGCTTAATGAGCTTTGTCATCTCAGCCGAAATAAGCCACTGTTGGACATAGGCCTAGGCCCCTCTAACCTGTTCTGAGAGACCCGCATCTAGTGTAATATCGCAGTCTTTACCAGGTCTTCTGACCACCTGATAGTTTTCTGCCAACTCTGCAACTTCCGGTGTCCGGTCACCACTCGGGAACTTTTCGCCCCCAAAAGAACTAAAGTCACCGACATACCCCAAAGATTGCAAAACTTAGGTGACAAAAAGTTTCGCAATTTTGCTACTAAGTTTAAAAAATTTTGGGGTTATGGCGGTGACTGTAGTACTTCTGCGGATAGCATAATTTCTGATTCGATCATGCAGCCCCAAGCATAGCCCTTTTCATTGCTCTTTAAGTGACCATGATCTATCTCATTAGACCCATAAGCTAGCGACCATGTATCGGTTCGTAAGTAATCACTGGCAACGCACATTGTTCATAGACTTTCGTCTTAAGACACAGTTGTTAAATGGACAAGAAGATGTAGAAAAGCTTCCTGAATGCTGCCCATCCAAGTTTGATTAGACGATTGACCTCTTTCTCGAAGTTAAGCCGACCTTGTTGAACTGTTAGTATACTAATATTGTCTCCGATCTTGACTGGACTTGGTCTAACATGAGCGTTGAACATGGTTTTTTTTTTTGTACATGAATTCTTCGACAACTTCGAGTGTATATTCTCCAATCTTGACTGGAGTTGGTCTAACATGGCCGGTGAATGTTTTGTCCATGGGTAGATTCAGGCAGGCTGAAAAGCATAATAGTAAAGGACAAAGACCTTAAATAAAACAGTCCTCTGTCGGGTAGAACAGTCCTCTGTAACATAAAATTCCAGAGGACTGGTGCACAGAGGACTGTTATTTTTACGTAAAAATGTCGTAGCGCAAAATAATATGAAATATTATTTAATAACACAAAAGCAGCTTTAAATGATCAGTATGAGTAATTTTTGTGTAAAATTAATATAATTTAAGCACTTAAAACACAATTAAATATACATTCCAGAGGAATGTTCATACAACCTGTCCGGACGCCTGGCTCTCTTATATATGCTGAGTTAAAGCTGAACAAAAAGGCTCACGCAAACTTTACACTGTTAACGTTACGATTCACCCCAAATGTAACCACACGATAATACTAAATAAGTTTGTAGCGCGGTGGTCAAAATGAAACAGAGGACTGTTCGAATTTTTTTTGGACAAAATTCGATTGCCAGTTTTTAGTATTAAAAAATACTCTAAAATATAAATTGATTTTTATTTACATGAATTCAGTATGCTTTATGTTTATGGTATAGTAGGTATTAAAATTTTCAATATAATAAGAAAATATTCATCTGAATTCGAATTGATCCGGAAATAGGACATAACAGAGGACTGTTTTTAGTGGTGTTTAGACCGAATTTATAAAATAATTAAAAAGTTTTATTATTAAATATGCTTGGCCTCTTATAAAAAAGGTTGTACTTTAAGTATTTAAATATAAAAAATGATACAATTATAAAGCCAAAAAAGTAAAAAATTTGCTTGGACCACAATTTTCCAGTTATTTGAGAAAGGCCCATTAAATAAAATAAAATAAATTACAAATGCCAGCACACTATCGTACGTAATGAACAAGGACGGAAGAGAGAGATGGCAGGCGACACATCTGTCACCTGTCATTTTTAAAATAAAAAGTATCAACAAATGTCGCCATAACAAAAAAATTAGTAAACAACTAAAATCTATTAATTTTCATATGTTCAGAAACATTCTGAACACCGCAGATTGATTGATTGATTGTTGTTTTGTAATTAGCCCGTTCAGGTCAGGCTATGGAACATAGTGGTCCATAAAGACAAATAATCATTATTCGTGTATCATAACCTACTTATTTTACCGGAAACATCTTAGCGCGAGGCGGCTGTTTATTAAATAATTGATACACATTATCAAAATAGCCCCTTACTAGGAAGAACCTGTATTTATGTACAGTGCCCGTAATAATTACAGCCATTGCATACCATTTTCTGGTTGCACGGAACCATGAGCAAAATGTTTCATCGTTAGTGTGTTGTCATCCCATACTTCGTAATAGGCTGTGCTTCCCGCCGTAATGGGCTTCAAATTTTTTTATGCCGCCGTAATAGGAATTCTGAATTGTCAGAAAAAATATTTATTTAAAATTAATAATCACTCTAAAATAAATAAAACGACAACTGAAATAGAAAATATTTATCATGAGTGTCAAAAAAAATTCAAATCTGCTTAAATATATAGAAATTCTTAATTTCTTACCCTACTTTAAAATGTTGTCAAAACGCACCGTAATAGGGGATGTAACCCTAGAATGTTTTTTTCAGGCTCAGCTAAAGTTCTACAGTGATTCAAGCAAAGTGCTTTATCTAAATACAAACAAACTAAAAGAACTGTATGGATAATTAAATCTAAACACAACAGGAATAATCAAAGCGGATCAGTTGAAACGGGTAATGGGTGCCTTGAATAATGTAATAAAGCCGGCTTATCAGGAAATCTCATAGAATTTCAAAGTGCGTTGCAAGCTAGCGAGCCTAACTCTAGGTAGGTAATGCACATTCTATCTTCAGCACTGGGTTGCTAGCCCTTCAGCGGCAAGAGCAAGCGTCTGTCATGATCCGGCAGCTTGGCGGGGCGGCGGCGGCGCGATGAGCTCCTTGTGACATTTGATCCGGCGCATTACCCCGATGATGCGTAATGTGTCCTGATCAGAAACGCGTCTAACTGAACATATTGCTAATGTATTGATAATCATCAAACACATTGCGTCAGCAGGATTATTTTCTACTCACTAACAAGGTGGTACGATCTGTCACAAATACCTACTGCTATTGAATTTTTTTAGAAAGCCGACTTAGGAAGAAAATCTTTGTAAGTGTTACTTATGTTCGCTTTTAAGTATTTCCTGAAAACAGATTTCGCTAATGGAAATATAGCTAGCCAAAGGTATTACTTATCTAAGATCCTAGCTATACCTGATACAAATTTCAGCAATATCCGTTTTGGAGATTACGCGTAAAGGAACAAAGGCGTTTATCCATTCTCACAAAAATTTGCGTTTTATTGTGGTTCATAGCACTTTTTGATAAATGCTTACCCAAATTAAAAATAATCATGATTTAAAAGCACATTTATCTCACCAGGGCAGCGGTGGCGATCCCCAATCCCCTCACACGGGCCAACGAGTTTAAAATTACAAATTATAATGTTTGTCATATTAGTCGGGCGGGACGGGTCGCCGCCGCCGCCGCCGCCACCGTCGCTTGGCAATCACAATGAGACGCACGGGGCCGCGGCGCGGCGGCGGCGGCGGCGGCGCGGCGGCACGGGGCACTTCACGCTCGCGCTCTCGAATTACTGCACAGCCAGTGCACAACTCAACCCGCCTGTAATGGATTGTTTAGGGTGCAAAAGAAACTTTTGTTCCCACGATCAATTGATTCATTTGTTTTTTAGGGGATGCTCCACTTAACACGATATAACAATTTTAACTTTAAGTTTAAAAGTAACAAATTAGATTATTAATCTAACTAACCTGATTGCGTAAGTATTTTTTTTAATTAACAGAATGGTCCTAATTGAAATAAAATACTTATTTAATACGGCCAAATAGATTTTAATGTCGTTTGAGATCATTTGCCACTAGTTTTGCTTAAAATATACAAATGCATTTGTGAATCAGTAATTATTTACCCTGTTATTCATAAAAAGTTAAAGAGCATTTTAGTTATTTGACGTATGTCAATTTAGACTAGATGTCACGTATTTACCATACAACAAACCAGAGAAGTTGACCTGCAGTAAAGCTACTTAAAATCTACTGTATCTTTATGAATAAGACGGTTACTGTATAACTGTCTGGGGGGGTGCAGCTAAAACCCATATGATGTCTGCGGAGAGAGCTCAGAGGGGTCTTTTAAAGGTTCTACTTGGCAAAAGAAAGAGATATGCTACTATAGATGTGTACAAAGATACCAATGTCCTTCCTTACCGTACGTCAATTGTATATTATGAGATCAGCACTAAGTTTTCACAAAAAGTTCATCAATTCGGAAGCGTTCCTAACTGCAAGATATAAACGAATCTAATAAGCCCATCTTCCAAGCGTCAAAACTAGTTGTGCAAAAAGACAATCCACGTTCCTCCACCCATTCCTTTATAACAAAGTGGTTTTGTTTCCTACTATTGACGTCAACTCAAGTATTTATCTTTTAAAAAAATCCCTAATCGCTTCTCTACTCCTGCTCAACTACGATACTACGGAAAATCTTATAGTGACTTTATCCTAAATTATATTTATTGATGTCCTTCTATCTAACGTGCTACAGTATGCGTGAGTAAACGTATACTCTTTGTTGCATGAGTTACCTCTTTAATTATTTATTTATTTTGCATGTTTAACATAATAATAACAATATTTTTGTTTTTTTGTAAAGATTAAATTTTCAATTGCATTGATTACTAACAAATATTTTGTGAACTAATCCGTTCGCACGTAAAATCGCTGGTCGCTTGTACACTTTTCATGGCAATCGATTATTGATGCCCCGCGATACAGGCTTGCCTAGTGTGGGGAATCTTTAAAATCTACCTGCAATATACCAATTTATCTGTAATAATTTGAATCTGTAAACTGTGTTTTTATAGTAAATAAATTATTATTATTATTCTTATTATTAGTTCCATTGGCCAGTTCCATGATGGAACTACTGATATTTTTTATCACTAGTTCCATTATGTACTTAAAAATAATAATTAAAAAATCTAAGTATAATTTATTTGAATATTGCTTTTACCTTATGGCACTTGGGGAATATGCAGGGTCTACTGTTTTATTAACGCTTGTTACATTATTTTTGAGTGGAACTATGGTGGAAATAGTGATAATAAAAATTATCAGTAGTTCCATCATGGAATTGGCCAATGGAACTAGTGGCAATGATCTGTAAAAGTAAAGTAAAAGTAAAAGTAAATTTATTTGTCAAAAACACGAGTAATTTACAAATAAGATGAAAAAAATAAATAAAAATGTCCTTCATGTTTTGCCCGTTTGGAGCATACAAATATTGCTTATAAAAGCTAATAAAGAAAATACAGAATAAAAAAAAAAAAAAAAAAATTACAAATGGCCAAAACTAAATACATATTATGTCAAAATTAAGTACATATACTGTCAAATTTCGATGTCATACAAAATATTAAATAACATTGCATTAGAATAATAAAAAATAATTAAAATTTGTCAGATAAAAAGTCCGTAACACTATAGTAACATTTACCTATCAACATTTTTTTAAGGCTATTTGCCAATAAAGATACTTTAAGGTCCTTTATTGTTGCTGGTATCTTATTATAAATTAACGGAGCCATGAAAAATATGCTTTTTTTCATAAGGGCTGTCTTACATGTCTCTAAACATAACCGATTTCTATCTCTTTGCAATCTTTTTCGAACTACTTCTGCTTTACAAAATAGATGCTGATTATTCTTTACAAACAACGCTACTTCATAGATTTAGAGTGACGGTAAGGTTAGTATTTTATGCTCTATAAAATAAGGTCTGCAGCTGTCATCGATTCTTAAACCAAACATTGATCTTATGCACATTTTTTTGAGTTTTAAAAGCTATGTCTTTATTTGTAGAGTTACCCCAAAAAATTAGTCCATATCTAAGTATGGAAGCTACTAATCCGTGATACGCTGACAGCAAAGTTTTATTATCAACGACTCGGGATAGCTTGTATAATGCAAATGACCTTGAGCATAGTTTTTTACAAAGTTCGTCTACATGGGGTTTCCAGGTTATTGCTTTGTCAATAATAACGCCTAAAAATTTTGTACATTCTGCTTCACTAATTGTTGTATTATAATACTCAACTGCAATTGGTTTTTTAACTGTTCGTTGCGAAAAATGCATTACTTTCGTTTTTTCTAAATTTGCTTTTAAATTATTTATTTTCATCCAGTCAACTATAGCCATTAGTGTAACATTTATATTACTCTCATATGTATTGATACCTTTACATTGTATTATGACTGTGCTATCATCTGCAAACAATGACATTGGGTGTTCTACTGCATTTGGAAGATCATTAATGTATAGCAAGAATAGCAGAGGGCCCATCACACTACCCTGCGGAACACCATAACTCGTAGCTCGTTCATTTGATCTATAATTAATCTCAGTTTTTGTTTTAATGTCAACTCGTGATATTACTGTATATTGTTTTCTGTTTTCCAAGTACGATTTTATTAAGTCATGAATATTGCCTCTAATGCCGTAAGAATCCAGTTTATTTAATAATATCCTGTGATCAACGTAATCAAAGGCTTGTGTCATGTCCATATAAATAGAACACACCTGATTTCTGTTTTTAAGTAGTTTTAAATTCATTTACTGACTTATTTAAAAGTAGTTTTTTTTAATAAGTAGGTAATCTATTTAGGATTGTCAGCGTTACACACTTAATTTTAGAGTACGATAATATCTTCTACGAGGTAATGCTATATATACCTACGAGAGAACGACACTCCACCAACCTGAAAGTTCTCAAATGAGTAAAAGGTGAATGAACACCACGAATTGTTTAAAAAGACGCATGTTGCACACACAGTAGCGGCGAGCGGGGCAGTGAAGTAGAGAAGGAGAGCGTCTTGACGGGCTGGAACCACTCATAAATTATTTAAAGTAATCCGGAAAATTCCCTGTCCGCGGCTGCTGGTGGAGGCCCCATGACTATTTGATGCGCTTGACGTTTCGCGTCTTATTCGAATTAAGGGCTTACCTCCTTGACGTAGTTTTAAGGCATGTATGTCCGAGGAAGGTCCGAGGTTTGCTTAAAAAGGCGAGCTGCGAGGTCGAGGTCAAACTTCAATTATTTTAAAACGACTTTTAAGGTAAATTTAAAAACATTAATGGCGAATATAAGCAAAAATATAAATGATAAACTGGGGATTATCAGATATTCATGTTTGTCGTAGAAACATCTACCTAAAACCACAGGAATCCCCAAAATTAGATTTAATGTGACCTCTTCAATACCCTAGTTTTCCCGGACTAGTATGTGGTTTTGCTATTTTGCCTACTGGACTCAAAACCATACAACAAATACTCACATACACATCTGATAACGGCTCGCATTCAGGAAGCATTCAGGTTATTCTATCTTCCGTGCAGCGTTCTACTTTGTCTATGGATTTCCCTAAACAAGCGAACGGGATTGAGCGTGGCGGATCGTAATAGAATAGAAGTTTAATCGTAACGATATACTTCTATTACGATTCTATTACGATGGGGTCAAGACATGCGATTCTCGAAAATTTGATAGTATCTTCATTCTACTAGTCTTACAGGATCAAAGTTACGAGACTCGCAATTTTTTACCCAATCGTAATAGGCTAATAATAGAATAGAAGTTTAATCGTAAGTTTAAGAGACTAAGGCCCCTGAAATAATTATTGCGAAAACTAATACCAACGGTCAATAGTACGGTGATTTAAATTGCTAGGTAGTTTCGTTTTAATAAGCACAGTGGCGGTGTAGGGCGTGGACTGTATAATGAAACTTCTATCTTCTGGTTCTCAGCTTTTATTCTTCCTTTGCAACCTTTGATCTTTTCCTTGAGAGCTTTACTTGTTGTCTGACAATTTTGCGGCGTCTGAGCCGGCTTATATGCTCGGATTTCACTACCCCTTCCACCGGAATTAGGCGCACAACTTGCGATAACCTTTGGACTTGTTCGTCCCTTTCTAACTTATGCCTCTGTCCCTGTCGCAGGTTTGTCATGCGCGGCATGCGTGATCCGTGCGCATGCGACACGCCACCTGCCGGGGACCGCGAGCCTCGTATGCGTCTACTTCATTGGCTGGTTTGCCTTCTTATCGCGTCTACGAGGCTCGCGTAAACTGTGCGCCCCATACGGCATTACTTTTTCCCTATTTTAATCTTTATTTACAGCTTAACCTACTATTTACATGCTTCAGAGGTAGCGAAATCCCTAACCTAAGATTAAACTAAGCTAACTAAATGTTCTTAACCTAGGGGCACTAATCTATTCTACCTAGGCTATAGCTAACTTAATCTAACCGCGTAGAAAGCTGAAAATTGGCACGTTGGTTCCTTGGGGAGTGTAGGTGAGCACTAAGAAGGGATTTCTCGAAATTCCCACGGGAACGGGAAAAAACGGGAATTTTGTGTTTATGAGAAATCTGCGCGGGAAACACCGCGGGGCAGCCTCTAGTGTAGGTATAGGAAAGAAATATCTTGAACCTTGAACCCTACTTGTACCTATACATTTTAAGTGAGATGTTTTCTACTAAATAATATATTATGTAAATAACATTAGTTCAATTTTCGAAGAAATAAATTTAGACGAAATTTTCAGTTTATCTCAATACTTACATAGCGACATGCATCGGGTAAATACCTTTAACATACTTACATAAAAGTTGTAGGTACATGTATCGTGGCATTCACAGTTGCACGACCGAGGGCGTGCCCTAAGAACCTTAGGAGACGTCCATCACGGTTCTACATGACGGCCGGAACGTTCTTAGTATTCGGTACGTCGAAGTGGATGAACGGAACCCTTATGTATCACTCGCCTGTCTGTCCGTCAGTCTGTCACGGGGACTTTTCAGGAAATATAAGATACTAGCTTTTGCCCGCAGCTTCGCACGCGCTTTTTATTAAAAACGTTAATTACTGGTTGACTACTCAGGAATTTGGAGACATTATTGCTAATCGCACCCATACCTCCTAAAAATATCTAAGTAACTATTTACAATAGTATTTTTTTGTTTATTTTAGTTTCCGTGAATTCCTTTCAACACTCCACCATTCAGTCACTGAAACTTGTATTCCTAGCATTTCTAATAGCTGGTTGGGTGGGTTATAGCACGCCCCACCCATTGAAGAACCCGTTTTCCGGTAATTCCCGATCCCATGGAAATTTAGTTAATTTCTTTCTTTCAAGATCCTTACACCAAATTAAACGTCGATAGATTTAAGGAAGTCGATTTTTCATTCTCACAAAAAAAAGTCTCCTACTTCCCTTTCCCGTGGAAATTTTGTTAATTCCTTTCTTTCAACACTCCTAAATTCACTGAGGAATCTGTACACCAAATTTTACGTCGATACACTTAATGATGTTGATTTTTAATTTTCACAAAGAAAGTCTCGTAATTCCCATTCCCATGGGAATTTTTTAAATTCATTTCTTTCAACTCTATTAAATTCCCTGAGGAACCTGTACACCAAATTTCTCGCCGATACACTCAATGCGATTTTTCATACTAAGTAAGAAGTCCCATAATTCCCGTTCCTGAAGGAATTTCGCGAAATCCTTTCTTAGTGCTCACCTACACTCCCTAAAGAACTTACATGCCAATTTTCAGATTTATACGCCCAGCAGTTTCGGCTCTGCGTTGTCTGTCAGTCAGTCAGTCAGTCAGTCAGTAACGGAAGAGTTTTATATATATTGATAGAAACTTGGAGTTAACCTACCTACGCTTATTTGTCGTTATTTCATACCCGTGGAACGATTGCCTACCCTCAAACGCATTTAAATTATGCACAGTTTATGTGCGCACGACGCGATGAGGTTTAAATAAAAAAAAATCTAGGAAAAAAAAATTCAATCGGGTGAGTTCTGTTAGAAAAGGCTCTCATCAAAAACAATATTTTCAAAACAGCGATTAAATCAACGTAAACACCGACTCTGCGTCGGAAGACTCTGTACAATTAAATAGCAAGTTATTAAGTACGAATAAGTAGTTAGAGATAAGATTTATCTTTGGCATCGAAGAACTGGTCAATAATCTCAGTACATAATCTATATAACTGTTCTTAACAATTAGAAATACCTAAGGAGGATAAGGAGCTTATGCAAATAAATATCGATGTAAATGTATTTCAATCGCTCTTGACTTTCTATTAGCCATGACGGGACGTGTTAGGGTTGCATTAATTACCAGTGACCAGTACAGCACTGTGACAAGTACTTCGTCTGCCATGCGACGCCCAGAGGCTTTCAAGTTTTTTCGTTGAACCTTGTTATTTGAGCTTATTCGACAAAGCTGAAACATGCAAATTAATACGTATACAGATAATTATTATAAATTTTTAATGTGACACCTGTGTCGTCAATTTGCGCTTCGATTTCGACTCGCCTCTAGTATTCAACCGGATGCTTTTTGTTGCAGAGTCGCATACTGGAAGACGCCTCTCTGATGTGCAACTCCTGGTCGCCGCGGCATAATGTAAGTTGCATGAAATCTTACAACGACTTTTTGTACGATGCAAACTGGGTCTTAAAAATCGGAATTGTAAAATTGAGCAGTGTGGCCTGTACGCTGTGCGTGTGCAACCTTGATGAATAGAATCTCCTTATCATCCAATACTTAATGGCCAAGTTTCAAGCCAAGTGTCAGTCAACGCGCAATGTAGGTTTTTGTTGTGGTAATTTTAAAACAACTAAACTAATCGTAGGTCTACTGGGCATTTCTACGGACGGGCAAAATTCAGTGGCAATTCGAAAATAAAATATACGCCAATGAAGTAGGCTGCTCAAATTATTTCAGCCACAACTATGTATGGGTACGCAGTTGGAGAGCTTAGAAACATTTCTGAAAATTTAATATAAATACCAGAAAAAAAATCCGAAAGTCATAAAACCTGACATCGGTGGGGTGTCCTGTTGCCGAAATTCATGAAAGAGTCACTTGTTACAAAGTAATGAAGTGATATTTGATTAATTTATATATATTCACGCCATGGCGATGAGTATATTGAGGCTGTAGTTACCATGAAAAACCAATAACTTCTATATTTTTTATAATACACCAATCTGAATGAGCGTCCTGGAATTCTCCCTGATTTCGGTGGTATTTACAAATCATCACCCACAACCATAGTGGTTAATTTTTCGAACTATCTGAAGTACTCTGCAGCTTGATTCAGTCATGGCCTACACGCCGCGAGCCTGAAATCCGTGCCCCGCCGACATTTCAGTAATTATTTTCAGGATAATTGTGACACGCGGTGGTTTTGGGTACCCCTCAGTCCTGAATTCGGTGTAGGTTATTTTTTTCTAACCTTCAGAAATAGTTAACTTTCAACTAGTGCCATGCACTCGCCATTGGGTTGGTATTATTTGATGTACAGATGATTGTTATGCTGTAATTTAATTCCGAGTTAAATTTTTATTTGTACTCTTTTGTGATTTCGCTGATTTTGATATCGGTGGTTTTCGGTGGATTTTTAAACACCGAAGTCAAAAAAACATCCACCAAAATCAGATTTTTACTTTGAACGCGTGCTAAAATAGCTTATATTTCACATTTTTGTCATAAAAATACTTATTCGTTGTATATAATCATTGATTGTACACAAAATGCATTTAACTTCGTACCATTTTTGTTTTTTATTTCTCTGACTTAATTTTTTCGGAGGGTAGTATTGAAAACCGGCATAGCGCTGTACCGAGTTGAGTCAGGGGGGTTTTACTATTATTATTTTACCCGGCGAACTTTGTAACGTCTAAAATATTTCTATGTTATGCATGTACCTTCTTTATACCTTCCTCTTGAATAACTCTATCTATAAAAAAAACTTGATGCGTTTTTTATCCGTTGAGTAGTTTAACTATTTAAGCATACTTACAGAAGCTTCCTGCTCCAGCGACTTTGTGTTATAATATGTACTGAATTTATGTATACCAAAGTTTGCATTTGAATCAACAAAAAAAAAAGTAAATTATCGTTATTGTTATTATCCCGTTGTCTGTGAGTGTCCGCCACTGCCGACCAAAATGGCGGACACTCACAGACAACGGTTTTACTTATACAATGTTTAAAATAAATACCTAAAAGTTGAATATTTATTAACAACACAAGATATTTTTAAACTTATTAACTTAAATAAACTTAATAAATATTTACAAAACTAAAATGGCCTCAAAATCGCTGCCACCGGAAGGTACGGTGCCTAGCAGGCTGGCTGCGTTACCCCTCTGAATGGCCAGACGTAAAAGTTATTCTTATTATTATGACTAATGCAATTTATTAAACTTTAATTTGGTACGAGAGTGTACTTATTTATTATTGAGTATTTAATAACAGTAAAGTTAATACAAAATTAAGGTAAATATTTTCAGATATACTTTAAATTATTTTTAAAAATTTTAATTCTTAAAGCTCTTCTTGGAAATATCCAGAGTTCAAAGTAGTATCCGAAAAATCTGTCACCAAATGACAAAAAATATGAAACACGCAAATGTTTCAATGAGCGCTCCTTACTACTACAACTAAATACTGTGTAAATAAAAATTAATATAAAATTTCGATGATAAATTGTATGGGATTGTGCTTTCGGTGGATAGATTTCTGATTTCAGTGGCAAAATTGTGATTCGGTGGGTAATTTTTCTGATTTCGATGGAGACAAAATATTCGAGGTCAGTTTTTTTGGAAACTGTTATCTTTTGAAGTGGGCCAAATCAATATTTGAATACAGAATAAGCTCTTTTGCATGGTTTTTAATTATGAAGTCTCTAGGTCAAAATAAAAAAAATGCCACCGAAGTCAGACAAATCTGTTCACTTTGTAGAAATGCTCTACTGCTACGCCACTCAAAAGCGACTACGCGCCAGCTACGGCGTAGTCACTATTATACTATTTTTACGTGTAGTGGGAAGGGTAAGATAGTTACATAGTACAACGGAAATAAACCTATTGTTTCATCGTTTCATTCCGAAGATTTTCAGGGAATTGAAATTATTTACAAAGCTGACATATTTAACTCAATAATGACCCTGTTTAGAAAATGTAAATTAAGTGTAAATTATTAGGTTTTTTTTTGGAATCTATATATATGTCGTAGTAAGATTTGATAATTAGGTTTATTTCAAAAAAACTAGGGATTTTGCGAAAACCCGGATAATTTGATATAAGCATTACTTTTTGTTCAATCATCCTGACATAAAGCAGTTTTTTTGCAAAAAAAACTAGTATAATTAAAAACTTTGAAACCTTCCTTTACTCTGATTGGCTGGATTATTGCTTGCTGGTAAACTCTTATTCTGATTGGTTCTCTTAAGCGTCAAAGGATATTTTAACGAACCAATCAGGATAAGAGTTTACCAGCAAGCAATAATCCAGCCAATCAGAGTAAAGGAAGGTTTCAAGGTTTTCAATTATACTAGGTTTTTTGCAAAAAAAACTGCTTTATGTCAGGATGATTGAAAAAAAAGTAATGCTTATATCAAATTATCCGTGTTTTCGCAAAATCTTTAGTTTTTTTGCAAAAAACCTAATTATCAAATCTTACTACGACATATATAAAATCAAAATACCACTGATCTACTCACTCACTCACTCATTCATCATCGCCCAGCCGAAACCGCTGAAGATAGAAAGATGAAATTTAGACAGTAGCTTCTACACTACTGGGTTTAGATTGTTGAAATTTAGACTGTGTTTTTTTTTTGTATCACCAACATCATAAATGATTTAGTTTTTTTATTATTTTGCCCCTGAGGACTTATACAGGGTGAAATATGTTTTTTGCTAAAATCTTAACTAATGACACTAGAGATTTAAAATTTCCAAAATAAGCTCCCCTTATAATATTACAACATGAAATATGATATCAAAACTGCGTTTATTAGTCCTGAAAGCTTATTTACAGGGTTTTAAAGTTTGTATGAAAAACCGAAACCGCTCATTATTTTTCTTAGAAATTGAAGCGGTCGATGTTTCTAGATTGTTGGGGGCGCTAATTACGAAAAAAACAGGACACCGTATACAGGATGTAACGTCTGGATTTAGAAAGTTGAAATTTACACTGTAGATTCTCTTTGATTCGAAATGGGTGATGTTTCGTGATTGTTGGGGGCACTAATTACGAAAAACAAACGGGACGCCGTATACCGGGTGTAACGTCTGGATTTAGAAAGCTGAAATTTACACTGTTGATTCTCTTTGATTCGAAATGGGTGATGTTTCTAGATTGTAGGGGACGCTAATTACGAAAAACAAACGGGTCGCTGTATACAGGATGTAACAGTGTGTACGAAACTCCTAAACGTCTGGATTCAGAATGTTGAAATTTAAGTAGTTTTTATTTTAGCCCCTGAGTTCTTAAGTTCTTATACAGGGTAAAACAAGATTATCGCTAAAATCTAAACTATTGACACTAGAAACTTGAAATTTTGAAAATAACTTCCTGTTAATATTTAAACATCAAATAAATGAAAATGAAAATTATTTATTTGCAAGGAATATGGTATACAAAGATGGAATTTTACACGTAAAATATATATATTATAAAGTATGTCTCACACACTCCGCCAAACATTTGACAAGCAAATAATTGTATATGTAAGTACTTAAAATTAGTTATTTTTGACATGCATATTATTTTATTTACAACTTAATATCTAAATTTATATGGAAAATTTAAAGGTAAGTAAGTATCTTATTTCAAACGCAAGTTAAGGTACTCTTGTATTTTATAAAAGCAGTTTTCGGACAACCATTCGTATAATTTTTTTTTAATCATATTAAATGGTAAGCCATGCAAAAAGTCTGGTAAATTATTATACAAAGCAATAACCATACGATAACTGTTTTTTGAACATAATGCAGTTCTACAATAAGGAGTTCTGAGTCTGTCTCTATGTCTACTGTCTTTATCGAATTGAATGAATAGATATGTGTGTTGTTTGGCACATACACAATACTCGTAGATGTATAGGCACGTGATTGTCAGTATCTTTTGCTGAATGAAATATGGCCGGCAAGAGTCTAAAGGACCAATGCCACACATGGAGCGCACACAATGTTTTTGGGCAATGAACAACCTCTCTATGTCGACTGAATTTCCCCAGAGCACAAGTCCATATCTAATATTGCTGACTACATATATGCATGATAGGCTGTAAAAGCAGTTTTTATGCCTGACGTAATAGTCAGCCTGTACAATTGATGAACAAATTGACTTATTTTTTTACACACTTTTTCCACATGTGATTTCCAGTTTAGTTGATAGTCAATATTTATTCCTAAAAAGTTTATTGAGTCAGATTCTTTAATAGGTTCACTAGGCACTTCATGGTAAAGTCAGAGTGGTCTTATTTGCAAGTAATAACTTACATTACTAAAAAATATACGCGACGAATTGAGAACCTCCTCCTTTTTGTTTTTTCGTCGGTTAAAAATATCTTAACTTTATATTTCAGAATTAGGATATAAAAGCTCATTAGATATTTTTGTGCCTACCGTATTAGGCTATAAGGAATTCTAACACGGTGTATGGAAACTACAGAGCTAATAATTTAAGTAAATAATTGAAAATCTTACACAAAAATTTATACTAAGGGTATGTTTATCCTACTTTCCCATCAATGTTATAATTATTTACTTCTAGATTTTACCGCAACTTTGATACACCATACAAAACTGATTATTATAAGTTTGTTGTTTTATTTATTATAGTTGATAACGATCCACAAATAAGACATAGTTTGTGTTATCAGGGCGAGCTGTTCGGCGGGCTGAACGACGGGCTGCTGAGCCGCGCGGAGGCGCTGGCGGCCGCCGACATGAACAAGCACCCGCCGCCGCCGGCCGGCCCGCCGCTGCCGCAGCTGAAGCACGACATGGTCTACCACCACGGCGTCGGCGTCGGCGTGGGGGGGCCGCCGCCGCACAACGCGAGACCGCATCAGGTAGATCGATACCCAAATATAGCTATTTTATAGGCTGTCATGCGCCACCTACACCGCCTGTGCAATGTGCATGTAACGCACTATTTATAGCGGGTTATCTCTTCTTTAAATTAAAAATAGAAGGTACAAGTTTACACAATAGGTCATCATTATTTAATTAAGTAATTTTGGTAATAAATTAGTTGTTTATGTGATTGGTACATAATATGAAGCATTAATGTGTAATAAATAAATAATGATAATAATAAATACACGAGTGTGATTTTATGAAACGAGCCGAAGCGAGTTACATAATAAGATCACAGGAGTTATTTAATGCCAAATAATGTACAGATGCAAACATAACTTTATCTAGATGCATATCATAAGTTTTCTACAATATGTTCAAAAACGATAAAATAACAAATAACCCACGACAACAATGCATAACTTTTTTGATCTTGAGAAATTCGTTCGAAACAAATGACTGACATTCAAAGTTTATTTTTTCACAAAAAATCTAGACTTGAGTAGATTTCTATTCTCAAATCGATGTAATAATTCGAGATTCAAAAAAATTTAGGAGCAAGAATTTCACATCGAATGAAATTTCAATTTGACACAGTTGATAGTCAAAATCAAACATTATACTTTTTTTTTCTAAGAAGTGTTCTAAATTTGAACGTAATTAAAGTTTGATTATCGATAAAGTAAAGTAAAAATTAAGATGCATCCACTGAAACAGTTTCTTATTTTTAATATAGGCTATTAACTTATCGTTTCTGATCACATTGTAGGAAAGTTATGACATGGATGTAGATAAACTTATATACTATACCTACTTACATAGTTTGAAAACCTAAAAACACGCTTATTCTTTTTTCTCACCCTTCTATTCTTCATTGTTTTAACTAATTGTCATTGATTCCACAATTATGCAGAATGTTTAAATTAAATCTGATTGCTTTAAGTGGGACAAAATCGAGCCAAAACGAATCAGACCTAAACAACATACACGTGAAACTAATTTGTGCGTGTTAACAAACTACCTACTTAAATCATTATGAAAAAAAACGCTACTTACAATAGTTTTTCAAATCTATATTGATTGTCCTGCAATATTTTTTGACTTTCCTTTTATAAGTCAAAGTATACGCCGAGGACGATAACATAAGCTATCCTCTTAGAGCGGCCGCTGAAGTATTTCAATCGGCATAAATAATAATAATAATAAAATAAATTTCCCTACCCGAGCGTTGCCGATGGAAATCTTCAAGTCTTCGATTTGGTAGGCGGAATATATATCGGTAACATTTGAGAGGGTCCCAGGTTCCGATCCCCAGGGAGGCAGGGAGAGGGTCGGGCGCGGCGCTCACGTTCACCTACTAACATCTTGTGAGGTGTTTTTATTTTATGCACTATAATAACATAACGTTCCCTTGTTTTGTTCTCTTTGTTTATTATTGTTACTATAGGCTATATGCTATAATGATGATATTACATTTGATAAGAAACTGAATTAAAGTTTAATGAGGCAAAAATAATTTTATCATGAGCCATAATTTGACTAGCCTTACAACGTTCATTGATTCATCAAGTGGACGCACCACTACTAACCAACGGGTAACGAAGTACGTTGTTATTTTAGAGCGTTAAATATAAAGAGCTAAATATGTGTACTATATATTTTTATGGTTTGATTCGAGAATAATGTTACTTTGAAGCGTATATAATGCAATACATTCAGTCAAGAATGGCTCCAATATCTGGATAGTGAAATCAAGAAGGGTTCCTTGGCGAACCCACGTAATAATAATAATAATAATATAATAATATAATAATATATTTATTTAGTATCAAAGTACAGGTTTCACAGTAATGCCTGCTTTATGGCCGGCGGAACCCTGCAGCAGGCAACCCTGCAACAACAGTTTGGGGTTCGCTTGATGTCTCTAATCTGTAAATATGGTCGAAGGGAGCCTCTTTTTTTCATTTGGTATAATACTTTTTTTAGTGGAATTAAACAGTGTGTTATTGTCGAACTCTGTTTATTACAGTAGGTAGCTACCTCCTACCACCAACTATCCAACAAAGTAACATGTAAATCGAGCATTTTAATCCAAAAGTTTATGAACTAAATGTGTCTGTGTTCGTTAAATTTAACACAGGTTGCGGAATGTATTAAATTTTTGCCTTAAATATGTACCTAAATAAAAATTTGGTGTCTTTTCAAAATAAGTAAGATAGATATCGAAGTTGTTTTAAGATAGTTTGAATTGAAAGCATTGAAAAGTAAATAACGTAATGTTGGTCGATGAAGCGAGGCTGGTCGGCAGGGGAGGGGGCGGGCTGGTGCGGGCTGGTGCGGCGCGGGGCGCGGCGGCGGCGCTGGTCCCGGGGGCATCGTCTACCTTTGGCGACAATTGCTCGGTAGTTGTAACTGTTAAAAAACTCTCATAACATGTCGTGCAGCCCCCCCCCCCCCCCTGGGGCCTAATAGCTACCTTCTGTAGTCTTTCTCTGTTTACCCCGTTTGAGTGCTTTTAAATTGCTGTTTTCTTTTGTATTCAACTGACCCCACGTACGTAACTGACCCTATCCAGGGTAAACATTTTATTTATTTTTTACATTTGGATTCAAAAATCAGCGTCTTAAAGCCAAATTAATAAATTGAGTAATCACTTGAACAATTTGCAATATTGTGTTCAGAAAAGTTAAACCAGCCACTTACTGAGTATAGTAAGACAAAATATTACATCAATTGTGTAATTATAATGCACTTATGTCATATGCGCTGTAAAGTGGCTATAGGAGCATCGAATATGCCCCGCCGACCGCCGCCGCCGCCCCGCCGCCGCCGCCGCCGCGCACAATGCGTCACTCGAGGGTAGCTGGGTGGCTGGGGTCACTCGCACTCGCGCCCCTCGTTATTTTCGACCACTTGTTCAAATCATAACGTTGTGATACAAATCACTATTAGAGTAATATTATTTGTTTAATATTCAGTTGCATTCGTATATTTCAATAATTGCACCCGACTCTAAATTAGCATTAATGAGTAATGTCAGCTCTACATTTTCTAAATTAATTTCAGAAGGAGAAACTGTTCCACAGAAAAATTATAATTTTAAAGAACGTAACGTATGAGCTTTTGTACATAGATTCGAACATTTATTACTTATCTAATAACCACCAAATAACCAAATTCAAAGTTGATTCAAAGTCTACTTGTGGTTTGTTGAAATTTGAGAAAACTTGTCATAAAGTGAATTTAAGTTTGTTTTTACTGTACACTTACAATAATAATTTAAAAACGCTTTGATGAAACAAGCCGAGGGCGCGATCCCTAATAAAAAACATCGACATAATAATAATATGATTGTCAGCATACTTTATAGTCATCGGGTGCACGCGGGGTCCCTTACAAATTTGATTTGTTGTATTGAAGCGAAGTAAGGCCCCTACCAACATATATTTAGAGATAAAAAGGCAAAGTCAGGCTGCGGTTTAAAAGCACCTCAAGGTTTCGTGCGGCCGCAGGCAGCGGGCAGCGTCGGGTATGTCAGTCACGTAGCCTCCAGGTTCCTCGGGCTGTTAGCTCACAGCCTCGCAGCGCCGCCTCCACCGCACCCGCACCGAACTAGCTTCACCTACATACTTAACCAAAAAACGTTTATGCTACAGCTCATGTTGCTATCTATAATCTTGCAATGTATCTTATTTATTTTGATCGTTGTACAATTGAATAAATCATATAATTCATATACAAGGTAGGAAAGTTGTTTTCGTCACGGTCCTATGATGTAAGTTCTGTTTAAAAAAAATATTAAAATAGGTACAGTGGCGGACACTTTCGGCGTAACATTTCCGGTTTTTCTGTATTGCAAAATAGCTTTTGTTCTTTGGTCTGGTGCTGTTACGGCCTCCTAGTCCGCCACTGTACCTATAGCTCAGTCCGTAAGCCATTGCCTTGAAAAAGGTGGAGTATAAACGGTTTTAATAGTATATTGTTTAGGTATGGGGGCCTAATAAAAATCCAAGTCTTGACCTCGGGGAGAGAAGGCGCGAGCCGCCATCTTGATTTAAATGTGGGAAAATTAGTTTTCTTTTTAATAATGTCTCAACAGTTAACTGTATGCCACAAATGTTAAGAGGAAATATAAAGAAGACAAAATTTATTTATTTTCTTTATTTTGAAACAGACAGTCATATACATGATAATAAACATAAAACAATCAAGAAGACCTTGAGTTTCCGAAATTAGGTACATCAAACTTAAAGAATACGAGAGCTTACAAAACCAATTATTAAGATAAGATTTAAGTAACAACGTAATTACAATGAAAAAAAGTTACAGCACAAGTAGTATTTATGTAATAGAATGAACTAACAGGTGTTTAGCCTACGAATTGTTTAGCAATACATCCTTAACAGCAAACTTAAATGAATTATAAGATAGATGGAATATGAAAATTCTTTGCATTCTATACATACATGTTTATTATGTAAGTCTTTTAGGTAAAAAGTTACAAGCACCCTAATTTTTTTTAATTTCTTATTTTTTGCCCCCCATCCCAAAACAACATATGTCAAAACCGTTTCTACGACAGTCTAACCGTTAACACTAGACTAGTGAGTAAAAGGCTACAATTTGCCTAATGTTATTGTACCTAGTTTCCTTTTATTATAGGAAGTAAAATATCCTAATTTTAAATCTGCTTAGAAAACATTATTTACTAATGGAAAAGTTAATCAAAATAAATTTACTTTAATATAAGTACCTAAGTACTTATATTATAAAGCAAAACCTAACAAGGTAGTTTTATCATGATTTGTTGTAGTGTTAAGACCCAGAGAGCTATCGGCCCGTCTCCCCGGAGCGCCGGAGCGCTAATCATGAAATACCGACCCGTGGGAGCTGCTCGCGCCTCGCTCCTCGCTCAACTGCTAATACTCTATAGAGGCGCACAAATAAACGACATACCACTACTGGAAAATAGTGCTATCTTAGATTTATTGCCCGCGTCCTGTGTGCTGCATACTTACTCCCAAAGATTCTTTGCAGAATATAGCAAACTCCTCTAAATTGTTAATAATCACACGGTCGAACTTTTTCAGATTTTATAAACATGCGTTGAGAAAGGCACCCTAGTTTTCTAAGCACTTTACTAAACACTAGAAATACTCATTTTCACAACAATGCCTAGTCAACATCATAAGCATATTGGCAGAACACTCTCGTCTAATCAACAGCGTCACAACAGAGCTGTCCCTCCTTCGAAAAAAACTGTGTTTGCTCTCATAAAGTATGAGTGCAAATCCCGACAAAGATGATTGTTTATGTTTCCATATCGAGTCCCGCGCGGCTCCATTGTTGCGACCCCGCTCAAAGGGCTGCTGTATTTACAATAATATGTCCGATTTAACATGAATGCCAATGTGGAGAGTTAATTCGGCGGAAAATAATAATGATCTGATACACCCCTCCGCTAACGTCCGTAATCAAAAAGGATTTGACAGTAAGATAAAACGAATTACAAAGCCGTTCTTTTCGCAGATGGGGCACCATGGAATGGAGGGACTGGACATGCTGGACCCTCTGAGTTCCTCCTCAATGACGACCCTAGCACCCATGGGCGAGACTGGTCCGCCACACCACCAGCTACACGGCTACGGAATGAACCACGTCATGAACCACCACCACCACGCGGGCGGGCTGGGGCACGCGCCGCCCGCGCACCTCGCGCACCCCGCGGCCGCCCTGCACCCCGACACCGACACAGACCCCCGCGAGCTTGAGGCCTTCGCGGAGCGGTTCAAGCAGCGCCGCATTAAGCTGGGCGTCACGCAGGCAGACGTCGGTAAAGCACTAGCCAACCTCAAGTTGCCAGGTGTTGGGGCGCTCTCTCAGAGTACTATATGCCGCTTCGAGAGCCTTACGCTCAGCCACAACAACATGATAGCGCTCAAACCAATACTGCAGGCGTGGCTCGAAGAAGCGGAAGCGCAGGCGAAGAACAAACGGCGGGATCCGGACGCGCCCAGCGTGCTGCCGGCCGGTGAGAAGAAACGGAAAAGGACTTCCATTGCAGCACCTGAGAAACGAAGTCTTGAGGCATACTTTGCAGTGCAGCCCAGACCTTCAGGAGAAAAAATCGCGGCGATAGCTGAAAAACTAGACCTGAAAAAGAATGTAGTTCGAGTGTGGTTCTGCAACCAGCGACAAAAACAGAAACGCATGAAATTTGCAGCGCAACACTGACCTGCGGGCGGCGGCGCGGCGCTGCTGTACCCCGGCGCGGGATACGGGTACTAGCCGCGCCGCCGCTGCGCCGCCACCGCGCCGCCACCGCGCCGCCACCGCGCCGCCACCGCGCCGCCACCGCGCCGCCCCACCGCGCCGCCGCCCTACCTCGCCGCCCGGGGCCTGCGCGATACTTGTTGAGCAATAAATCACATACTTAGCGAATGCGTATCTAGTCTCCGATCTCAAGTACAGAGGCGGTCTAAGACGGCGTAACATATTTGTCTATGGTCTCGTGCGCCCTAGATTGTATTTCCAAAGAACAAGAGCAATTTTGCAATACAGAAAAACTGGAAGTGTAACGCCATCCTAGACGGCCACTGTACTAGTTTTTCTTATTCATAAGTCAACACGAATCAATCAAACCTACCTTTTTTAAGTAAAAATAAAAAAACATCTTTTACTTTAGGGGTTAGACACCTGTCTAGTTGATCTTACGTTTATCACATTATAATATGTATAGTGAAGTTGTAAGTATATTTTTCGAGACACAGGGTATATAATTGATTATTTGAGATGCACCGAATATTGAGGAACTATTCGGTATTCGGCTTATTCGAAAAATATTTTAAGTATTCGGTATTCGGCCGAATAGTGGTCAGTATTCGGCCGAATACCGAATACTTAGTTTTTTTAAATTACTAAATTCGATCTTATTACAAATCTAAACACTTTTATAATTGAGCACTACATTTAGTAATAAAAAATTATAAAAGTGGTAAATTATGGTGAATCAAATCAGTATTTTGGCATTTTCTGAGAGTAAATGGTTGCGTTTTTCTTCATAAACGAGTCGGCTTCCAAAAACAGTCGCTCGCTGACGCTTCCACGTGAGGAAACATAGATTCTTAGAAATTTGATTACAGTTGGATATTGTGTTGCTCATCACTATATATGCCTTGACTCTCTCTCTCTAGTATAGCTAACGGACATGTTTGACATAAAAATCTTTAGCATTTGGGATTTTATTTTATTAAATAAGCTATTTGTCTTATTAACTTACAATAAGTAAAAAAACTGTAAAAAAAACTGTCTTTAACGGCCTTTGCTTGTTACATCAGCGAATTCGTTCTATACAACAAAAATACAACTTCTATGGGGCCGAGCATTCGGCAGTCGAATATTAGGTATTCCGCTGAAACCGTAGCATCAAAATCACTATTCGGTGCATTTCATTATACACGGTCACTTTTTTATCGTTGTAGAAAATTTCAGTACGAAAACTTTGCACGATATAGGTATGAATCGAATAATTTTTTTTATTGAGAATTTAAAAAAAAAAATTACTTAAGGCCGATACCACTGGTTCACCCCCGCGCATTGTCCTCCACCCCCTGTTTTGTCTGGCGCCCACTAAGCCACCGTAGGTCATTGCACTAATGGTACACATCATTTTTAGTTTTTTTTTGCACAAACTTTCGAAGGACTTCAAGTGCCTCAGCTATTTTTACTATGCATAGCGTGTGTTAAACTTTCCTCAACTATAAAAAAGTAACCGTGTTATACATACTTTACATATCATTAAATGTTTACTAGTCATTGCCTTCTCATGTTTATTTCAATCTTTTAGATGTGTTTGGATTATAAAATTATGTATAAAAAATCAGGATTTTTAAAAGAATGTGCCTTGCAATATAATCAATATTCTGTGTTTAATGTAAAAATGCGCTGAGTATCGTAAAAATTGAATCAAGCACTTTTAAATATAATTATGTAAGTGTTTAAAAACTATAAGTGTAATCCTCCGACAGCAGGCCAGGCTAGTTATTCGTTAATAATCCTTCCACTTTCTAAAACTCTTTATTTTCAATGTTGATTGACCACTAGGTACTTAGGTACTAATAACAATAATGTTTTTTTTTATAATTTGTCAAATATACGGAAAAATATATTTTACGATTGATAAGCAATAGAGCATAGTATTTACAGAAAAAGTGAAATTGTTATAACTAACACAATGCCCATTGCCCAATTGAATCCTTCGCAGACCTGCAACTATTTCGTTGACCAAGTCGGCTGATAAGTTGTTTAAGATAAGTATTAAGGTGATGTTAATGAAGTTTATTAAGTCGTTTGATTGTTTGATACCTACTGAATTTGCTTGACTTTGCTAATAACAAGTTGCCAGTCTGCGAGGGCACTTACACTATTTGATCCAAATTTAAAATATTGGCATGTAAGTACCTACTTTGAGTATATGTATGACATGGTAGGACCGTAGATAACAAATATTTCATCTTGACTTTGAATTAATTTAATATAATATTTTCTAAAACTACTGGTCATGGTCAACGCGTTTGCAAAAGGATGTAGGTGTAGGGTATCTACTGTGATGTGCGCTCCAGGTCAGCGCGCTCGCGCCGCCGTGGTCAATGTCGAGCTGCAGGCTGCAGGCTGCAGGCTGCAGGCTGCAGGCTGCATGCTGCAGGCCACTTCTCTCTAGGAGTTTACTATTCAAAATGACCTACTCACTGCTGCCAGCTATTAAGTACATTATAAACGTTATTTTAGCTTTAATTTGTTTAAAATATTGGTTTCTTTTCTTCAAACGAACTATGTTCATAAGCAATCTTAACCTGTAAATAATGTTAAATTGAGATTTATTTTTATTAATTTTATTGTATTTAATAATTTTGTTATTAGAGCTGTACCTATTTCACAAATGGCACAATTTAAATTTGACGATTACTAGAAACATTTAGCCAAAATAGTGATATTAAGATGAGTACTGTAAATATAACTATTTCGATTATATACTTACTATAAAATAGATTTAATATTGAAAAATGGTACAACGAGAATACTTTATTATGATTTTGTTAATAACGCAAAAATTAATTATTGAACTGCTTGCCGAAGAAAATACGAACCATGCTTACTCCGATAAGAGATTGGTACAGGGACGTTTGAATGTTACCGCCAGAAAAGAATAGCAGACAGAAAGTAGTTCCAGAAACTAAAATCTGATGGTACATCATCACCTCCTCTGCAAGGCACGACAAGTCCTGCAAGAGTCATTAAATACTCTCAAAAAAAAACCTGTCATAAACTCCGCACTTATGGGTAAATTTCGTACAACGACAAACGAAAGACTATTCCGTACTCTTCGTATGTACGGAACCCTTAAAATGCTTTCTATATCGATAAGCATAAAAAAGTCATATTTAATTTAACATTATTTTTAATGACTATAACAGCAAAATTAATAAATTGGCTTTGCTTTAACACTTTTATTGCAGTCAATCAGAATATCGTGCGAGCAGCATTTTAATCAACATCTACTAAAGAAAGAGTCGGTCTCTATTTTTGTTTGACAAGCAGGCCGCCGCGCGCGACGTAACGAGGCGAATTCAGAATTGTATTTTTAAAATGAAAATTTGTAAATATTAGCATAAGAATTTAAGATAAGATAAAAATGTGCAATTTAGAGATCAATAATAAAATTTGTACAGAAAAAAGTTATGTTTTTAGTAAAAAGTATGATATAGCCAGCACATCAATTCACCCACCCTACCATTTGAGAGCGTTCTGCTTAAAGAAAAATTTACGTAAATAATATTACGAAAAACAAGAAGTGCCGACTATTGTATCTGCAGTCATCTATGTCAGTACTTACAACTATTTTTTTATTTCGACCACGCAAAAATCCAAAACAACCTGAAATATAGTATATTTTAATACAAAATGGAACGAAGCATTTTAATTGCTTTCATAATATTCAGCATATTAAACGAAAACTGATCCAGAACTACGAAGACGATAACTCTTAACGAAGCAATAATTAAAGTATTGTCTCTGTTTACATGTATATAACGTTCATTATTCCGTTTAAGTAAGAATACGATTTCTATTTTTAATTTATTTACCTATACACTAAAAATAAAATAATATTAAATAGATATTATGCTCAAATTTCTTGTAGTTCTATGCAATTCGGTTTACAAAGTAGGCTTTTTTGTAAATATTGTTACCCACTATTATCACGGTACAAAACGTACTAGGTAGATGACGTAAATTGTGTAATGATTAATAAAAACTTTTGGATCGATATTTGCATCGCTGCTCTACTTAATTGTCAGTAAGTGCCACAACAGTAGTACAGTGGCGGTCTAGGAGGCCGTAACAGATTTGTCTATGGTTTCGTCAGCCCTACACTGTATTGCCAATTAACAAGAGCTATTTTGCAATACAGAAAAACCAGAAGTGTTACGGCGACCTAGACCGCCACTGTACCGCGCCCATCTCATCGTGATATTCGATTCGAAAGAGATATTAAAATATAATTTAAGAATCATTAGTTTTTATTACCTAACTTTATTATTATAATATTCATATTAAAAAAAGAAGAATTCTTATTTCAGAAACCAATGAAACAATAAACTGAAATATAATTATTAGACTTGCTTGTAGTTTTATTACATTTACGTTTGCGAATGTTTTTATTACAATTTAATTGACCTTTGCCACGTTTACTTTACACTAGCTTTACCCACACTGTGAGTGCCATAAAGATTCCCACGAGCGATATAATCTTATATCTCTATAGCACAACACTGTTCCGCTTGGGCATAAAATGTTGATAGTTTAGCATTAGGTGTATGCTGTGGTTTAGGCTCGACGCACAGGTTCCATAAATATTACCACGAGTGATATAATCTTATATCTTTAGCACAACTCTAGTATAGTATTTTTTTGAATACCTACTGTTCCGCTTGGTCATAAAATGTTGATCGTTTAGTATAGGGTGTATGGTTTAGACTCGACACACAAGTTCCGAACGGAACTCTGTGACAATAACAAGTTACATCCTGAACTTCAGTAAATACTACGTAATATGATATGTAATTTATCTAATAACTAGCTGACCCGGCAAATTCCGTAACGCCTTAGATTATAAGTTTACATGATTATTATTACACTACCCTGCAAACAAATGAATATGTCATCGGAGGTCAAGTACCTGGGAGTAACCATAGACCAGAAACTAACGTGGAATACCCATATTAAAAATATCATCAATAAGGCCAAAATGGCCTTAGGCATTAGCTGTCGACTGTCTGGGAATTGCTGGGGACTTAACCCTAAAATATCCATGTGGCTATACACCGCCATTGTGAGGCCGATCATTACATACGCCTCTATGATCTGGTGTAAAGAAGCCAAACAGAAGACAACCATAGACACATTTAGTAGTTTACAAAGAATGGCTTGTCTGGTGGCGTCAGCAGCCATGTCCACCACACCTGGAGCAGCACTGGATGCACTGCTTAACCTGCCGCCTCTACATGTGCATGTGCAGACTTGTCGCCCAGGGAGGAATAAGCTGTATCTCTCAGTCACGAGGACTGTCCTGGACTCACTGCTTAGAGAGCCGGTTCTGGCCATGGTTTCTGATTCCATGATTCTGACATGTACATTTGTAAAGTACTTCTCTATAGATATTCCTCCAGAGAAGATTGGCTTCACAACCGACTAATCTGGGAGGACAGCTGTAGTAAATGGTACACGGATGGCTCAAAATCCGGAAACGACGTAGGCTGCGGAGTCTATGAAGAGCGCCCACACTTTGTCAAAAGTGTTAATTAGGGAAAACATGCCTCCATCTTCCAAGCAGAGGTTTATGCCATCATTGAATGTGCCGAAACCATCCTGCTACAAAACTACGGTAACACTACTATCTACATAACTCTAATTTAAAAATTTAAAAACCCCCGACCCAGTCAGACCCCTCATCAACTTAACTAAAACAAGAGCTAATCATCTTAAAAATATCATGGTTACCTTACCATATACTTTCTATATCATAGATGTAACATGGTACCAAATTTCAAATCGATCGGACATAAGAAAGCTAGTTAGATCCTCTCATCCATTATTCAAGAGCTGATCATCTTTAAACCGCTGATCAGATCTTCATCAGACATGGCTAAGAACACTCGGCCTGAAATTATCTATGATACAAAAAAAACTTAACGAAAATCGGTTCAGCCGTTTGGGCTCTACGATGCCACAGACAGATACACAGACAGACAGACAGACAGATACACACGTTAAAATTATAACACCCCTCTCTGAATTTTTCGTTCGGGGGTTATTAAATACAGATAGTCAAGCAGCTCTCTTAGCACTAAGCTCGTACACATGTACCTCAAAGCTAGTGCAGAACTGCATCAACTCACTAAATACTCTGGGTGCAAATAACAGAGTATTTATTCGCTGGGTTCCAGGACACGCAGGGATCGAAGGTAATGAAAAAGCCGACGAACTTGCCAGAGCAGGAGCACAAGGAACCTTTGTCGGGCCTGAGCCCTTCTGTGGAATACCTAAAAGCCTCGCTCGCCTTCACCTTAGGAATCAATGTCATAAAGAATCCCTAAACCTATGGGCCCTTATCAAAGGTTTAAATCACTCCAAAGCAACCATAAAACCTTTCAACAGCAAAGCTGCCAGGGAGGCTTTGGCGCTAAATAGGAACAACTTACGTACTCTGGTGCGAGCACTCACTGGACACTGCAAGTTGAACAAACATATGTTCAACTTAAAGTTGAAAGACACAAAAATCTGCAGACTCTGCCTAAATGCAGATGAAACTGTGATGCATATTTTGTGTGAGTGTGGTCCCCTAATACATAAACGGTCAATCCATCTCGGAAAACATTTGTTGCAGCCGGATGAGATAAAATCTTTCAGTTTCAAGGACATACTGTTGTTCCTGAAAGCAACAGGCCTTGCTGAACTATAAAATATAATAGTGGCGATCACAACAGATCTGCAAAGGTCGCAGTGATACTGGGCTGTTAAAGCCCTGCATAGCCACCAATCAAATAAAAAAAAAATAAAAAAAATTATACTACCTGCCCACTAAAAAATTGATAATGTTACTTTGCCCGTTCAGAATGGGATGGGAGACTTAAAAACAATGACGTCAAATTAAACTGTGACAGTAATTTTTTTTGAACAGTAATGAAACCTATTGAAACATTTTGTATGGGAAAATTATATTGTTGTTTATACTAACTTCTACATAATTATCCAGATTCTCTCACGTTTTAAACCTTCCCTGGACTACTACGAACATTTCAAAATTAAAATCAGCTAAATGGGTCCGTCCGTTCTTGAGTTTTATCGAGACTAACGAACCACGATTCTTTTTTATATATGTATATACTAGTCATAGCAGAACATAGCTAAAATTAAATATGATAAACTGATTATTTCTAAAAATAATACTAAAAGGAAGCTGCCTTTGTCACCAGAGATTGCCACCGAAAACAATGCAGAGAAAAATATGCAAATAAATAAAAAGAACAAAACACAAAAAATCGTTGCATCGGTCAGGAGGTCCAGCAGCTTCTCTGAAGGAATATTAAAACAAGGAATACTAAATTACGTAGTGCAAAACTCAACGAACAAGAATAACAATCAAGCATAGCAATTGAGCGCCTCCTCCTCCGACAATAAACAAACAAATACACAATTAAAAACAAGAAACGAACAAACTAATCTTCCAATCCGGCCGGTCACCGTGGAAGAGTATGACCACAACCCTCCAAAAATAGATACTACAAAGACTAAGATTATAAACAAAGAAAAACCACAATACATACACATAGCAACTTACAATGTTAAAACTTTATCGTCATACGCACGCTTATTAGAATTAGAGGAAGCAATAAAAGAAATAAAATACGATGTTATAGGAATTTCCGAAACAAGAAGACTAGGTACCAACATAGAGGAGCATGCCAACTTCATATTTTGTTACGTGGGTCACACGCCCGGCCTATATGGAGTAGGCTTTATAGTTAATAAAGCACATAAAAACAATATAGAGAGCTTTACAGGCATGACGGAAAGAGTTGCTGTACTAAACATGAACTTTCAAGGCTTCTTAATCTCTATTATACAAGGGTATGCACCAACTGAATCTGCAAGCGAGGAAGAAATTGAAGAATTCTACAAAACGGTTGACAAAGCTCTAGACACGGCACACAAAAATGTTATACTTATGGGAGACTTCAATGCAAAGATCGGGCTTCCTAAGAAAGAAGAACATTTAGTAACAAAGCAATTTGGAAGCGGGAAGAGAAACGAAAGAGGACAGAGGCTAGTGGATTTCGCTTTGGAGCATAAACTAACTATAATAAACACATGTTTTAAAAAGAAACCAAGCAGAAGATGGACATGGAGATCTCCGGATGGAAAAACTAAAAATGAAATAGATTATATATTATCAAACCAACCGAGATTATTCCAAGATCTTGGTACTATGAATTTGAACTTCCCCTCAGACCATAGAATAATCAGATCAAAAGTAATATTAACTAAACTAAAGAAAAGCAGAGTTAATTACAGCAGTAATTCAAACCAACTAAAATCTGAAGTAGAAATAGCTAAATACAGGGAATCCTTGTCAGGAATTATATCTAGAGAATGTGATGACCACGGAAACGCCTCAGTACAAACGATTTACGATAACATCACAAATGCAATCACCACAAGTGTAAAAACAGCCCAAGTGACGGGTAAGGAACACAAACGACACAAGATTCTATCGGAACGTACTTCAGAACTTTTACAAAGACGAAAGAAACTTCAAAAAGCTAAAAACAAATCGAGATCTATGAAAAACGAACTCTCCGCACTCTACAAGCTAGTCAATAAATATATAAGAAAGGACTATTCAACATATAGACAAAGTATTTTAGAAAAACATCTAAACCTCACAGGCAGCACAAAAAAGGCATACAAAGAACTCAGAACAAACAAAACCTGGATAGAAGGACTAAAAGAGTTCGGCAAAGATCAAAACAATCGAAAAGACATCATTAACATAGCAACAAACTTCTACAAACATCTATATAGCAATAAAAATCAACTATCTACACTGAAAAATAAAAATACCATAAGCATGTATGAAGACCATAGTGATCAGATCAACGAAGACAACATAAAAATAAAAACAATTAACGAAAGTGAAGTCATAGAAGCAGTAAAAAAACTAAAACTAGAAAAATCTCCTGGACAAGACTACATAAGAAACGAAGCTCTAAAGTCAGGTTACCATATACTGGCTACGCCACTTGCTGAACTATTCAATCTGATAATTAAAAGTTCTGATACGCCTGCACAGTGGTCCGAATCCAACATTATTTTAATTTACAAGAAGGGAGACCCAAAAGATATAGGCAACTATAGACCGATAAGCCTACTACCAACTCTGTATAAACTTTTCTCAGCGATTATAAACTCGAGAATTAGTCCCGTAATCGAGGCAAAACAGCCTGTAGAACAGGCCGGTTTCCGTAAGGGTTTCTCTACGATAGACCATATACATACCTTAGAGTTAATTATAGAGAAGTATCGGGAACAACAGAGACCACTCTATCTCGTATTTATCGACTACCAAAAGGCATTCGACACGGTTACTCACGAAAACGTTTGGCAAAGCCTAATAGAACAGGGAGTCAGCGAAGTTTATATTAAAGTGGTGCAGAACATATATAAAAACAACAAGGGCAGAATAAAGCTGGACACACTGGGGCCGAGCTTTGCAATAAAGAGAGGTGTAAGACAAGGTGACCCCTTGTCGCCAAAAATATTTATAGCCATACTCGAGAGCATCATCAATAAACTGAACTGGAACAAAAAAGGAATCTACATACATGGATCTTTTCTGAGCCATTTGCGTTTTGCCGATGATATAGTAATTTTATCTGAGACAAACCCAGAAATACAGCTAATGATAAATGACTTACATTCAGCTAGCATAGAAGTAGGGCTTGAAATTAATCTCACTAAGACCATGGCAATGACTAACAGCCTCAAGAAACAGATAAAAGTTAATGGTTATCCATTAGAGTACACAGAAAAATATACATACCTAGGAAAAACAATCAGCTTTGATAAAGGAAACAACGAAATAGAGATCGAAAGAAGAGTACAGCGAACATGGAATAAATTCTGGAGTATGAAAGAAATTTTCAAAAGTAACATGCCAATAAAACTGAAAGTTAAGGTTATGAACTCTAGCCTCTTACCATGCTTGACATACGGATGTCAAACATGGAAATTTACATCCAGAGTTAAAGAAAAAATAACTTCCTGCCAGCGCGGAATGGAGAGAAGCATGCTTAAAATAAAAAAAATAGATAAAGTTAGACACGTAAAGATAAGGGAAATAACAAAAGCAACTAATGCCTTAAAATATGCACAAAAATTAAAATGGAAATGGGCCGGTCACATAGCGAGACTTAGTGACAAGAGATGGACCTACAGCACTACCATATGGAGAGGACCGCAAGGAAAAAGAAAGAGAGGAAGGCCAGTAACGCGCTGGGAGGACGAAATAAAAAAAGTCGCTGGTTCAAAGTGGTGGCAAATGGCACAGGATAGAGAGAAGTGGTTATCGATGGAGGAGGCCTTTACCCAATCTGGGGACCTTGCTTAATAATTAAATTTAGTTTTATAGTTAAGAATTAGTAAGTAAGAAATAATTGTAGCAGGATCAAATAAAAGGCTTTTTTATTTTTTATTTTTTTTATTTTTTATTTTTATTTTTTTATTTTTTTATTTTTATTTTTATTTTTTTATTTATTTATTTATTATATACTAGTCAACCCGGCGAACTTCATACCGCTTACCTATTACTATGTTATTCATAAAACATACATATAGACCTTCCTCTAGAATCACTATATCCTTTAAAAAAGAACGCATCAAAACTAATAAAATAAAATAAAAATCATTTATTTCAAACATAGTGTTATAAAATCAATACACAAGGATCACTTTACTACTTTTATTCTTTACTCACAACATTGTCAGCACGGTCTTAACCATTTTTAGTACGTCTGTGTCGCGCGAAGGCTCAGAACAGAATAATCGCCTGCTCGTCGAGTCCGGTATTTATATGCTTTTGGTTAACAGACGGAAGATAGACTACCGTCTATTTTTGTTTATTTGAAAAATCCTTACACTCGTCCATCCTGACCGCGTGTACGTCCTCGTACACGTGACCAGAAATACGGAGAAGATATTATAAAAATCCTTACACTCGGCGAGCGGAAGTCACTCTAGTCAAAGTCAAAAAGTCATGATTCTACTCCCTTTCACAATGATTTTACAGCGTAGAGAAGAAAGGGGTAACAAACTCTACTTTACAATTTATCTCTTTTTTTTTTTGTTTTTTTTTTGACATTACAATTCAATTTACAACAATTAAAAAAAATACAAATTACTTTAAAAAAAATAAGTACATAGTGTTAAAAAAAAAATAAGTACGTTACTTCCATGCATCTTTGTCGTTTTAGTTTCACAAGAACTCATAAACTTAAGTGTATTAGAGTAATAAACAAAATCATAAATTCTAGTATATATGAATCACATATGAATATTTCTTCCAAAACTAATCGTCATCTACGTCACAGATTACCTACCAACATTTCTAATCAATTGAACAATTGTACTTTCGAAAACTAATGCTTTTGACTTAACAATGCGTATTAAATTATCTTAGTAAAAATATTGATTTACATACTATATCATTATAAAATTCTAAGGGGATACCATTATTTTTCTATTATGCTTTTGACTTAACAATTTGTATCAAAATATCTAAGTAAAAATATTGATTTACATTATAAAATTCTAAGGGGATACCATTCTTTGTCTATTCGATGTCCCCATTCCGGAATTCTCAGCCTTCCTCGATTGTGTAAAATCTCATACAAACTATTACTTAAACAATATTTTTTTTTTGGTAAAACGTAAAAATTACAAAAATAAATAAAAAGATTATCAGTCAATCAAGATTAAGGCCTAAATAATGCCTCTTCTAAATATAATCATATTAGCTTCACGAATATAAATTAGTTCACGAACATAAAAAAAACTTATTTAAATATAAGCTAACTTCAACAACATTATATTAATTTCAGATTAACAAGTTCAAGGTTTCAATCAATTTCAAGCTTTTGTTTGACACATTATTAATCAAGCTACCGTTTGCCACACTTGGGACACGGCCTGCTATGACACATTATTAATCAAGCTACCGTTTGCCACACTTGGGACACGGCCTGCTATGACACATTATTAATCAAGCTACCGTTTGCCACACTTGGGACACGGCCTGCTATGACATACTATTCATTAAGCTACCGTTTGCCACACTTGGGACACGGCCTGCTATGACACATTATTAATCAAGCTACCGTTTGCCACACTTGGGACACGGCCTGCTATAACACATTATTAATCAAGTTTCTTCTAACATAAATAATAAAATATCAAAAACAATGGTTTACAAAGCCTTATAACAAATTCAAAACTAAATAACATCCTTTTTGGCACACAGGGCTGAACAGATCAACAACAAACAACTCAAAAAAAAACTAAAGTATACAATGTTTTTACTTTTAAGTTTTTTTTTTTTTTTTGTTAATTGTAATTCCTTTTATTTCTTAATTTCTAGATAGCACAATATTATATTTAGTCTGCATTATGTCACACATGGCCTATTTAGACAGCAAATTGCCACGTGCCATCTTCATTGGTAACACACAGGGCTACAATGATCACTAATAACTGCCTACATAATATTATTATTGCAGGTGATATTAACATAAATCTAAGGTATAAACCAGACGAAACTTCTCAAGAACGCAGTAACCGGTTAAAGTATTTAAATATGCTTTCCATACATTGTATATTTCCTGGGCACACGTTGCCCACAAGAGAGAAAAAATGCCTCGATCATTTTATGGTAAAACTAAGTAAATATAAATCGAATCCTTTATTGCTATTCTTAATTCTACCATACATCATGTCACTACCTTTCTTAACATTAATACATCCTCGAAACTTACAAACACTCATAAATATACTACAACTATTAACTATGAACAAGCACTAAATAGTCTTGAACTAAAGAACCTAAATAACCTACTTGATTGCGAAGATCCTCAATAAATCACTGATGAACTGATCAATAAAATGACATGAGTCCCTAAATGAAAACAAAGTAACTAAACGTATTCCAAGAAATAAGCGCATTTTAAAGCCTTGGATAACAAATGGGATTTTAAAGTGTATTCAAAATAGAAATAAATTACTAAAGAATCTCCGCTCTGATCCGACTAATAATATTCTTTAAATTACTTATAAACGATACCGTAACTTCTGTAATGATCTTATTGAAAAACTAAGAAGAGAATATGAAAGTGATCTGTTAAAAAAAAACTCAGAAAAAAAATTCGAAAGCTCTCTGGAAAAACATTAAAAATATTACAAACCTTAACAACACAAAATCTAAAAATAATGGCTTACTTAACTGCGGATCATCTCCCGAAGAATCAACTAATAGGATAAATACTTTCTTTGCTAATATAGAAAAAGATCTTGCTGAAGAAATTATTAATGATAATTCGAGATACTGCACAAAAATACTTAACTCAAAATTAACGGCACATTCGCAACTTTCGTCTTTTGTTTTGCTTGACACAGATGTAAACGAGGTAAAGAGTCTCATTGCTAATCTTAAATCGAGTAGTGCATCTGGTGAAGACAATATTCCAACAGCATTTCTGAAGCTGGCCAAAAACATTGTTTCACCAATAATTAGCCACCTTGTTAACTTATCTTTTCAAAAAGGTTTTTTTCCTACAAGACTTGAAACTTGAACAGTGAGCTACTATCAGTCAGAAAATTATTCATTCTAAAATGTGTCCTAAAAATGCATGCAAAATTACCATTTGACGCCAAAAAAAAAATGAAAGTAGACGCAAACATACAGTGGCTCCTATATTTAACAGTAGGACAGCTTTCGCAAAAAGGCAGTATAAGTTTTATATAATAAGATAAACAAATTGTTAAATATTTACCCCAGTAAAACAGTATAATTATGTTAAAAAACTCTTATGCAGCTGGCTTTTGAAGCAGAATTATGATGAAATTGAAAACCTGATAAATGTAACCTAATACCTTTTTATTTCCTTAGTAACTTAAAAATTAAAAAAAATCTAAATTAAAAATGTATTGTTAGTATTATTGATATTTTCTTTTTTCTCAATTTGTGTAACTAGAATTAGAAATAGTATTAAGCTATATTTATGTATAAATCAACTTAACTTAACATATTTAGAATATATTTTGAAAAGCATGTGACAATGTGGAAGATCGGGGTCTCCTGATACAGGTTAATACTTAAAAGGAGACTCCTCGCTTTTATACTTTTGTAAAATTGAAAATTGAATAAACTTATTTATTATTTATTATTATTACATGGTATGTGTTCTACCTTATGGCACACATGGCCGAATAAAGTGTATAGTTAAATATAACTTCGTTATCCTCTTCCGACACACAGGGTCACACACACTAGCACATAATAAAAAAAAATAACATACACAATCACATTGATCCTTGCGCACGGCCGCTGTGCTCTCTGTCCTAAATGCTTGGGCTTCCCTTGCACTGCGCCGCGACGCCCACTCGAGACTTTTTCTGGTCGTGGCACCTTCGACATCACTGTCACGTGATGCAGCGCGGTGAGAGGTGTAAAGGCGGTGCCTATCAGTCCCTTCGTCTGGCTCCATCTCTATGACTCAGATACAGAAAGAAAAGAAAATGTTATTGTAATTTTATTAAGATTTGACATTAAAATTCTAGTACATTTGAGTATTTATTCAATACTCAAATGACAATATATATTTGTCGGAGGCAGGCTGGGCTTTTTTCATTCCCCTTGTCCATTACGATGCTTTGTGGGCGTATCGTGGGTATGTCGGTTACAGAAAAACGGTTAACACTTTGAATAAGGCACTTTCTAATAAACGTACGGGTAACAATATCTTAGCACTAAAGTACGGTACAGAACGCGGAACAGTTTCTAGGAAGGCGACCGGTCTGCTCGACGGCTGGTAGTGAAGTCTCGCTGCCAGGCTCGAGCTCCCATAGCCAGGTCTCTCCTAGACTCCGTTGAGCGCCTACTAGATGGCGCTGGCGTTCTGACGTAACTGGGGCGGATCTAGTCAAGTTGGCGACTATATCCGACATATTATAATCTTCCGAAGGTATGTAACTCAATATTTATAAAACCCACAACGCCACAAAAAAATATCCTAACATCAACAAATCTTTAGAACAAACAGCACAGGACAAGTTGTTTAATCTTTACTTTCAAACTATGGATGTCGTGCCCGATAATAAACTATTATTATTATTAGGTAAGTAAGTATTTGAATACAAAAATAAAATGTATTATAAGATTCCAAACAATTGATTGAATGAGTTAGTAGTAATAAAAATAAAATAGAATAAATAATTATTACGATTTCCAATAAAAAGTATAAACCGACGCTAGCGACTAAAATATGATTGTCCCTTTCCCCAGTAGTACTATAGAAGCTCTGTCTCCGTTCTTTTTTTTTTTTTTTCTTTCCTTTGATTTCTTCTGCATAAATCCTCTTAAATCCTACCTTGCCGAACTATAAATATAAAAGAAATATATAAAGTATTAGGCCCCTTTTAATTCTAATTTGCATTAATGACATTGCAAATGCTATAGATTTCCTTTTACATTATTCCATGATAGAAACCCAGTCAAACCCGGCGGTGACGTTCACAAGTACGAATCAGATTTAAATAATGCATTAAACTTATACAATTTTCTCAAATATGTACTTTTTTTTTTTTTTTACAAACAAATAGTGGCTTGGTTTTAATTTTTGCTATCAAATTGATCTAATCGTAAAAAAATATAATATTATTAATTAAAAGTCACCGATAGGCTGAAATTTTTAGATAATAATGACACCGAATAAATTCTTGTACAAATTAAATCAATATATATAAAACTCTTCCGTTACTGACTAACTGACTGACTGACTGACTGACTGACAGACAACGCAGAGCCGAAACTACTGGGCGTAGCGGGCTGAAATTTTGCATGTAGGTTCCTTAGGGAGTGTAAGTGAGCACTAAGAAGGGATTTCCCGAAATTCCCACGGGAACGGGAAAAAACGGGAATTTTGTGTTTATGAGAGATCTGCGCGGGAAAAACCGCGGGGCAGCCTCTAGTTTTAATAATAAATTTAAATGCAATGAGAACTAGATATATACAAGATGGATGCCTAAACGACGCTTAGGCATACATGACCCATATTAAGGTATACCTAGCCATTCATAGAGCACACATAGCACCTCTACGGCATACATAGCCAGTCATAGAGCACACATAGCCCCTCTATGGCATACATAGCCAGTCATAGAGCACACATAGCCCCTCTACGGCATACATAGCCAGTCATAGAGCACACATAGCCCCTCTAAGGCATACATAGCCAGTCATAGAGCACACATAGCCCCTTAACGGCGTACATAGCCAGTAATAAAGCACACATAGCATCACTACGCCATTCAAACATTACATCAGTCAAATTATCTAAAAAAAATAAATTTACAACAACAAATACACCAAACAGATATTTTATTTAAATCTGAGGGTGAATCGTAAATTGATCTAGATTATTAAGTTTCTGTTCGAGTAAATTTCAATTCCTAGTCTGTAATCAAAATAACGGACGTTTTATTTGAATCTGAGGGTAAATTGTCATTTTCTTTTTTGTTTCTGTTCAAGTTAATAACAATTCTGAGTCTGTAATAAAAATAACGGACATTTGATTTGGATCTGAGGGTAAATCAAAAATTGGAATAAAATTCTTAAGTTTCTGTTCAAGGTAATTTCACTTATTAATTTTCAATAAAATTTATAAAAATAGTAAAATGAAAATAATAGTTATTGTCTACGCTTGTATACTTAGTTTAGTTATTATAGTTTTGCCTATTATTAGTAATAATTCATGTAAACTTTTAATCATAATTGAACAGAATACGGTACAAAATTTATAAAAACATTCACAAATGTAAGTTTATCTATTAATAAAACTGATAATTGTTTTAACGGAGGTTCCAAAACGTGTTTTGTTAACGGTCTTACAAAAAAAAAAAAAAAGTAGATATAATAATAAAACATCACACTCAGAGCCCCTAACTAGGAAGAACCTGTATCTAGGGTGCCCGAAACACACAGAGATAAACATCACATCCGGACGGGAAACAAACATCGATTTTTATCATAGCAATATTCGCCCCGCCCGGGAATCGAACCCGGGTGCACAGCACACGCTTACTCAGTTCACGTCACTGCCAACTGAGCCACGGAGCAGTTAAATATATTTAATATGATTATGATTACCGTAGGTAAAACCACAGAACAAGGAAGATGCTCTCTCTCTCGTTGCCGGGCAGAGTCGGCAAATTACTCCACTAAGTTAAATCCATTAAATGAATTTATTAAGTAATTTATTACTCTACAAAATAAATATTTTAAAACAAATTTACATACCCTTATAATCTCCCTCTACTTTATATTATAATAAATATCTTTTGCAATTAGCTACACTCTTGTTTTTTTTTTTTTTGGTACGTAGGTAGGGTAACTGTTAACGCCATGAATAAAATGATGTTGGTTGTCTGGTTAAATAATGATACCATCACGGACGTTAAAATTCCAATTTGAAAACAAAAATATTTTTAAATAATGACGTAATTTTAATTTTAACGTGTGATAGAAAAAAGGGCCATACTAATCATGCAAAAAACAAATTACAAAATTGGCAGCGTGTACTTACCACTTCTGACTTGTTATAAAATCAATACACAAGGATCACTTTACTACTTTTATTCTTTACTCACAACATTGTCAGCACGGTCTTAACCATTTTTAGTACGTCTGTGTCGCGCGAAGGCTCAGAACAGAATAATCGCCTGCTCGTCGAGTCCGGTATTTATATGCTTTTGGTTAACAGACGGAAGATAGACTACCGTCTATTTTTGTTTATTTGAAAAATCCTTACAATAGTCTACCACAGACATACAATACTGATAGGAAACGGTCGAACAAAAGACTTACGCATAAACCTTATTAAATACTTACCCTGTTATTCGTAAAAAGTTAAAGAGCAATTTATTTATTTGACGTATGTTAATTTAGACTGGAGGTCACGTATTTACCATACAACATACCAGAGAAGTAGACCTCCATTAAACATAAACTACTTAAAATCTATTGTATCTTTATTAATAATACTGTTATTCTATAATTAAATTAAAGAAACATTTCAGTTACAATCACATTTACAGCTCACTTTAAGTTGGACGTTTACGTACTGGATTATTAGAAACAATTAACGTTACTTGACCTTTATCTGAGACAAGCGGCCTGCTGGTAGTTGCTATTTAACAGTTCACACTATACTGGACACTTGCAGTATCGGTAATGTAAACAAAAACTCGCTTAGCGCAGTATATGCAGCAAAAGAAGATAATATAAGTACTATTTAACAATTTTAAAATTTAAGTAGTTAGGTATATGAAACTTATTAGTTATAGAAGTAGGTAGTATATTATAAATATTAGTAAATAAAGATACTACAATATTAAAATATAATAATATATGTATATGGGCAAGGACGCCGAAATTGTCAATTTTTTGTCTTTTTTTGGGACATCTACTTAAGACTTAATTTTTTTTTTTTTACATGAGAAATTTGCTTTTATGATTTTTCTAGGATACTAGAATACCTAGCCCGTGTTTTAAAGGTCCATTAGTAAAACTATACTTGATATTTTAATTTTTTATAAAAAGTCAAAGTTGCCAAAAAATGTTTCTATTGTGTTACTATTTTTGTTGTGTAACGCGTTTTTACATTAATCCTGCGTTTCTAAGGGAAAAGGTCAAATAGGCAGAATAGCACAGACAACACCAATAAATATAGACAATAAAAAAAGAAATCCGCCCTTTCGTTTAGTCTGCAGGTCTGCAGGTTTTTTTGAAAATTTGAGTAAGTAAATTTTTATGCTCCTGACAAAAAAAAAATGTTTTTTGATATTTTGAGGTAAGTAATCGATATTAAAATACGATTGAACTTTGTTTGTAAACGGTGGTATATTGAGTTTAGTTTAAAGCATTTGACACTCATTTATCTCAGGAAATAACCGAGTTATAACCAAAAATAGTTTTTGAAAAAAAACTATTGTGTCACTTTTGTAAAACTTATGTGTAACTATTGTGTCACTTTTGCGTTACTATTGTGTCACTATAACACAAAAGACGTCACGTCACACAATAGTATTATAAAGCGTCATCCATAATGATCCATGTTTTTTAATTTATAAATATAAAGAGCTGAAGAAGACAAGAGCTTTATATATATATATATTTTATATTTGGAAAATTTAATAATAAACATGCAATAAACGTGATGATTGTTATATGGGTAAGGACGCCGAAATTGTCAATTATAACACAATAGATATACAACAGTATTTTGTGTAACTGTGACGCAAAAGTGACGCAACAGTGATACAATTTATGTGTAAAGGCATGTAAATAATTTATGTGTATGTAAATTTATTTTCCATAACGGTGTTTAAAAATAGAGTATCTTAAAAAATAAGTAGTACCTATAAACAAATATATAATTATTGTACATGAACATTTTAATTAGAGCTTTGATTTCCAATTTTAAGGCCTGTCTCACCCACTACCCTGTTGTGTGTTTTTCTTTTGGTAAAAAATTGCAACAATTTGCAATAAAAAAAACATCTGCCAAAAATTATATATAACAAACAATCATCACGTTTATTGTCCCGTTCATTATTAAATTTTCCAAATATAAAAAAAATATAAAGCTCTTGTCTTCTTCAGCTCTTCAATAGATCATCAATCAATATATATAAAACTCTTCCGTTACTGACTGACTGACTGACTGACAGACAACGCAGAGCCTAAACTACTGGGCGTAGAAAGCTGAAAATTAGCATGTGGGTTCCTTGAGGAGTGTAGGTGAGCACTAAGAAGGGATTTCCCGAAATTCCCACGGGAACGGGAAAAAATGGGAATTTTGTGTTTATGAGAAATCTGCGCGGGAAAAACCGCGGGGCAGCCTCTAGTACATAGTATAAAACAAAGTCGCTTCCCGCGTCTGTCCCTATGTATGCTTATATCTTTAAAACTATGCAACGGATATTGATGCGGGTTTTTTCAAAAGATAGAGTAATTTAAGAGGAAGGTTTGTAAGTATAATATATGCACAATATAGTAATAGGTTAGGCGGTACGAAGTTCGCCGGGTCGACTAGTACTGTATAAAATAAAGTCGCTTCCCGCGTCTGTCCCTATGTATGCTTAAATCTTTAAAACTACGTAACGGATTTTGATGCGGTTTTCTTTAATATATAGAATGATTCAAGAGGAAGGTTTATAGGTATAAAGCATGCACAAAATAGTTATAGGTTAGGCGGTACGAAGTTCGCCGGGTCGACTAGATATATTTATATAATAAATAACATTCATCATGATGAGGCTTTATAATACTATTGTGTGACGTGACATAGTCTTTTGTGTTATAGTGACACAATAGTGACGCAAAAAAGACACAATAGTTACACATAAGTTATACAAAAGTGACACAATAGTGTTTTTTCAAAAACTATTTTTAGTTATAACTCCGTTATTTCCTGGGATAACTGAGTGTCAAATACTTTTAACTAAACTCAATATGCCACCGTTTACAAACAAAGTTCAACCGTATTTTAATATCCATTACTTACCTCAAAATATCCAAAAACATTTTTTTTTTTTGCCAGGAGCATAAAATTTTACTCAAAATTTCAAAAATACCTGCTGACTAAACAAAACGGCGGATTTCTTTTTTTATTGTCTATATTTATTGGTGTTGTCTGTGCCATTCTGCCTACTTGACCTTTTCCCCTAAAAACGCAGGGTTAATGCAAAAACGCGTTACACAACAAAAATCGTTACACAATAGCAAACTTTTTTGCAACTTTGCCTTTTTATAAAAAAATAAATATCAAGTATAGTTTTACTAATGGACTTTTAAAACACGGGCTAGATATTCAGTATCCTAGAAAAATCATAAAAGCATAATTCACATATAAAAAAATTTTTTTTTAAGTCTCAAGTAGGTGTCACAAAAAAAAACAAAAAAGTGACACAAAAAATTTACAATTTTGGCGTCCTTGCAATTATATTATTTTTTGTCAGATGTTTTTATATTGCAAATTGTTGCTATTTTTTACCAAAAGAAATACACGTAACGGGGTGGTGGGTGAGACAGGCTTAAGAATTGGAAATCAAAGCTCTAAATAAAATATTCATGTAAAATAATTATATATTTGTTTATACTTCTTATTTTTTTAAGATACTGTATTTTTAAACACCGTTATGGAAAAACCTTTACACAAAAATTGTATCACTGTTGCGTCACTTTTGCGTCACAGTTACACAATATTCTGTTGTATCACTATTGTGTTTTAATTGAAAATTTCAGCGTCCTTACCCATATATATTTTTTTTAGCATATATTTCACTTTAAAATATATATATAAATTTTGAATTTAGAGTATTTTACTTATTGATTTTAATTAAATTTTCTGTTTTATTGTAGTCTAACCCACAGAACAAGGAAGATGCTCTAACCCCAATAAATATTTTTTCATATCACCCTTACCGACATTCTTAATTGCCCTATTCACGACAGATCCTGGTCCCAAGCATCGCTGCCTGTTCGTCTGGGCGGCCTGGGAATCCGCGAAATTTCCAGTGTTGCGCTCCCGGCTTTCCTTTCCTCCGTCCACAGTACACACGTCCTCTTCGGTAAAATAATTAACCCGTCACTCGGTGACGTTGAGGCGTCGTACGTGGACGAGGCAAGGACAACCTGGAGCGCAGCTTGCCCGAGCGAGGATCACCCTGCCAACCCTCACCTACAAAAGCAATGGGACGAGCCGCTCTGCATGGCTGTCCAAAAAAATCTTTTAGACTCAGCCCGCAGTTCTGCGGAGCGCGCTCGCCTCCTTGCTGCCTCGGATCCGGTGTCGGGGTACTGGCTGCAAGCTGTTCCATCGGCAGCGATAGGGACCCTGCTAGACAGGATCACCCTATCGTTGTCGGTGTGCCTGCGGCTGGGGGTACCGATTTGCGCTCCACATCGCTGCCACTGCGGTGGCATGGTCGATCGATTCGGCCACCACGGACTTTCCTGCGCGCGCAGTGCGGGGCGACTGCCGCGCCACGCCAGCCTGAACGTCATCATCCGCCGAGCACTAGCCAGCGTCCACGTACCAGCCATACTGGAACCCATTGGGTTGGTGTGGGACGATGTCAAGCAGCCCGACGGTATGACTGTCATTCCGTGGAAGCGCGGCAGGCCTCTAGTGTGGGACGCCACTTGCGTCGACACACTGGCGGCCTGTCACGTCAAACACACCGCAACTGGCGCGGGCGCGGCAGCCGCAGCCTCTGAAGACCTCAAACGGCGCAAATACGCCACTCTTAGTAAGGAGTACGAATTTGTGCCGTTTGGGGTTAAAACCCTGGGGCCGTGGGGGCCGGAGGCGCGCCGATTGTTTAAAGAACTGTCCACACGCCTGATCGACCAGTCAGGTGACCAGCGGGCCGACTCATATCTTGGCCAGCGTTTAAGCCTGGCCATTCAGCGTGGGAACGCAGCCAGCCTGCTGGGCACGGTTCCGACCAGTGGCGGCGATCTGGGGCCCAAGTTTCTTAACTAAAAACGAGTGACTCGTAATTGTCTTGTTGGCGACATAATTAACCATTGCTGTTTTCTTTGAGCGTGCAACAGAAATTACCTTTGTTAAAGCGGCAATGGTTAACGAAATCGCCAACAAGACAATTACGAGTCACTCGTTTTTAGTTAAGAAACTTGGGCCCCTGGACGTAATATTTTATTTGCTGCAATATGCTGGTACGGAGGTTTGCACGTTGTACTAAACAAGTGAAGGTGACGCTGTTTAAGGCATACTGCCAGTCATTTTACACGTGCGGCCTCTGGACCAAATATACCAAGCGGATGTACAGCGAGCTGCGCGTCCAATACAATAACGCGTTCAGGGCTCTGTTGGGGCTGTCGTGGAGGTGCAGTGCGTCTGGCATGTTTGCAGAGGCGCATACGGATGATTTTTACGCCATAATCAGGAAACGGTGCGCCTCTCTACTGCGCCGCCTTCGCGGGGGCAATAACGGGCTCCTGAGGGTGTTTGCCGATCGATGGGATTCTCCAATGCTGCGTCATTGGGTGAATATACACATCGATCGGAATTAGTAAAAATACATCCTTGTATATATTAGTTAAGTCTTACTAACATTAGCTATAAGTAGGTTTTTGTATGTAAGTACTAACATTATATGGACTCTGGTCTGAAATAAATTATTATTATTATTATTATTATTTTCGATTTTAATTTTTAAATTTTTATTGTTTTTCTTTCCCCTTTTTTGTAAATTTGTAATATACTTAACTGTAAGTATTAAAAAAAAGAGGAAGGTTTATAAGTATAATATATACACGACATACTAATAGATTATGCGGTACGAAGTTCGCCGGGTCAACTAGTAATTACTAAGAGCCAGTTTACAGCAAGATACAAGATCATTTATTTGCAACAAAGTGTGGTACAAACATGGTAGATGGCAACACATTGTAAAAAGCAGTAAGTAGTTAACCAATAAGTAGCTTCTTATCGCAGAACTTAGATAAAAATTAAAAAGTTAAAAGAACAATCTTGCAAAGAAGAACAAGCGATGCGCCATTTTCGAAAAAAATTATATCTTCTAAACTAAGGCAAATATCAAAAATGTGGCACAGTATGACACAAGATAATGTTGCCTAGTAAAGATACTAGGCAACATTATCTTGTGTCATACTGTGTGGGCAGTTGGGCACTGTTTTATAGATTTAAGGTTAAACACCAAAGAAAGCTACAAAGTGTTGCTAAAAGTGGCCACATTTGCATACAATCTGTGGATTTTTTTGTTCTTTTTACTTAGGACTACTTAGTTATGCTCAAAAAATACTAAGCAAGATTATCTAGTGTGATACTGTGCCACATTTTGTCTTAGTTTAGTAGATATGTTTTTTTTTTCGAGAATGGCGCTAGCATCGCTGTAAACTGGCTCTTAACACCATAATCACATTATTTGGTTTGGATTGTAATTCATCTATCCTGTACCAAATAGTACGAATAAAGAGGATGCATAAAAAAATTATACGTTATTTGCTCTTTAAGAAACAACCCCATATTTCAAAGGTTAAAGTAAGAGTCCTCTTGACCACGTAGATAGATAGTTCTTTAATTTAATTCATTTCTGTCAGACAATAAAATGAATGGCTGGCATCGGCCGCCCGGCAGCGCCGTCAGCCGCCCCCGCCCCGCGCCGCCCGCCCAAGACACCGGCGCCACGTAGAACGTAATATTTTTTTATTTGGACGTATTTTTTTACATAAGTTTATTTCATAAGTAGGTACGCATAGAAGCAGTAAACCCAACGGGCATAACAAGCAAGAGCCGCGGTTTGGGCTGTAATGTAAGTACGTCGTATGTCACTAACTAAATAATTTTCAAAATACTAAATGTTTATACGTAAGTGCATATCGATTAAGTTCCTTGGTATCAGTGATAAAAACTGTTAAGACAGTTCCGAGGTTCAAAAGTTATTTTTACTTGAAACCTAATTTCGTACACATACAAAAACTTTGAGGGTTATGGTTATTTTTTGGGAAATATACGGAATTTAATATGAGATTTTTATATATTTTAACAAGTTTTTGTTATAAAAGGTCTTGTTTTTCGTAATAAACTGTAAAACTTCCAAATCGGAAACCCGCAGATTGGCTAAAAAATATTAGTTTTTTTTAAGTAGGGTAACATGCCCTATTACGGCGCGTTTTGACAACATTTTAAAGTAGGGTAAGAAATTAAGCATTTCTAAATATTTCAGTAGATGATTGAATTTTTTTTTGACACTCATAATAATTCTATTTTCTATTTCTGTTGTCTATTTATTTAATTTTGAGTAGTTATTAATTTTAAATAATTATTATTTCCGACAATTCGGAATTCCTATTACGGCGGCATGAAAAAAGTTGCAGCCTATTACGGCGGTAAGCACCGCGTATTACGGAGTATGGGATAATACCAAAGGATGATACATCATATAATGTTATGCAATGGTTGAGTTCTGAGTGTATTATTCGTATTTGTAAGTGTTAAGGTTACTCTGATGGTTGTTGACTGCTCTGTGGCTCAGTTGGCAGTGATGTGGACTGAGTAAGCGTGTGCACCCGGGTTCGATTCCCGGGCAGGGCGAATATTGATATGATGAATATCGATGTTTGTTTCCGGTCTGGGTGTGATGTTCGTCTCTGTGTGTGTTTCGGGCACCCTAGATACAGGTTCTTCCTAGTTAGGGGCTCTGAGTGTATATTTATACTGAGTGTACATGTGTGAGCCGAGCCCAGAGGATCATGGCCGTCCGGATCGCGCGCGGTTACCGCACGATCTCCCGCGAGGCGGCATGCCTGCTGGCGCGGAGTATGCCGTGGGACCTTGACGCGAGGACCCTTGCTGCCGTGTATAACTGGCGCGAGGAGGCGCGCGCGAGGGGCTATTGGCCGACTCCGCGCGAGACCGTAGCACGCCGACAGGAGGCCGACGCCGCTGCAGAGGAGGCTTGGGCGCTCAGGCTGGGGAGGCCGAGCGCGGGGCACAGGACGGTGGAGGCTATACTCCCCGTCCTGGAGCGGTGGTTGCATCGGCACCATGGGGCTCTAAGCTTCCGTCTGACCCAGGTGCTCTCAGGGCATGGATGCTTTGGGAGTTTCCTGGCGATGATAAAGCGCGAACAGTCCCCCCGGTGCCACCACTGCGATTGCCCCGAGGATACGGCCCAGCACACCCTAGAGGTGTGCCCAGCCTGGGTGGCTGAACGTGCGGTCCTCCAGACCGCCATCGGGACGGACCTCTCCCTGCCGGCTGTGGTGCGAGCCATGGTCGGCAGCAGAGAGGCTTGGACGGCGGCTGTCTCCTTCTGCGAAGCAGTCATGCTCGCCAAGGAGACGGCCGAACGAGAGAGAGAGGCGGCGAACCCGGCCAGACGGCGAGTTCGTCGCCGCGGCGGCGCGAGGCCATGAAGCGCCGCCGTACGCCCCGCAGTACCGGGCCGAAGAATAGGACTGAGGTATCCCCTGCCTGTCGTAAGAGGCGACTAAGAGGGGACCCCGGGGTCGTTGGGTGCATGAGGCGGGGGCCTCGTGTAGTCATATAACGGCCCCGAGAAGGACGGTGGAACGCGGTGTCCCGATTCCGCCGTCGAGCGTAGAAAGAGCCATCCGCGCTCAGGGGGGACTACCACCACTTGTCCCCCCGTGAAGAGGCTTAACAGCCAATGCTGGAGGGGGTCGCGGAGTTGAACATAACGATCGAAAGATCACCCGTGACCCCTTTGCCAACAGCCGAGATGGACACCGGCGGGGTTTTAGTGGGTGCGAACCCCACATAACCCTGCGACTCCCCCCGGGGTCGCAGGGTACTCGTTAGGAGTTTCCCCGCCTAAAAAAAAAAAAAAAGGTAGTTAAATCCTCTCATCTACTATTTAAGAGCTGATCATCTTCAAACGGCTTATATATTATATAGTCATGGTTACCTTACCATATACTTTCAATATAATTGATGTAACATGGTACAAAATTTTAAATCGATCGGATAAGGAAGCTAGTTAGATCCCCTCATTACCTAGAAAAGAGCTGATGATCTTCAAACCGCTGATCAGATCTTCATGAGACATGGCTAAGAACATACGGGCTGTTATTATTTATGAAACAAATAATAAAACTCAAATTTAAAAATTTAAAAACCCCCGACCCAGTCAGACCTCATCAACCTAACTAGAACTAGAGCTAATCATCTTAAAAATATCATGGTTACCTTAACATAATATACTTTCAATATCATTAGTAACACTGTGCCAAATTTTTAATTGATGGGACAAATGGAAGGTAATTAGATCCTCTTATTTATTATTCAAGAGCTGATCATCTTCAAACGGCAGACCAGGTAATGGTTACCTAAAAATATACTTTCAATATCATAGATGTAACATGGCACCAAATTTCAACTCGATCGGACATGAGGAAACTAGTTAGATCCTCTCATCCATTATTCAAGAGTTGATCATGTTCAAACGGCTGATCAGGTAATGGTTACCTTACCATATACTTTCTATATCATAGATGTAACATGGTACCAAATTTCAAATCCATCGGACATAAAGAAGCTAGTTAGATCCTCTCATCCATTATTCAAGAGCTGATCATCTTCAAACGGCAGATCAGGTCATGGTTATCTTAACATATACTTTCAATATCATAGATGTAACATCATACCAAATTTCAACTCGATCGGACATAAAGAAGCTAGTTAGATCCTCTCATCCATTATTCAAGAGCTGATCATCTTCAAACGGCTGATCAGGTAATGGTTACCTTACCATATACTTTCTATATCATAGATGTAACATGGTACCAAATTTCAAATCGATCGGACATAAAGAAGCTAGTTAGATCCTCTCATCCATTATTCAAGAGCTGATCATCTTCAAACGGCAGATCAGGTCATGGTTACCTTAACATATACTTTCAATATCATAGATGTAACATGGTACCAAATTTCAACTCGATCGGACATAAGGAAGCTAGTTAGATCCTCTAATCCATTATTCAAGAGCTGATCGTCTTCAAAGCGCTGATCAGATCTTTATCAGACATGGCTTAGAACTATCGGCCTAAAATTATCTATGATACAAAAAAAAATCAACGAAAATCGGTTCAGCCGTTTGGGCTCTACGATGACACAGACAGATACACAGACAGACAGACAGACAGATACACACGTTAAAATTATAACACCCCTCTCTGAATTTTTCGTTCGAGGGTTAAAAAAAAAAACAAACCGAAATCGGTTCATCGGTTTAGGCTCTACGCTGCCACAGACAGACCGACATACAGACAGATAAACACGTTAAAATTATAACACCCCTCTGATTTTTTCGTCGGGGGTTAAAAATCAGTTCAAAAACTTATTTTATGTTCAAGCTGTCTCGGCGAACTTCGTTACGCCATCAATCAATACATAGTATAAAACAAAGTCGCTTTCCGCGTCTGTCTGTCGCTATACATATATGCTTATATCTTTAAAACTATGCAACGAATTTTGATGCGGTTTTTTAATAGATAGAGTGACTCAACATGAAAATTTATAGGTTTAATATATGCACTACATAGTAATTGGTTAGGCGGTACGAAGTTCGCCGGGTGTAGCTTCCCAACAGTGAAATAATATTTCAAATCGGTTTAGTTATTTCGGAGCCTATACGATGCAAACAAGCTAGCAAATACACATACAAACAAACATACTTACAAACAAACATACAAACAAACAATCAATCTGTACTCTTTGTTATAGATATAGATAGGGTGTGAACCGTAACCATCCAAGTTTTGTACGATAGGGTTTTTCGTGTCAGTCAGCTGGTAAAAACCATGTCGTGCAAAACCTGTACAGCAAAAACTTCCTGTACGTCCGATAAATTTTTCACGAAACAGTCTTTCGTGTACCACTAAAAACTTGGATAGTAAAAATCGTGTCGTATAGATGCAATTTAAAATACATCGTTTTGGTTGGTCGGCACCAATAACAATAATAAAAATAAATTTATTTATTTGTACAACACAGGTAAAGTGATATTAAATATACATTCATATGGTAGGTTCGCTGAGTTAAGCCTTTTCAGGCATACAAAATAAACTTAAAAACTAGACATATTTACAGAAAGAAGACAATTATACCTAGACATTAGAAAAAAAGAAAAACTATCAGGTTCAACTCATAAGAATATGAAATCAATACGATTTGCGGTCATTTAAAAATCAATAAAGACGGTCATTTTTTTATCATGGCGTAAACTTTGAGGTCTTTGCATGATATATGACTCGAATAAATTATAAATACTTTTTTTTTACTATTGATTTTTTTGTTACAAATTTCAAAAAAAATAAAAATAAGACTTATTTAAGGCCAATGGCCTCCTTGTTCACCCCCCTGCGCATTGCCTTCCACCCCCTGACTCGTCTGGCACCAGCTGAGCCACCGTTGGTCATTGTTCTGATGCTACACAACGTTTTTTTTTTTTTTTTACAAAATATTCGAAGTAACTCACTTAAGTGAGCACGGCTCATTTAATTTTGTTTTTCAGTCCTGTATAACTATGCCTACCGGGCGTTAAATTATCCTTCACGATAAAAAAGTAACCGTGTATAAAAAACTCTTTCGTTACTGACTGACTGACAACGCAGATCCGAAACTACTGGGCGTAGTGGGTTGAAATTTTGCACGTGGGTTCCTTAGGGTGTGTACGGGAAGGGAATACTAAGGAATAAATTCCCGAATTAAAAAAATTGCACACAAATACCACTCACGTCTGTTTTTCAATATATCCACTAGCTAAAATAGTACACTGGTAAAGATGTACACATCTTTAACTATTTATGCATGCGAGACATTTCCACACATTACATACAATCGTTTCCATACATTGCATGCAATCGTTGTGAAAGTAGCTAATAAACCGGTAATTTTGATCACTGGATGCGATTATTTGGCTATTTATGTATGGAATAAAATACATCGCACGTATTCGAATAGAATTTCAATATTTATCGATAAATAGCAGTGGTATTTAATTTTAGTTTAAACTTTTGAAGTTAATAACACAATAAAGTTATTCCGATGCATATATAAACGAAGAAGAGAAAGCAAAAAAGAAAAAGGATAGAAAAATATAACTATAATATTTAACTATGAAACATTAAAATTAAAAACAATCAAATTATAAGATACGAAGTTTCTTATAACTGAAAGCTTGGAGTACGCGACAACCACGGCCTATGTATAAAAATTGTAAATAGATTATAATTAAGCTTTTAAAATAATAAAGATCTCTGTAGAGCGCTGAATTACGTAACATAGTTCATAAAATGTTGGTTATTTAAAAAAATAAAATACCATATTAATACCAAGTAAACTGGTTGGTTAGTAAATGTTTCGGAAATACTCAAAGGTACATAAATATTATAGCAAACCTATTTAATAGATAGGTAAATGCCTTGCATAATGTATGAAATTGAATATTTAGAGGTAAAAAATAAAATAGAATCACTGTTAATAATTATGAACCTACTAGAGGCTGCCTCGCGGTATCCTCCGCGCAGATTTCTCCCGTTCCCATGGGAATTTCGAGAAATCATTCCTTAGTGCTCCCCATACACTCCCCAAGGAACCCATGTGCAAAATTTCAGCCCACTATGCCTAGTAGTTTCAGCTCTGCGTTGTCTCTCAGTCACGGAAGAGTTTTTTAATATATTGAACCTATTAAAAATAGACGGTATTATGTAGATTTAATATTTATTATGAGCAAGTAGTTCTGTAAGTAGGTTTTAACTGGCTCACCTCATACCCTTTACCCCGCTGTCAACACCCGCGCCACCTACAATGGGTCAAGGTTGAGGGAGAAAATGCGCACAAATTGCTATTTTTTAGGTCCTACGTGCACCTAATGCTGGGCGCATGTATATCCTGTATGCGGCAGATTAGTAGTATTCCTACTAGTCCTATCGATCCGACAGAGGGCACCCTAACACCCGCCTGTAACTAACTGACATATATATAAACTGAGTACTTCCTCTTTTTCGAAGTCAGTTAAAATACTTAAACCTTCTCTTTAATGTAAAAAAATATTTATTCTGAAAACCGCATCCAACTCAGTCCAGCCAAACGTGAGATAATCGTGAACAAACATATATTGAGAACTTTCTCTTTTGTCATGTCGGTTAAAACATTAAAACCTTTACCAGACAGTAACAAGTATTATTATGAAAATGAAATTGGTTTAGCCAAACTCAAAATTTACACACGTACAGGTAAAACTCATAGCCTTTTTTTAAGTCTGTTAAAAACACATTTACTCTTTGTTTTGTAGTACAAAATACGCTTACGACATTTTCTTTATTTCTGTAAAAACAATTTCCACTCTGCAAAGAGTTTATTGTAAGTAGACGATAAAATTAAAAATTTAATCGTCAAAATACATATAAATCGTAGGTAACTATTATAAGAGACGATTTTTTTGTCAATATTGGTGATAGTTTAAGGGATGGCGCACTCTCAACCCGACAGAACAAAGATTCCTTTCTTACTTACATTAAAAAAAACCACGATGCAAACATGACTACTATGGTAAATAAGAATGGAAGTACACAATATAGGTTGATGAGCTAGCTTAGAATCGAAATATTAAAAATAAAAAAGTTTTATAAATTTATGGTAACACCATTTTAAATATATAAACTTCTTCCTTTGCCTGCAAACAAAAAGGTAACTGACCCGTAAGCCTAATATTTTTGTAAATGAAAACCAAGCTAGACAATATCATTGATGTGCCGAGCGTTGTGTTTGGTCCAAATATAATCATTATTCTTGACGTCAGACACCAAAAACACCTCTGTACTGGGTTCGTAATACACCCGCGTACAAAACTTGTCGTACAAAACTCGGTCGTGCAAAACTTAGGCGGTAATGACACCTTCGTAAATGTTTTGTACCTACGGCCCGTTTTTTTCATGCGAGTCCATGATTTTCCATGCAAGTTTTATCCATGTACATGAAAAACCTGACTGTGCAAAACTGGGGTGGTAAAAAACCGTACTCTATACCTTACAAATCGAATGTGTGTATATGATCGGTGACTTTAATGCTCATCCCGCAACCTTATTCTACAATGAGCTTTATGACTTTTGTGGTGACCAAAGATGGTTGTGTGCGGATACGGAGCTACTGGGCATTGACTCTGATAGTTATACATATAATATTAGTGATGTGCACGGCTCGTGTCGATGGCTGGACCATTGTCTGGTAACTGAATCTGGATTCACGACTGTTAAAAAAGTGTATATAAAATATGGAATATCGTGGTCGGATCATTTTCCATTAGTTATAGAATTAAATATAAATGCCATTAAACCTAAATTAGATATATCGAGTGACTCTATTTATAGTAATGTTAATAGAATGATTTTGTGGGGAAATCGGACGCCCGAACAAATTCATGAATATAATAATAAGAGTTCTGAAAACCTTTGCAATATAATTATGCCTTCTAATTTAAACTGTCAGACTAGTTTAGATAATAATACAGGTACTTTATGTAATGACCCCAAACACCTTACGACCATTGATAATCTGTATGGCGATATAATTAGTGCGATGTGCAAAGCCGCGATAAGTAGTCACAATGTTAAACGAACTTTGAAAAAGAAACCCATTGTAGGCTGGAATAAACATGTCAGTCACAGTCACGGGGAAGCCAGGCTTTGTTTTCAGATATGGGTTCAGAATAATAAACCGAAGTCTGGTAGAATCTATGATGAAATGTGTAGTAGCCAGAGATGTACAAGATACCTTGCATAAAGTATCTGAATACAAGATCCAAATACCTTTTTAAATAAGTATTTCAGATACCAGATACAAATACCTTTCTAAAATAGTATCTGAAATACAAGATACAAAATACGTATCTTTAAGATACTTTTTATAGATAAAATACTTTTTACATAACTTTTTTTTATGAGTTTTTTTTTAAGAGTAAATCGCGTTCATTTCGTATATTGGACAAACAACATTATACAGTGTGTCCGGAAAAGTTATAACATAATTTTAAGGGTGTAATCTATGATCAATTTTATTGACGAAAACACCCCAATTGTGGGGTCGCAGCCTCACCCCCCCCCCCCCCCTCTGTATGATGTTTTCTTTTTTTTTTCAAAAGTCGACCTCTCTTACTTTTAAATTCACAGCTTAAGATCTCGATCGAAGGCTAAGTAGTTACCTAAGTTACTTACAAATTAACCAAGTATTGCCTTTGCTTTTTTTTTAAAAGTGGGTAAAAAAAAAAAAATTTTGCATTTTGTACGGTTTTTCAAAGTTACCACAAAAAAACGCGGATACATTTTTTTATTTTTTGTGTTAGAGTTAGAGTGGCGCCACTGTTCGCGTAAAAGGACTCTTAATTTAGGTCTTGATCGAAGGCTAAGTAGGTAGGCTACCTAAATAACTAACAAATTAATTAAATATTGACTTTATCAATATATATAAAACTCTTCCGTTACTGACTGACTGACTGACTGACTGACTGACTGACTGACTGACTGACTGACTGACTGACTGACTGACTGACTGACTGACTGACTGACTGACTGACTGACTGACTGACTGACTGACTGACTGACTGACTGACTGACTGACTGACTGACTGACTGACTGACTGACTGACTGACTGACTGACTGACTGACTGACTGACTGACTGACTGACTGACTGACTGACTGACTGACTGACTGACAACGCAGAGCCGAAACTACTGGGCGTAGAAAGCTGAAAATTGGCACGTGGGTTCCTTAGGGGGTGTAGGTAAGCACTAAGAAGGGATTTTCGGAAATTCCCACGGGAACGGGAAAAAACGGGATTGTGTTTATGAGAAATCTGCGCGGGAAAAACCGCGGGGCAGCCTCAAGTTTTTTAATAAAAATGGGTTAAACTGAAATCTTAAATTAAAAGGTGAAAGCGAAGGGTCTTTTTGGCAGTTGATAATTTCTGAAGTAAAGAAATAAATCTAGTACCATTTTGGAGAAAACTCAAGAGCTACAATAAAACACAAAAAAAAAAAATAAGCATTTGCATATTTTTGTGGTAACTTTGAAAAACCGTAAATGCACATATTTTTTTTGTTTCAGCCACTTTTAAAAAAGTAAAGGCAATACTTGGTTATTTTGTTAGTAACTTCGGTAGCCTAACTACTTGGGCCCTGTAGTCTCGGGCCAAATAATAGAGCTACGGTATCCCCTGCCTGTCGTAAAAGGCGACTTAAAGGGGCTCTGGGGTCGTGAGTGGTGAGGACGGGGGTCCTAACCACTCGTTCCAACGGCCCCGGGCAGGATACGGTGATGCGGTTTTTTGCCCCGCATCACCTTAGTGGCGAAGGGGAGGAAGCCAGTCTCCCCGGGCCGAGCCCAATGGGTACAGTGCAGTTGGGATGCTCGGAGTAAATGTCCAATGTGCCAAAGCATCCTTACAAGCACGGTAGTAGGCCAAACGGAGTGTTTTTAGCGGGTGCGAGTCGCGCACACCCCCGTCGCTCCCCCGGGTGACTGACGGGATAGTGCATAAAGCATTTTCCCTCCGTGAGAAAAAAAAAGGTAGCCTACTACTTAGCCTTCGATCATGACCTTAATGAAGCTTCTGTGAGCCTCTGATCTTTAACTGTGAATTTTAAAGTAGGCGGGGTTGACTTTTGCCAAAAAACTTAAAAACATCATACTGAGGAGGGGTGACTGCGACCCCTCATATGGGTTGTTTATGTAGATGAAATTGATCATAGAATACTCCCTTAAAATTATGTTATATCTTCCCCGGACACCCTGTATAAAACAAGCTAGCACGTCGAACTTTGTACCGCCCTACAATGTAAGTTTACACAATGTTTGTGTTCGTTTGCATCGAATAGGCTTATAACTACCGGACCGTTTTATTTTTTCATATTATGAATCCTACATTATCCCTGATGAACATAATAATAGTATAAAATATTCGCACAAAATTCAAAATAGCACAAGCAATAGTATCAAATATTACATAAAGAAATAAATAAATAATAACATTTACATAATTAAAGCCTTTCTGCTATTTTAAATTCTTGTGAATATTTTTTATCTATAGTCTATATTCTATAGGCTTTGTTAATTAATCTATCTCCTTCTACTATATATCTATAAAAAAATATCGTGGTTCGTTAGTCTCGCTAAAACTCGAGATCGGCCGGGACGATTTAGTTGATTTTGGTTTTGAAATGTTCGTTCTAGTCCAGGGAAGGTTTAAAAGGTGAGAAAATATGGAAAACGGAGGGGAAGTTAGTTAAAACGACATTTAATTATTTCCATATAAAATTGTGTGTGAGGCGCAATACGAAGTTCGCCGGGAAAGCTAGTCAGGAACAATTCAGGATTCTGTTTTTTTTTCGGTCTAGTTATGGACAGAGTTTATTCGATACAAAGAAATAATATTATTCCTCTTAACAAGAAAAAATTAAAACGCCATTCACAAACACACCCTCATAATCCAATCTAAAAGTATTTTGCAAACAAAGTATCTTCAAGATACTAAGATACCTAACAAAAGTATTTAAATACCAGATACAAAATGCATTTTAAAAAAAGTATCTAGATACAAGATTGAAGATACGTATTTTGTATCTTGTATCTGTATTTAAGATACTTTTATCTTAGATAAGTCACATCTCTGGTAGTAGCAGAAAGATATTTAAGTCGCGTCTTCGATGGTGTCAGCGCCACGAAGAGCAAATAAAATTAGATATACTAGCCACACACCACTCTCAAAATGATTTTAAAAGCTTCTGGAAATCAACTAATAAACTGAATGATAAGTCTGGCTTTCCTGTGAGTGTGGACGGAATTTGTGATTCTAAAAACATTGCAGAACTATTTAAAGAGCATTTCTCTATTAAGTCGCTATTGCACCCATCACAGTCCACATCGCATGATAGTAGTGAGTGTGCGATGGACCTGAGCGATATACATGTTTCAGAAAAAGATGTAGAACATGCAATAAAGCATATGAAGCGAGGCAGGTCGCCAGGACATGATGGGTTAAGCATTGAACATTTAGTTAACACCGGTCCTAAATTGGTTAATTGCTTACTTTGTTGTTCTCGTTATGTTTACGTCATGGATACTTACCTGCGGAGTTGATGAAGACTGTGGTGGTACCGATTGTAAAAAACAGAACCGGTGATATATCCGATAAAAACAATTATCGTCCGATTTCGCTTGCCACGACTGTAGCGAAGGTATTTGACAGTCTGCTCAGTGCTCACCTGGATAAGTATTTAAACATCCACGACAATCAATTTGGATTCAGGCCTGGCTTATCAACCGAGAGTGCGATTTTGTCTTTGAAGCAGACTGTAAAATACTATACTAGCCGGAAAACTGCTGTCTGCGCGTGCTTTCTCGACTTATCGAAAGCTTTTGACCTCGTAAGTTACGATTTGTTGTGGGAGAAGCTTAAAGCTCAAAAGGTACCGACTGTCATAATTCAAATGTTTAAATACTGGTACAATAATCAAATGAACACAGTAAGATGGATGGAATGCTTTTCGGAGCCCTACAAAATGGAGTGCGGGGTGAGGCAGGGGGGCTTAAGCTCTCCGAAGCTTTTTAATCTCTATGTTAACTCGCTGATTGAGGAGCTCAGTAGCACACACGTCGGGTGTCACATTGATGACGTATGCGTTAATAACATCAGTTACGCGGACGACATGGTGCTGCTGAGCGCCTCGGCCAGCGGGCTCGCCACGCTACTGCAAATATGTGAGAGGTATGCCGTCTTCCATGGTCTGAAATATAATGTAGGAAAGAGCGAATGCATGGTTTTTGAGGCCAGAGGAACTTCTGTGACGTCGATTCCTCCAATAAAACTTAACGGTTCTGACCTTAAGAGAGTGAAGCAATTTAAATATCTCGGGCACATTGTTACCTCTGACCTCAAAGACGATGTAGATATAGAGCGCGAGAGGCGCGCGCTGGCAGTAAGAGCCAACATGATCGCCCGCAGGTTCGCGCGTTGTACGCGGGAAGTAAAGGTGACTCTTTTTAGAGCTTACTGTACGTCATTTTACACGTGCGCCCTGTGGGCGAACTACACGCAGCGGCAGTATAATGCACTTCGGGTGCAGTACAATGACGCTTTCAGGGTGCTGATGGGGCTGCCCCGTTTTTCTAGCGCTTCCGGGATGTTTGCCGAAGCGCGGGTTGCGTGCTTTTACGCAACTATGCGCACCCGCGCAGCCTCTCTGTTGAGCAGAGTGCGGGCCAGCCCCAACACCATCCTGAAGAATATTGCGAGTCGGGTTGATTCGCACTACATGCGGCATTGTGTGAGACTGCACTGTTTTTAGTAAATAATTTTAAGTATAATTTTAAGTTACATTTAAGTATTTTAACCATTTGTATATAGTTTTATTCTATTGTAATGTTATTTTTTACTAACAATGTGAGCCCTGTTGCTTGAGAAATAAACATTATTATTATTATTATTATTATAGGTATAGACTACTAGTAGAACCGGCGAACTTCATACTGCCATCTGTTAAAATTACCGCATAAAAATCCGTTGCATATATTTAAAGATTTAAGCATGGGTAGGTAGGTATGTAGGGACAGAAAGCTGAAACGACTTTGTTTAAGTATTGATTGATATTGATTTGAGACTAGGAAATAGGTTACTGTTTAGAAGCTGTATAGTTTTATTTAATTGGCCTTTTTGAATAGTTTTTTTTTTATATACATAAAAATTAAAGATCATTATACAAGTTTTATACCAAATATTTTTATTTTTTCAATAAGTTATTGAAAAGTTAAACTTTTTAATACTGTACCGAACACATGCCGACAGCTCCCGAAAAAACCCGAGCGATCATGGGACGTAGCTCTCTACTCTAGCAATATGTAACAAGTTTTGTTCATTGTAGTACAATCATTAGTAGGTAGCAGTAGGTACCTTTTTTTTTTAGGCGGGGAAACTCCTAACGAGCACCCTGCAGCCTCGGAGGGAGCAGCAGAGTTATGTGGGGTTCGCACCCACTAAAACCCCGCCGGTGTCCTTCTCGGCTGATAGCAGGAGAGTCGCGGGTGAGCCTGTGGAATTATTCGCGGCCCCCCCCCACCAGCATTGGCTGTATAGCCTCTCCTCGGTGGACATGATGGTTGTCCCCCCGGAGCGTGGTAGCTTTCCCAACGCTCAACGGCGGAAAAGGGACACCCGCGTTCCGCCGTCCTCAGGGCCATTATATGACTACACGAGGCACCCGCCTCGTGCACCCAACGACACCGGGGTCTCCTCTTAGTAGCCTCTTATGACAGGCAGGGGATACCTCAGTCCTGTCTGTGTCTTCGGCCTGGTACTGCAGGGCGTTAGCAGTAGGTACCTAGAGTTTTTTATACTCAAATTTTTTTTTCGAGAATATCGAGTATGTAATGACTTTTGTTTGGTAGCATTATGTACAGTGGCGGACTAGGAGGCCGTAACAGATATGTCTATGGTTTCGTCAACCCTAGACTGTATTACCAAAGAACAAGAGCTATTTTGCAATACAGAAAAACCGGAAGTGTTACGCCGATCGTGTTCGCTACTGTACGAATACTATAAAAACAACTCCCGAAAAAGTATTTTTATATGTTCCACAAGATAAAAAAAAGTCAAAAGGAATGATGCCAAGCATTGTACCGAGATAAATCATCAATATAGTATAAAACAAAGTCGCTTCCCGCGTCTGTCCCTATGTATGCTTAAATCTTTAAAAGTAGTCTACAGGTTTTGATGCGGTTTTTTTAATTAGATAGAGTGATTCAAGAGGAAGGTTTATAAGTATAATACATGCACAAATGCTAGTAATTTAATTTCGTTTCGTTCGTTAGGCGGTACGAAGTTCGCCTGGTCGACTAGTTAAAACTAAATTATATCAATCGGCCCAGACGTTTTTGAGTTTAAGCGAGACAAACTTACCACGATTTCTTTTTATATCAATAAATAGTATGAAATAAAGTCGCTTCCCGCGTCTGTCCCTATGTATGCTTAAATCATTAATTATGCAACGGATTTTGATGCGTTTTTTTTTAATAGATACAGTGATTCAAGAGAAAGGTTTTTAGGTAAAATACATGCACAATATAGTAATAGGTTAGGCGGTATGAAGTTCGCCGGGTCAACTTGTATATAATAATGATAACGAATCACAAGAGCCCCTAACTAGGAAGCAACTGTATCTAGGGTGCCAAAAACACATTCAGCGACGAACAAATCAATACAACCAACCTGAAAACAAACATTATTATTTATTATAGCAATGTTCGCTCCCTCAGTCGGGAATCGAACCCAGTGCTCCCGCGTCACATTTTTTATCACTGCCAATTGAGATACAGATACAGTAGGATATATAATATCATCATTTCAGCCGAAAGACGTCCACTAGACATAGGTCTCCACCACTATAATTTGCCACAACGACCGGTCTTGAGTGACCCCCACCCAGTGTACTACCGTAAAGTTCACCAGGTCGTTTAACCACCGTTTAGAGGGTTTGCATACTCTGCGTTTTCCGGTGCGCGGTCACCACTAAATGAACATTATTAATTATTTTATAGAGAACTAGTCGACCCGGCGACCTTCATACCGCCTAACCTTTAAGAATTTAGTGCATGTATTATATTTATAAACCTTCCTCTTGAATCACTCTATATATTAAAAAAAACCCGCATCAAAATCCATTGCGTAGTTTTAAAGATTTAAGCATAATATATAGGGCCAGACGCGGGAAGCTACTTCATTTTATACTTTGATTAAGAATTATTAAAACCTTACGTCATTTATAAAAGAACTAGTCGACCCGGCGAACTTCGTAACGCCTAACCTATTATTATTTTAAGCATGTATTATACTACAGCTGTAAGTATTTACTTATAATAAACTTATAATAAACTTATAATAAACTTATAAACCATCCTCTTGATAGAGTGATATCTATTGAAAAAAAAACGCATCAAAATCCGTTAAGTAGTTTTAAAGATTTAAGCATACATAGGGACAGACGCGGGAAGCGACTTTATTTTATACTATGTATTGATATAATACGAATTTGCTTTTATTATAAATCCTTTATCACATAAGTACCTATAGTAAGTCGGAAAAAACTTTTGAAATTGTTTTTAGTAATAAAAGGATATTTTTCTGCTTCGTAGCTCAGTTGGCAGTGTTGTGGACTGGGATGCGGGTGCATCTAGGTTCGACTCCCGGCGGAGCGAACATTTTTATGACGAATATCAATAATTTACTAAAATTATTAGTTCTGTAATATCCATAAACTGTGTTAGGATTCCTTACAGCCTAATACGTTTTGTACTAGAAAATGTATTGACTTTTATATCCTAATTCAGACATATAAAATTAAGATATTTTGGTAATGTGAGTTATTAATTGTAAAAATAAATACTCTGACTACACTCTGAAACTATTTAATGGTCTGTAATAGTTTAATTATACTATTTTTCTTCGTTAAAACGCGCACGTTAGTTTTTACAGGTTTCTAACAAACGTTCATTTTACAGTCAACTTTTCGCGTCAAAATCATGGATTCTAGTAAAAAAAATATACCTCCGAAATTGATTTTTAAACTTAAAAACTAATGAAAATTACACCTAAAGCTTGAATTTATCATAACTATATTTAAAACACCACTAAAATTGAAATTTCCCGACACTGTGTTTTGCCAATTACGGATACTACTCACCGTAATAGAAATACCCTAAAACGACATTCCTATCACGGCGCACTTTTATTTACTCATATTTACTTATTTCATTTGATTTTAATCAGAAATCAACTTGATTAACTAAGAATACTTGAATGTAAAAAGTATTCATATACAGTAACATAATCTTAAAGTGTTAGTTTTCACAAAAAATGAAGTCTGAAAATTCAATGTTTTAACGCGAGTCTGTTAGCGTTTGTATATAACAGCCTCCCACTTAGCTGGCGTTGTACAAAATTATTAATTTAAGTTACTTTTTATGATTTTAAACGCAAGAGTGCTAGGAAATAAGTTACGTGTTAGTTTCCCTTGGACACTATGTAGTCACCTTTATCAGAAATAGTCACAACGAATCATAAATTACAAAATATAAAATAGAGCCGTAATAGGACGTGATTTTGACTACCGCGGTAATAGGACGTTTTACCCTAATGAGTTTGTGTGTTGAGATGGTAGGGAGTCTTACGTAACCACTATGTTTTTTTTACTAGAAGTACGCAATTATAATTCAAAATTGTATCATCAAAAGTCCAGTAAAGTTTAAGTGCCACCGTTGTTGTGTGACGTGCGTGAGGCACGAGGTGGCGGCGGGGCGGCGGCGGGGCGGCGGCGTCCGAGAGCACAGGCTCCCCCGGGACAGGTGACGGACCGCCCGGCGCGGCCGTAACTCACGCTCGCCCGGTGCATACCTTCCGCCGCCGTCCGCCATCCGCCAGCCGCTCCCCGCCCAACGCCGTCGCGCACCCGCTCGCTCGCTCGCTCACCGCCACATTTAGGACACGTATTTATTTAAAAGTATCTAATTAATATTATCTCTTTTTAACCGACGAAAAAACAAAAAGGAGGAGGTTCTCAATTCGTCGCGTATATATATATATTTTTTTTTTTTTTATGTATGATCACGCATAACTTTTTACTGTGTGGACCGATTTTGATAATTCTTTTTTTAATCGACAGGGTATACCTTGAAGTTGGTCCCATAAAAATTTGGAAATAAAATTCCCACCCTAAGGGTGGGAAAATAGGGGTGACTTTTTGGTCGGCGGGTCGATTTATCCACTCACAGGTTGCATTTCCGTGTAACATTATAACTTTTGATACCTACTTACAATATCTTTGGAAATGAAATAAAATCAGCCGAAAGACGTCCACTGCTGGACATAGGCCTCCCACACAAATCGCCTCACCGACCGGTCGTGATCGAACCTCATCCTGTTAGTCCCTCAACCTTCACCAGGTTGTGTGGCCACCTTATGGGGTGCGACCACCCTGTGAAAGGTGATTAGCTGGGGTCAAAAAAATTAGCCCAAAAAAAACTGAAAAGCATAAAATAAAAACTTTTTATAAAAAAACGAGCTTTCCCGGCTTACTTCGTTACGCCATAGAATATAAGATACTACAAAAGACTTGGCTCTATAGACTATGTTCTTTTGACTGCCCAGAATGGCCGAATAAAAAACAAACTACAACAACAAACCACCTGTCAAAATATGTAAACAACGGAAAAAATATTGCACCTTGGGTTATATTATTTGAGTTTAGGTAAGGATCCCTAATTTTTTTGAAAATCTAATATAGCCTATGACACTCGGGGTTAATGTAGCTTCCTACCAGTGAAAGAATTTTTCAAATCGGTTCAGTATTTCCGGAGCCTATTCGTTACAAACAAACAAACAAACAAACAAACAAACAAACAAACAAATCTTTCCTCTTTATAATATTGGTATAGATTAAACCGCCGAAAAAACTGAAAAGCATTAAATAATAGGGAAACATTGTCTATTAAGCCTTAATTTACTCACTTCTTTAAGTAATTTTGGATTACCAAGAAATTTTGAGTCGGTGCCACAGAATCAACGAATAAAGATCACTAAATTACCTGAAATTCAAAGAAATAACCGAAAAACGTATGCCGCTGCTCATCGCGCTTTACATAGATAATGAATTTGCTTGTGTGGTGTGGCGCCGACTTAAAATTTCTTGGTAATCCAAAATTACTTAAAGAAGTGAGTAAATTAAGGCTTAATAGACAATGTTTCCCTATTATTTAATGCTTTTCAGTTTTTTCGGCGGTTTAATTTTTTTATAAAAAGTTTTTATAAATTAAGTTGTTTTTCGCCGTGTATATAAAGATTATAATAAAAACCATTAAATTGTGTTTTATTTTCAATTGGTTTTCTTAAAACTAATCGATATTGTAATTTTATTTTCAAGTGGTTTTTATTAAAACTTGTTAAATAAGATTCTAGTGTTTAAGTTATACAATGATATCTCTATCTTACGCTCTGACTCTACAAGTCACAAATAAGTGAGTTTGTGAAGCCGGCGGCGGCGGGCGGTCGCTGTTACCCACCTAACTTATCTAAATCTGAAGAGGGTGATACTAAATCACATTTAAGTTGTTAAACTAACATATAGGTAGGTATGGTATCTTTGTGTGGAAACTGTCGTGGCACGTGCTCTTATGAAATAATTTACACAGTTAAGATGTACAAAACATTCATAAACCCCGTAAGGGCGCAGCAAAGAAAATTAAAAACTTAAAAATACTAGCTTACACTAAGTTAAGTATATCACACTAGGTTAGGTTATTGCAGTCTCTCACTGAGTATAATATAGTTCATGCTTAAAAAATACTAACAAAATGCAAAAACACCCCTAGGGTTTTCAAAATAGAAACTTATAAAGTGAATGGGAAAAGGTTTTAACAACTTTTATTTAATCCTTGTCGTCTAAGAATTATTGTAGAGAGATAGTCTTAAAATTCCAGACTTCAATATATTGCTTCAGATCGTATGTTGTTAAGTGGTGTGCCTTACAAAATCAAAAAAAGAAATACGAAAACAGACTGAATGAACATCAGCCTCATCTATTCATACAATGTGTACATCCATACTCCGCTTTGCCACAGGTTCCTTAACGAGGGAGCCATGGGTTTGCAATCAACAAAACTTTGTAAAATCTCGTTTCATGATATGGCCAATATTCGTTGGCCAGAACGTTAAAATCTCAACGTTCAACGATTTGGCCAAGTGATCGTATGACTATTTCATGAAATGGCAAAACGTTAGTGATCATATCGTTGAATAGTTAAAAATGTCTCCGCTAGTGGCGCTGTTGTTGTATGATTTGATGTGACGCGCCATTACTGTTTACAATAATAAAATGAAAAAAGTGAAAAAAAAGACGATAAAAGTAAGTACAGAACAACTACGTTTTCATTCGAAGATTTGTGAGTTTTATGCAAACCAATCGATAAACGAAAGCAACTTCAAAAACCATGTAGTTCCGAACGATTTTTTAAAGGTCCGTATTTAAATCATACATTACTCGAATTATAAAATAACTTTTTTTTAACTTGTTATTGTGTTCTGAGTTAGATTATTTATATTTAGCTAGTACGGGGAACTTTACAACTTAAATAATGGAATTTAAATTTTTAGGTTACACAACAACGATTTAGACAAACGTGGCCAAATCGTTAAACGTTGAGGTTTCGACGATCTGGCCGAAGGAATATTGGTCATTTCATGAAATGTGCACTTTTCATGAAATGGCCGGCCAGATCATGAAATGGCCAATTTTACGAAATGGCCACGACATAAATACGATATAAAAATAGCTTTAAAACACCAAAAGAAACACTTCAGTTTTAATACACGACTACAAAACACATCTAGCAGCAAAATTTGACGTTGCATATTGAGCTATTGGATTCAAATATTCCAAATATTTCGTATAGAGAATCGATTCGAAAAGGTGATCGAACGGGTGACGCGCGTGATGTACGCGCAGATCGCTACTACTAGGACCAATATTTTAGCGGGGGCTTTAACATAGTCCACGCTTGGCAAGAAAGTTGGCGATCGCAGTATGGCTCTTCAATTCATTTAATAAATGACGCTGCTGTCTGTGTTTTAATTAATAAAAGGTGTAACTTAGTAGTAATTAACTCACTTTCTCTGTTTTTATGACGTTTGTCTTAGCTACTTATTATAGTAGCACATAATAGTGTGACAGTAGTCCAAAGGCGGGCGGGCGGCGCGCGGCGGCTGTGGCGGCGGCGGCGGCGGCGGCGGCGGCAGTGGCGGCGGCGGCGGCGGCATCGGCAGTGGCGGCGGCGGAGCAAGTCAGCGAGGTTGCTGGAGGCGGCGGGCGGCGGCGGCGGGCGGCGGCGGCGGGCGGCGGGCGGCGGCAGCGCTAGCCTGGGGCGGACATTCCCCATTCAATAGCGACGTAGCTAATATTCAATGTATGGAAATTGCCTCCGTATTGTGTTCCTACAAATAATATTTGGTTAATCTCGATGTTTAGTGTTCTAATTGAATTGTGAAGGCATATTGTTTATCCGTATGCTTGTTGACTTTAGATTTAGCGGTGGACCGAGGTTTTAATTTGAATAAATTACTGTGGTAATTTAAGTAAAAAAATAAGAACCTAGTAGTTTACTTACCTACTGTGGTATTGCATTAGATTTATTACCCTCATTGACCTTTTGCTTTTTTGTTTTTATTAAGTTTTATAACAAACTAATGTATGAATTACCTAATTCCAGTCAGTAAAATGACATAGGTCTCCCGCATAGACACAGATTGTAATAAGGACAAACATTGTGGATGTGAAGGTAAAATCTCACGTGATGACATAAAATTAATTAAATAGTTTTTAATCATCTCAGCTGAAAGACGTCCACTCCCACCCGTCCGGTCCGACTCTCATCCAATGAAATCCTTCAGCAGGGGCCGTATTCGCAAAATTCGACAGGCACTATAGTACAGTGGCGGTTTATTCCACGATTCACATCACAGATTTCTCGAGTGCACTAGACTGTATTACCAAAGAATAAGATTCATTTTGAAGTGTTGCGCTTCCTGGACTTCCACCTGTACAGTGCATATGTCACCGGAAAATATTAAGATTTGCAAGTTCATACATTTCCTAGGAAATTTATAAACTTTCGTAGGATTCTAAACGAGACATAAATTTAATTATTTACGCCCACTTTTTTGCAAATTTATAAATTTTCGACGCGTTAACGGATATCAATCCGTAAGATTCTAAACGGATCGACCAATCACAGAAGAGCTTTTAATATACGCTTTTTTAAGGTGGTAACTCTCGGTATGGCGCGAAATTCAAATTTTTTCGTGTTTTTTATTTATTCTGGCGAAAGTATACATTTTTAATAAAGTTTAAATGAATTCGCGTATGTAAAAAACCATCTCACACATTGCAATACAACGTTTTTGGAAGACAGACCTACAGATTTTGTGTCTAAGGGGTAAAAGGCCAAAAAACAAGTTCCTTGAATATACACAAAATCGGTAACTCTGTCTTTCAAAAACGATATATCACAATGTGGGAAATAGGTTTTTACGTACGCGAATTCATTTAAACTTTATTAAAAATGAATACTTTCGCCAAAATTATTAAAAAACGTGAAAAATTTTGAATTTCGCGCCATACCGTGAGTTACCGCCTTAAATACGGAAAATAACACACTGCTCTGATTGGTCGATGTTGACAGTGGAAATGCTTGTGTCCATAGACTTAAGTGCTATCAGACTTGCCAAACAATTCAATTACACTAAAATTATTTTTACTGGTACTAAAAACTAGATAGGTTTATATGTTACCGCTAATGTGCGAAACTCAGTAAAAGTGCACTTACTGGCTGAATCCGTTAGAGTTCGAAATAAAATATTGTTCTCAATATTACTAGGTAATCTGCAAAATCCCTAAGTAATCTGCAGAGTAACGAACGACCAAGCATTCAGTAAAGTTTGAAAAACTGTTGCTTCAGTTTAACACATTATACATGGCGTTTTGCTAATTGGTTACTTATTATTTTACGAGTGAGTTTTGTAAGTTTATCAATTTACGAAAATGTAGGCGTAAAATGAGTTTTTGAGTTTTTTAAATTAAGAGAATGAGGCCCCAGGTCGTCTGACTGATACTACCTTTGGGAAGGTCTGCCTGTCTCTGCGTCTTCCTGTGCGATGGATGAGACTCGCTCAAGATCGGGCGCTAGGGCATTCTGAGGAGGAGGCCTATATCCAGCAGTGTACATCATTCGACTGAAGTGATGATGATGATGAATTGTATTTAATAGATAGTAAATAGGTTCTTAGATATTTTCATTAAAAATGCTTTTGGTACTACAGCAAAATTAAACATTACGTCATATTATAATATACATAGCGCACCTTCAGAACGGTAGGCACAATTCAAAAAATGAGATTTTCGGGAAATCTCAAAAAACAAAAATAAAATTGTAACTTTGAACTTTGAAAGTATTTATTTCGTTAATTTGACCTCAGAAGTTGAAGTTTTATATTTCTAAGGTAAAGTGTTAGGTTGTCTTCTAGCCTATGAAAGGTAAAAAGAAGGTTTATATTAATTTAATATAATATAAAAAAAATTAAAAACAATGGAAGTAATAAGCCCTTTTTATTCTGATAGTTTTTATTTTTTAATGGTTTTATAGACTTAAAACCTAAAAGTTATCTAAAATTCTAAACTATAAACTTACCGTCTTATTCATAAAGATACAGTAGATTTTAAGTAGCCTTACTGGAGGTCTACTTCTTTGGTTTGTTGTATGGTAAATACGTGACATCCAGTCTAAATTGACATACGTCAAATAACTAAAATGCTCTAACTTTTTATGAATAACAGTGTTAATTTATAAACATTTCTTTAAATAGCTTCGGTATGAAAAAGGCATAATCATAAGTAAGTCTCACTTTATCTATATATATAAAACTCTTCCGTTACTGACTGACTGACTGACTGACTGACTGAAAGACAACGCAGAGCCGAAACTACTGGGCGTAGAAAGCTGAAAATTGGCACGTGGGTTCCTTGGGGAGTGTAGGTGAGCACTAAGAAGGGATTTCCCGAAAATGCCACGGGAACGGGAAAAACAGGATTTTTGTGTTTATGAGAAATCTGCGCGGGAAAACCCGCGGGGCAGCCTCTAGTATTAATATAATTCGGTATCGTAAAGACCTATTTACATAAAGTGTCTTTTCTGAACTGTTAATAACAATTATACTCAGCGATGACGTTTAGGATTATAGCTATGAGCCTGTAAGAAACTGAACCTGTCCGTCCTACTTTTGGCGCATTAATGATTGCGTCACTCTGTTTCCGAGCGGGTGCAGGAGAACGTCCCAGTGTAAAAGAGACGTAAGTATCGGAATTCTTTTTCTGTCGTTAAAATGCCTGTGTTTTAGTATTCATCGGATAGAGCGCACATTTTTAAGCCTTTCTATGACCGTAACTCAATTTCGCGAAATTTTAAGTGAAGCCCCTACAATTCTGAAGGTGCGATAGGTACTTATTTAGTTAAACATAAATTTAAGAACACCAGAAATATTATTCGAAATTGATTTTATTATAAATCCTTTACCACACAGTCGGAATTTTTTTTAAATCGTTTTTCAGTTATAATAAGTAGGATATTTTTGTCCAGTTTAGCCTACTCAGTCTAGCATATAGCCCCAGACTCTACCTAGACTAGACACTTGTACTACTATGAAATTGTTTTGTTATTATGTCATAGTCACAAGCCTAGCGACGAGCGAGCGACTGACGCGTTTTCGGTCACGGACTTTTTTAAAAGTTTTATTTCTTCATAATTAATTAATTTTTTTCTTGGTTATAAAAAATATTACTGTTTTTGTATTAAATAAAAATAAACTTACTTACCATTTACTACTAAATGCTTCTTTATACTCGATGTTGCTAACTTTGTCGGAGTTATAATAAACTAGTGAGCGCCCCGCGGCTTTGCCAGCGCATTTTTCCTTGAAACACCAGTCTCGATCTTACCGTGGGAATTTCGGGGTTAAAATCCTTTCTCAGGCTCTAAACTATCCATATATTAAATTTCATTCAGTAGTTTTCTCAGGACAGCGAGATAGACAGACAGACAGAGTTACTTTCGCATTTATAATATTATATGGATTTTATTTATAAATATTTATTTGTATGCCTACTTATCCGTTCTGCCCTGGTGGTACCTTATAAATGAAAAATAAGCTTCATACATTGCCGCTACATTTAGACCCTCAAGACCTTCGCTACCGGTAGGGCGGCGGCAGCGGGCGGCGGGCGGCAGGCGGCGGGCGGCGGGCTGCGCGATGCTCACGAAAAGCTACTTTTTTAATAGATTTTTTCCTTCTTTTTACGACACCAAAGTAACTACGTTGGAATTTTATAGCTTCGTTAGAGAGAGCTGGTATAATTATTTTTTTCTCGAGTTGAAATTAAGTTCGACTCTCGTTGGTGCGTTAATTAGAAAATTTATGCGGTTTTTTACTTCATTAATATTCGGATTTTTTAAAGAAAATTTTGTTAAAGTATTCGTACTTGTTTAGGTAGAAAATACTTCTTACTTTGAGTAATGTTTAGAATAAATGTATAGAGTTATTATATAATATGCATTGTATAAGTACCTACATAGCTAAAATACTTATAATAATGTTATGACTGCAACTCTTAATACACCTCACGCGAGCTGTTGCGCCTTTTGCCGCCCAGCAACAGGCACGGCTGGACGCTGCGGGCGGCCAATGGTCCGGTAAAGTCTGTGAAAACTATAGTGTTCCTACTTTCCTACTAAAAATGCATATCTTATCAAGAAGCCTGGACTCGTGGAGCTTGCAGCGCTCCCTAAAAGGGCACGGTGCTCTACATAGCTCTAGGGTACCTATCACGAAACATGTACTATATCTAAAAAAAACATAGGCGCAGTTATAGCAGCTCGCACAAAGCGCAGAACATGCTATTTACGGCACTGATGAAAGTATATATATGTTAAGGTAACAATGACTTGATCAGTCGTTTGAAGATGATCACCTCTTAAATAGTAAATGAGAGGATCTAACTACCTTCCATATGTCCTACGATTTTAAATTTTGACCCGTGTTCCTTTCATGACATTGAAATTATATGCTAAGATCACCATGATCTTTTGAAGTTGATAAGCTGTAGTTCTAGTTGAGTTGATGAGGGGTCTGACTGGGTCGGGGGTATTTTAAATTCTGGTTTTAAAATAGTAATCTTAATTATTTTGACCTAGTACTGATTCATATAATATTGAAAAAACAAATTAAAAGTAGGGAGTTATTATTTTTTAGTTAGGCGAAATCACGATGCTTCAAAAGGTGCATAAATATATATAATTTTGTCAAAGTAATGTGAATGAATACTCAACTTGAGTGAGATTTAGCCAATTTCACTCTATACTACTTAATTTGTTCAGGGACTTAGTTTCGTTCCGGACGTAATTAAGGAAACTTTTCAGATTAACTGCCTTGTTTTTGGACTACCAATGTAAACTGATCCTTCGTTGTTGTTGGCCGCGCTAGGAGAGCGAGGGGCTCGCTGAGGTCACGGTCGACTGGTAGCCGAGCCAACGTTTTTCCAGCAGTTATTTAGATTCTACCTAGTGCCGTATTTTGGGAAAGTTTCTCCCTCAGCGTGAAGTTACGAATTTGTTTTTTATAGTCATGTAATTATTCTGGTAAGCCTGTGATATAGCAGGAATGCATGTGGTAATTAATCCTTTTACTAAATACTCCTTGATAGAGCAGTAAGTAAGATTATGTACCTAGAGAATAACTCCTTTAATATGTGACAATGTTGTTTTTATATCTTTATTTTATACAGGGCAGTTGCCAGATTTATTATTGATTAAATATTATGCATTTATATGTACTAGAGCTGTGCCCCGCAGTCTTCCCTGCGGTTTATTACTGCAATAAAAAGTGAGCCTTTGATGTCAGCTAACTCCACACCAAATTTTATTGAAATTGCTCCAGCCGTGATGAAGTAACACAAACATACACACAAACTTTCACTTTTATAATATTAGTGTGATAAACATTAAAGAACAAATGCAAATGTTATCTCTATGCACTTTATTTATTAACAAAGACACAGGATAAGAAAGATATAATCATGGCAATTGGCATCACAATAATAATAAAATTAGTAATGTTCAGCTACACATAAAACTGAATATGTGACTGGTTTGGTTCGCAAAGTTAAAATAATTTATCAATACAGATAAATTTCACAATTACTTACAACTTCTACTTTAAATATTACGTTTGTGGCTGTAAAAAATATATATAATTAATTCGTAAGAAGCCTAAACATTCAAATGAATCTTTAGGCGTTTAAAATTTAGATTCATTAAAATCAATTTATAGTTAAAATTATGGAACAATGCAATAATTAATTATTAAAAACTATAATTACAAATAGTGGGCGCCCGCAGCTTCGCCTGCGCTTTTACTCTTGCTGCCGTTCGTCAGGCGCCGTCGTTGAAATATCGTCACATTGTATATCGGGGAGCTGAATTAAATACACGTTTTTCCTAGGAATCTTCTCTTTTTTTATGCAAATAAAATCCTATCTGTTAATACAAATTAAGCAGCAGTGGAGGTAGCTGACCTCCACTCCATTCCAAATTTAAGGCAAATTCGGTCAGCTGTTTGAACGTGAAAAGTTGACGATCATACACACAAACTTTCAGCTTTATGATAAAAAATATTATGCCAGTAAGGCACTGATCTGATATGGCACACAAGTATAAGTTACCTTCTAGCCTCAAACAGGTTTTACCTAAATGTTCTTCGCAATCTTCATCGTGCTGACGAGATGATCCCATTTAAACTATTAAGTGTATTTATTATATATAATATAGGTATACTTAATTAGTAAATTATTAACAATAAACGCAAACTATTGTTTGTTAGTATAGTTAAATATCACACAGGCAAACCGAATATGGAACAAGGAACATACAGGTAAAGTATTTAAAAAATATATTATATATTTATGGCACCTTAAAACACATTAATTTTAAGTACCTACCTAGTTACTTTCTAGTTAAGTAGCGCAAACCTTACGGTTAAAAAGAAAATATAAATGCATGTCTAACAACTTGATAAAAGTAGCATCTTATTTCTTTACTAACAAAATATTTCATAATTTTTTTTTAATAAAATTATTAATATAAATAAGATGTTATGAAAAATACATAAAAGACAAAAAGTTTTAATAGCATTGTACCCAATGTAAAAATACATCCACTTATTATATATCATTCAGAGGTTTTTTAATAGAGCTAGACTTAATAAATGCAGACAATCTTAGTATATATAGTAAAATAACATACTCTTTACCTACAGGAGGTGGTAAATACGGGTGTAAAGTCCTTATATATTTTTTTTTACAAAAAGGCTCAACATTAATAAGTTCTTATCCTGGTTTAATTCCATTCCAATGTTCTTTAACACAGTTCATCAAAGATAACAAAAGCATATACATATAAACTGCGTACTTAACTGAGTTATTTCGGACCATTTGATTGTTATTAAAACAAATGCATGGGAAAATTTTAAGATAGGTATTTTATTAAAAAGGTAAGTAAATTAATAAGTTTATCTAAAGGAAGCGGCGGGGCGGGGCCCCTCGGTGGGCTCGAGCACGATGCGCTTGAAGCAGCCGTCCGGCAGCGCGGCCAGGATCTCCTGCACGTTGGCCACCTCGCCGCGCGCGCGCTCCCACTCCTCCTGGTACTGCTTCATCCATCTACGAGTTACATACAACATACAGCCAACCAAGTTTTATACTTATTACTAGCTTTTGCCCGCAGCTTCGCAAGCGCATTTTTATAATAAATGTAAATTACTTGTTCATTTGTTTTGTTATACTCTCTAATCTGTGGTTATTTATACTCAGAAATATCAGGAAATCATTTCTAATTTCTAATCCAAACCCCTAAAGAAATCAATATCAAGCAGTTTCCTTTTACAATACAAAAATCTTTAGCTGTTAATATCCGTTTTTCTGAATACACAAACTAACCTTAGCCTATATGCATACTCTGACGCTTCAAAAAAAAACCCAGTTCATGTACCCGGTATACTCCGTTTACTTTCATCATCATCGTCGCTCGCTACCGATAGACGTTCACTGCTATTCACGTTCACGTATATTGGTCTTGCGCGACTCTTATCCAGTATACTTCAACAACCATTTTTATTTTCATACATACAAACTGTTAAACCTCTGTATCAGCGTCCGCATTAACTAAGAGGACGCCCCTTTATAATTAAACTTTATGTCCACCATGTTGGATTTTAAAATTTCTTACTTTTTCGTAATCAGAACCCTCAATATCCTTAAAAAAACTCCACACATATCGATTTACATTTTGCGTTTATAAATTAAAATGATGATGTCTTTTTTGTAATAACGATTTCAAAAACCTAGAAACATCACCCATTTCGATTTGTAAGAAAAATAATATGCGGTTTCGATTTTTCATAAAAACTTTGTATCAAGGACTCCAGTAACTATGAAAACAGTTATGATACCAAATTTGATGTTTTAATATTAACAGGAACTTATTTAGAAAATTTCAAGTTTCTAGTGTGAATAGTTTAGATTTTAGCGATAAACTTGTTTTACCCTGTATATGAACTTAAGAACTCAGGGGCAAAAAAAACTACTTATGATGTTTTTAATGCAGAGAATTTACAGTGTAAATTTCAACATTCTGAATCCAGACATTTTAGGAGTTTCATACACACTGTTACACACTGTATACGGCGTCCCGTTTGTTTTTCGTAATTAGCGCCCCCAACAATCTAGAAACATCACCCATTTCGAATCAAAGAGAATCTATAATGTAAATCTCAACTTTCTAAATCCAGACGTTACACCCTGTATACGGCTTCCCGTTTTTTTTAGTAATTAGCGCCCCCAACAATCTAGAAACATCGACCATTTCAATTTCTAAGAAAAATAATGAGGGGTTTCGGTTTTTCATAAAAACTTTAAAATCCTGTATCAAAGCTTTCAGGACTAATAAACGCAGTTTTGATATCATATTTGATGTTTGAGTATTATAAGGAACTTATTTTGAAAATTTCATGTCTCTAGTATCATTAGTTTTGATTTTAGCAAAAAACATATTTCATCCTGTATAAGACCTCAGGGGCAAAATAAAAAAAAACTAAACCATTTATGATGTTGGTGATACAAAAAGAATCCACAGTCTAAATTTCAACATTCTAAACCCAGTAGTTTAGGAGTTTCATACAAACTGTTACACCCTGTATACGGCGTCCCGGTTAAGTTATCCCAAAATCCCGTCTTAGTGGGTGCCTACGTCACGTAAAGAAGCTACTGTCCAAATTTCATCTTTCTATCTTCAGCGGTTTCGGCTGGGCGATGATGAGTGAGTGAGTGAGTGAGTGAGTGAGTGAGTAAGTAGATCAGTGGTATTTGGATTTTATATATATAGATTACTGAGAACCAGAAAGGTTGCGTCATAATGTTTCATGATGATGGTGCCAAATAAGTAAGCAATTATACTATGCTCTGGTTGGACGATTAGGTTGGTTGGTCAGTTAGTTGATGTTATGACATCAAAATATAATGCGGGTGGACCCGTGACGCGACCAGACACTTGGAGAAGCTAAGTTACAAGCCCGCTCTGATCGCTGCAGTACGCTGTTTTGCGTTGTCTATGAAACTTGTATGACTAGGTAGAATCAAGTTTTATCAGCGACTGTCATTCACTTTTACTTTCCAGGTTTTTGCATGGGATTGATTGTGTAATAATGAAAGAAGTCAACTAGCATAAAAAGCAACTTTAACTGGTGCATAGTTTACAATATCTCAAAATAATAGTGTGGTCACCTTTGATGGTTGTTCTTGGCCTCGCTGAGCGTCTTGATCTTCCCGTCCAGGTCGGCGGCGCGCAGCTCCTCCTCCGCTTGGTTCAGGCTCTCCTCTGTTCATTACATTCACTTTTATTACGTTCAGTTATAGGTAAGTATAGCAAGCAGATGAAGGGGGGGGGGGGGGAGTATTAAATATTAACAAATTACACTAAGCCGGTTGGTAATTTCTCTTTGATTGTATACATCTTCTTTGGAAATTTAAATAAACCTCCAACCCCCAACCCCAATGACCTTGACGGCTCCGCCATATGTAAAACTGGGGGCAATATGGGCCCTCCGCCTTGCTACGTCGGACGGGTGAACTAAATTCGATCGACTTGTAATTGTTTTGTTAGCGACTTCGCCATAGCCGCTTTAAGGTCATTCCGATTACACGACAAAAAATCAACAAATGGTTAACGAAGAAGAACAATTACAAATCGATCGACTAAATTCGACTTGACCCCCAGGTTGAATAGCGTTATTATAAAAGTATCTTCATAAAATGTGGAAAATCTATCTAAACAAGAACAAAGGTATGAAGACGTGGAAAAGAAAAATGGATCTAAGTACTCACCCAGTCGTGCCAGCGCATTGTCGTCCAGGGTAGGCAGGTTCTGCAGCTCGTACATGATAACCTTCAGGTCCTCAATGCCCTTAGACACCTGCTTCTGAGATTCCGTCGCGTCCGTATTAGCTTGTCCAACCTATATAGAGCAAAAACCCGGATCGTTGAGCTAAGAACTCCGGTTTGTACAAATGTACCCAGCCATGGCCAAAGAAGACGCAAGTTGTTGGACGATCAATGAAAAAGTTTAATATGCTACTTTTTGTGAGCTTGTTACACCGTTAAAGTTAACGACCGACCGGGACAGTAATATAGAAATTTTTAGAATAAGACTGTATCAAGAGTCGTAAATGTTGTTTGCGGGTTAGATATATAGCTCGGTTACATGACTATACAAACTAGCCGGTGCCCGCGACTTCTTCTTTATTAATTGAAGCCTTGGATTATTCTGTTGTATAAGCTAAATTAGTGTAAAGTTTAATTTAAATCAATTCGTAGTTTTTACGTGAAAGAGTAACGAACTTACAAACTTTTGCAGGATAATAGAAACGTGCACGATATTTAGAAAAAATATAGGTAGCTACCTTCATTTTAGCGTCGCGCGTGAGCTGCATGTTCTCCGCGGCCTGCTTCTCGAGCTCGTCGATCTGCTTGCCGGTGCCCTCGACGCGGCCTGTCCAAATCAATATTTTTTCATAAAAATTATTGAAATGTGTAATTCTAAAAGTAAATACCTACTTAATAACAGTCAATTACACAGAATAGTATAAGTAGTTATATATTTTGTATTAAAAAAAATTAAAAGTACAGAGGACGTTTAAGATGTATGATAGTGAGATGAGTGAGACAGAGATTGTGTGTAGCAGTGATCTGTGCAAACTGTGTAAGAACGTACTGGAGAGTTTCTCGGCCTCGTCGCGCAGCTTGCCGGCCTCGACCCTCGCAGACGCCGCTTTCTTCTTTATTTCGTGCGCAGCCTGAAAACGAAAAAATCTTTACAGTCGCGTGCAATTAAATATATACAATCTCAGTATATTTTACTACATGAGACTATAATTGTACCTAATTAAAAAAAAGGCAGACACAAATATTTCTAAAAAATAAAAATATACTTAGATATTTACCAAACTATACCTACGTTACGAAAATAATATTGAATAAATGTTGTTAGTTAAAAGGTATAATCAAAGCCAATTAAAAAGTTTTATAAAACCATGACAAACATAATTTTTTCTTGCGCACATATATTTATTTTGAGCGAGGACGCAGGTAGGTACGTCCCAACCCCAGCCCCATGTATCTGACAGAGAAAGAACATTTTCAGGAACCAGACTTTCCACTAAAGCCAATAGAGAAAAGTTTTGAAGAATCATGAGAAACACAATTATGTCTCGCCCACATAATATTCATTCTAACATGAGGCCCATCATGGTCATCATGAGGAGGTCATGTCCTGTCAAAAGTGTCTTTATCTGGTCGAGTTTAATTAAAACAAAGCAGTGACCTCAGAAGCCTTGAGTGCGTATTCGTTCTGGGCCTGCTGGGCGAGGTCGCGCGCCTCCTTGGCCTGGTCGCTGGCGGCGGCGAGCTCGTCGGCGATGGCGGACACGGCGGCGCCCGCGGCCGCCACGCGCGCCACCACGCCCGGCACGTCGCCCGCCGCCAGCTCCGCCTGCTGCCGGGACTCCGTCACGCGGTCGCTGAACACTGTACACGATAACATTCCTACCATTTAATTATCTGCGTTACTATTGTATGACCCTCGTATCGTATCATATCATTATCATCACTTCAGCCGAAAGACATCCATTGCTGTACATATGCCTCCCCCACAGAACGCCACAACGACCGGTCTTGAGCGACCCTCATTCAGTGTACTCCCGCAGCCTACATCAGGTCGTCTGACCACCTTGTGGGGATCTGCCTACTCCGCGTCTTCCGGATCGCAATCGCCACTCGAGAACTCTCGTATAATCCCTATAAAACCTATCTGGAACTGAGCCAGCTGTGTCGATTTAACTTAAAAGAGTTAAGTATACATAAGTACTTAATTATTTTCAATATACACTGTGAAGAAGTTTTCTTTATTAGGTAAGGAAGGTGACAGTAGCCAGCACATGAATATTCTTATTTTCGTTGCTAAATCTCGGTTTGTGCTTGTAATGAAGTGTAACGTGTAAGAAAAATTGTAATTAGACATTACGTTTTACTTTTACAGAAGCTAAGTTCAAGAGCCTTTTTTCCTTATTTCATTAGCCTTGAAAACAAAATATTTCCAACATCGGGAACGATAAAAAAGGGAAGAACTAGTTATTGAATGTGACCTTTGAGAGTCTTGTACATGTCGTTGGCCTCCCGGAGCGTCTCGGCGGTGTGGGCGACGTGGTCGCGCGCCAGCGCATGCAGCTCGTCCAGCCGCGCCAGCAGCTCGTTCAGCTCGTCTTGCCTGTTCAACATTATAATATTTAATTTAATAACTAAGCAGAACCTCTTACTAGGCAGCACCTGTGTCCTTGAACAAAAAACATGCACCCAAATTAAACACATGTATATTCTCCTGGACATGCCATATACGACATAACTACTCATTGCGCCCCGGAGCTTTTCAGTCTACAATATATTTAGCCATATTTACTAAGGATCGTTGCTATGATGGTCACTTATCATAGCAACAAGTCTACTACAACAAGTTTACTGTATAACAACTTGTTAATGACCCTGTATTTGAGTTCAATAAAGGCAAGACTTTGAAAATGAATTTTTGCGCTGTTTAACGGGAGCATATACAAACATAGACCATATATGTAAAAGTTAGCATGTCTAGCTGCCTGCATCTCTTTAAGGAAATAGACAGAAAGTAGTAGAGGTAAGTTTATAAGTCAGACCGGTCGTGCCCCTGGTCGAGCAGCTGGCGGCCGCGGCGCGCCGCCTCCTCCAGCGCCGCGAACGACTGCTCGTGCTCCGCCGCCAGCCGCTCCAGCTTGCCGCTCAGCTCGTCCATCTATACAACATACACATTTTATTATCTTTAGATCCTCGTCTTTTTGTAGTTCGACCCTCCAATCCCTCACGGAGAGACTATATTTACTTGCTATGGCGCAAGAGATGAGATGGTTGACTTGATGAATTTTTATGGATAGCGCAGCTGCTTTTCGACAATTCAAATTGACGCGCCACATGCATGACCGAACACAGAGGTGTATCGATCACGTTATCCGTGGATGTGGATACAAGTCTTTTTTCTTCAAGATACAAATTCTAAGCTAAATGGCGAGCTTAGGATTTGAACTTGAAGACAAAAACCATGAAAAGGTAAAAATATTCTACCTCTAAAATAAATTGGTCTAGAAAAAAAATGTTAGAATATCGAATGAGAAGTAACTTCAAAGGACTTAATGCGGTTTGCAGACGCAATTCTTAAACAACTGCCGTTTAATCTATTACAATTCAACGGTCTTCTAGGTGTAGGCCTAAACAAAAGGCTTTTCATACAAATACAAATGTTTTTATGGGTCTTTAGTTTAACATATTTGACACATAATTATTAAAAAAAACTAAGCTAAAAAAACAAAAGGTGCCATCTCAGAGAATGCTGGGAACTGTTTACCCGGCTTTAGCAATGGTTTTCACATGGTCCTGAATAAACCTTAATTATATCAGATCTTGGAGATTAGAGTAAGAGAGCGAGCTATATATTCAAGGTTATAAATAACAGGAGCGAACTATTATGTGTAGGTACGCAACTAGATTTCATTCTATTTAAATGAATCCAGGGAGAGAGCCTTCTGTACTTTACTATTAGGTATTCTGTGATTATATGTAGTTACAGGTAATACGTACAGTGAGATTGAGTTCCCTGGTGTTGTTGTTGAGCGCGGGCAGGTTGACGTGCGGCAGCATGGTGCTGTTGACCTCGGCGAACAGGTCCAGCGCGTCCTCGTAGACGTCGCGCGCGCGCCGCAGCGCCGCCGCCGCCTGCTCCGCCACGCTGCCCAGCTTGCCGCCCGCCGCGTTCAGCTCGTTGGCCAGGATCTGTACCTCGTTACTACGGAAATACGAGTACAAAATACAAATACAAAAACAAATATTTTTATTGTTCTTTAGTAACATAAACATTTTTGAACATAATTAAAACATACTATGCTAAAAGAAACAAAAGGTGCCATCTCAGCGGATGCTGGGAACTGGTTACCCGGTTTCCAGCGCTGGTTTTCAGATGGCCCTGAGTACCATGAAGCCCATCACTTATACGCGTCAAGACTTTTCTAACGAGACCCCATAGCCCATGTCACTCACGGGGACAAAAGTTTCTAACGAGTAGCCATTTGTTGAAATCCATCCAACCTTTTTAAGTTATTAGGTCATTATAATATAAAATACATACTCACATACAAAAATAGGCCCGAAATACATTAGGTAATGTACTTACTACTCCTTAATGTTAGATAAGGAAATCCCGATCTCCAGTTAGTAGTGGTAACCACATTATAGAGCTAAAGTGAGAAGTTTCAGAGGTAAGCGCGCACCTGATGTTAGCTTGCTTGTTGATGCCGTCCTTCGCAAGTTTGTTGGCGGCAAGGGAGGTGTTGTGCGCCTTCACGGCTATTTCCCGGATGTTCTTGGCCTCGTTCTCCAGCTTCTCAGCTAGCAGGCGGGACTCCTTGGCCAAGGCTGACATGTCCACTGACTGCTTGCCGAACTGCTCGGAACGGTTGCGAGCCTTTGCAAGAGCGGCCGCACCTTCGCCGTCCAAATACTCCAAGGCACTCTGTAGGAATTTGTTTTGTATTGTAGGTAACCACTTATAAGTATATTTTTGTAATTAGTAATTTGAAGTGTAAAACAGGCAGATTATGAAAGGCCGCCCTTAGTATAAATAGCAATATCTCACGTTGATCTCCTTGCGCGCGGCCTCGATGGCGTCCTCGGCGCGCGAGACGTTGCCGCGGCTGCTGTCCACCGCCTCGTTGCCCTCGTACGTCTCCGCCTCGATCTTGAACAGCATGTTCCTAAACAGTTCACGGATTGATGTCACCAATGCTAGCTAGCGTTACCCAACTCGTTACCATATAACTAGTATTTTTGTTACAGTATGTAAGTACTGTATCCTGTATCTGATTTTAATCTTAGTGTAGAAGAGTTTATGGGCTCTTGAGTTCTATGTAGTGTTCTATTGGTTGTTTATAAACACCTCTTCCTACACATATCTGCCTTCTGTCTCTTCACAGCCAAAAAGACGTCCACTGCTGGAAATTGGCCTATACTTTTACAAGAACCACGCTGCTTAGCAAACGGGTCGTCAATCGTAGTTCATAACATGTATGGTGTTCTAATATTTCAAAGAAGACCGCTGCTGGAAGATGGACGGACGTCCATTTTTAACCCCCGATCGAAAAATTTCAGAGAGGGGTGTTATAATTTTAACGTGTGTATCTGTCTGTCTGTCTGTCTGTGTATCTGTCTGTGGAATCGTAGAGCCCAAACGGCTGAACCGATTTTCGTTTAGTTTTTTTTGTATCATAGATAATTTCAGGCCGAGTGTTCTTAGCCATGTCTGATGAAGATCTGATCAGCGGTTTGAAGATGATCAGCTCTTGAATAATGGATGAGAGGATCTAACTAGCTTCCTTATGTCCGATCGAGTTGAAATTTGGTACCATGTTACATCTATGATATAGAAAGTATATGGTAAGGTAACCATGACCTGATCTGCCGTTTGAAGATGATCAGCTCTTGAATAATGGATGAGAGGATCTAACTAGCTTCGTTAAGTCCGATCGATTTGAAATTTGGTACCATGTTACATCTATGTTATAGAAAGTATTTGGTAAGGTAACCATGACCTGATCTGCCGTTTGAAGATAATCAGCTCTTGAAAAATGGATGAGTGGATCTAACTAGCTTCCTTATGTCCAATCAATTAAAAATTAGGAACAGTGTTACTTCAATGATATTGAAAGTATATGTTAAGGTAACCATGATATTTTTAAGATGCTTAGCTCTAGTTCTACCTAAGTTGATGAGGGGTCTGACTGGGTCGGGGGTTTTTAAATTTTTAAATTTGAGTTATTGCTGGAAACGTTTATTTACTGTTCTCTAAATTTGTTTACTTTTTCCTTATCGCCGCTGGGGAGCAAAGGGCCAAAACAAATCGACGCCACCCTCGACGGTCTTGAGGAATATCGCAGACTGCCCTCCCAGGTGCTCTGCTTGTAATCCAGATCCTCCTTCATAGCGCGCTGCCACGTGTTCTTAGGTCTGCCGATTCGGCTTGTCCCGCCTTCCGGTTTCAAGTTAAGGACTCCCCTAAAAAATAATGTACCTGACGTCGGCGATTCTGTCGGAGAGGTCGGCGAGGCGGTCCGTGATGGCGGCGCCGGCGGCGGCCCCGAGCCCGCCCGTCGCCTCGCGCGACAGCTGCTCGATCTCCGCCTTCACGCGCTGCAGCTCCAGGTCGAAGTCCGCGTTCTCTACCACTGTTGGCGCCTTTGATATTTTCGCTAGGATCTGTTTTATAGAAAGCGGAGATTACATGATATGCTTGACTGTAGGTACTACTGTACTGTAGATCAGTAGAAAATTATAAAACAAGTTGGTCTGATGAACTTCGTACTTACCATGCACTCAATGCATGGTCTTCATAAATAATAAAAAAGTTTTATTTTAAGATATTTTAATAGATAAGCTCTTACGCTGCTATTTGGGGCGGAGACGAATCAAACAAGTCAAGCAAGGTCAATGTTCTTCTTGAATTATAAATGGCATCACTTACCACTACTTCGTGCGATTTTAAAAGACAATAATAACCGGTAATAGCGACCTGCAGCCGAGTTATTTTTTAATACATTTCACAATGTATATGTTAACCTTTAATAATGTACATCAAAAGGTAAGAATGTATGTGTGTGTGAAAGATGGGTGGAGTCTGACCTCGTCCAGGTCCCGCAGCTCCCGGCGGTGCTGGCCCACGGCGTCCTGCACCAGGTTGTAGCACGGCGGACAGCTCTCGCAGCCCAGCCCGTCCAGCCGCCGCTTCTTGTTCTCCATGCATCTGCAATCATACCACAAGACGTAGACATATCTTTATTCGCACACACAACAACAACTGACAAACAGATAAATAGGTACTTATAATGTTACTAGCTGATCCGGCAAACTTCGCATCGCCTTAGATTATAAGTTATACCCATTATTATTAATCTGCCTTCCCATTAAAAACTTAGCAGTAGGTATAGACTATATTCGCCTGCACCGAATAGTCTAATTATAAAACAAAAATATATAGGTAAACAACAATGGCCGTTTTCACATGTGACTCGATATAACCTACAGCTTGTTGTGCGGTTAGTCACACTGCGACAGCAAAAGTAAGTATCCGCGTGATTCCAAAAGTGTAATTATTCAAGATAATAATGGCAGCAGTGAACAAGTTACACTTGCTTTATCTTTTATATTTACACATATAGGTACAACCGATATCGGCACGACAATCTGTCGGCGACGATACCGTTGACGGTTGACGACACAGTGAGAAAGCGTTTAGTAGTATTGTATGGATTTTCCAGTCCGACGATATCGTGTCGTTACTGTTATCGTTCAATGTGAAAACGGCCAATGGAAACGAAAAACAGAACAGTTTCTATTTTTTTGAGATTGTGAGTGGAGAGAAAAAATAACGAGTAAACAAGTGACAATGTGACCCCTAGCTCAGGAAATGTGGGTATCGACGCCAAACAACTACTAAAATTAGAGGGCTATAGATTATCATCATGCTATTGTCGACCCAACCGTCAGGGAGGAGGAGTATGTATAATGATTAAGGATAATGTAAAATTTAAAAAACGAGAAGAAATATCAGAAATGTCAAAAGAATTTATTTTTGAAACATGCGGCACAGAAATTCCTGAAATAAATTTATTAATAATAGTGTTATACTGGCCTGAAAAAAATAGAGAACCAGAAATATTTAATGAGTCTTTGACAAAACTATTACGTTTACTTAGCATAAAATATATTACAAAAAATATCATTATAGGCGGGGATTTTAATGTTGATGTTCAAACTAAAGATAACACTACTTTAGGTCTTATAAATAATATGAAAACATTTAACTTTATCCAACAAGTCAATGAACCTACTAGAATAACACAAAACTCGTCTTCCTGCATTGACTTAATTTTTAGTAACATCCATGACCTTAAAAATAAAATAATTACACAAACAAAGGAATTCGGTTTTTCAGATCACAGAGGTGTTTTAGTAACAGTGCCATCCAGGACAGCTAACATAAAAATCACGTGGCATACTGAAAAACGAATATTTTCAGAAAAAAATATAAATAAATTCAAATTTGAACTTAGTAAAATTGATTGGGAACATATTCTCGAAAAAAATAATAAAAATATAAACGATAGTTTTCATATATTTAATCAGAAAATTAGTGAGATCCTAGAGCTAACCATACCTAAAATAAAAATAAAAATAAAAAATAAACAAAGGAATACATGGATTACAAAAGGTTTAAAAATCGCTTGTAAAAATAAAAGACTATTGAAAGTATTTCTATTGAAACAAACAGAAAACCCTATACTATTAGAACATTATAAAAAATATGAAAAAATTTTGAAAAAGAGTGTAGCTATTTCAAAAAAAAATAACTTTAAAAATAAAGTTAAAAGATCGAATAATGTAAAGAGAACCATGTGGAATATTGTTAAAGAACGCACCAACAAATGTACAGAAGTAAATAAAAATAATATAAAGTTAAAAATTTATAACGATATAACAGAAAACCCCATTGAAATTTCGAATTTTTTTAACGACTATTTTAAATCTGTCGGAGCGCCTACACCAGGCTCTCAACAGCCTATCGGCCGACCAGTTAATACACCAACAGAGAACTCGATATTCATAAGCTTAACGGACCCTGCTGAAATTTGTTCAATTATAAGAAAATTAAAAAACAAAAGGAGTTTTAGTTATGATGAAATCCCACCCACACTAATTAAGTCCTGTGCCCATGAACTCGCGCTGCCCTTATCACGCCTAATAAATCAATCCTTCTCAGAAGGAGTAGTTCCAGATTTATTAAAAATAGCAATAGTTAAGCCCCAATACAAGAAACATAAAAAAACTGACCCTAATAATTATCGTCCCATTGCACTACTCACAACCTTTTCTAAGATATTTGAATCTGCGATGTACAATCGCCTTTATTCGTTTTGTGAAAAATACAAAATATTTAAGGGCAATCAATATGGCTTTAGAAAGGGTCGCTCAACCGCATTAGCAGTATACAAATATATCAACGAAATATTAAATATATTAAATGAAAAACAAAATGCAATCGGAATTTTATTAGATTTAAGTAAAGCCTACGATAAAGTAATATATAATATCTTATTGGAAAAACTAGCGGGTATTGGCGTAAGAGGTATTTCATATAAATGGTTTGTTTCTTACCTTGAAAACCGAGTACAATTTGTAGAGATAGAACACTATGACACTACGACTGGACAAATCAGAAACATTAGATCCAAAAAAACGAACTTAACAAATTCTATTCCTCAAGGAAGTGTCCTTGGATGTCTTCTGTTCCTGATCTACATTAATGATCTCCCAGAAGTTATAAAAGTTTTTTCTATTCTGTTCGCAGATGACATTTCCGTTTTATTTCCATGTCAAAACGAACAAGAACTAAATGAAAAATTAAACACAAATTTAAAAATAATATCAGATTGGCTCAGCGAACATAACTTACAAATTAACTTTGAAAAAACAAAAATTATGCAATTCCGTCAGTACCAAAAAAAAACACTAAATATAAATTTCGAATTTAATAATACTTCTTTAAAAACGGTAAACTCACACTGCCTTCTTGGTATTAATTTAGACTCGAATTTAAACTGGAAAACGCATGTACAAAAAATATCAAACAGATTGTCAAGTTTTACCTATGCACTTTCAGAACTAAAAAAAACCACAGATAACTTTAAATGCGTACTTTGCATATGCGCATGCCTGGCTTCGATACGGTATAATTCTGTGGGGCAATAGTACTGACACTAATGAGCTCTTTATACTCCAAAAAAAATGCATTAGAATAATAGCGAACATAGACACAATGACAAGTTGCGAAAACTATTTTAAGAAATTTGAAATACTAACCCTTACCAGTCTTTATATTTATGAAACATGCATTTTTGTGAAAAATCATATAGACGACTTTCCACAGCACTCACGCCCTGCAAACCTTAGAACTCAAAAAAATAGATTAGCTACACATACCTTTCAATTACAGATAGTTAACAGAGGACCCCGATCAATGGCAGCAAAAATATATAATAAAATACCAGATAGTATAAAACAGATTAGCATTACAAACCTTTTTAAAAACTCCTTGTATAAATATCTAAACCAAAAATGTTTTTATACGTTAAAAGATTTTTTAGATAATAAGGAAAAGTAAAGATAATTTATAAGTTCCTAATAATAATTTAAAAAGAATGTTTTGTTTTGTCAAGTTTATTTTGTTTTTTGTTATATTTTATTAATATTTTGAAACTCTGTGTTAGTTTAAGATACTTACTTTATTTAAGATATTTCCTTAGTTTATTTTTATTTTTAAGATATTTTGCAGTGCCCTTACTGGGTCGTGTGTGAAACTTTTTATAACTAATACCATCTTGTATCCATGTACCTCACGAAAGCAATAAATATTTGAATCTTGAATCTTGAAACGCCGCCAAGTTCAAGTAAGTTATCTGCCTAAGATGGATAAATTAATAGTGTTTGTCAAACCTGTCGCAGCGACGTCCCTCGACGTTCTCCTGGCAATTGCACTGTCCAGCGGCGCCGCACTGGTACTCCGTGGAGCCCCACTGGTCGCAGTCGCAGTCCTGGCAGCCGGCCGTCGAGAACCCGTAGTGGTACGCGCGGCATCGGTCGCAGTGCTCACTGACGGGGGATTACTCACTTCATTAGATATCTCAGAGCCCCTTTCTACGTTACAAGAACCTGTGTATAGGCTTAAACACATGCAGACATACCTACATAACGCTTGAAGCTCTTGAAGACTAAGAAACAATAATTTATAGTATCAATTAAACGCGGATCTATACGGTATTAATCAAGAAACCTTTCATCAAGATTTGTATGGCGCCAATCTAAAAGTATATTTTTTATTGACTTGTATAACATTTCATAGGAAAACGGTGTAAGAACAAAACAAAAGCAAGGAAGTAGGTATTTACCCATCAATGCCGGGCTTGCAGAAGCACTGGCCGGTGACGGGGTCGCACGTGGCGTTGAAGGAGCCCTCCAGGCTGCAGTCGCACGGCTTGCAGCCCTCGCCGGAGTCTATGTTGTAGTACCCGTCCTGAACGGCAAACGAAACAAAACATATGTTGGTCGTCATCGTCATCATCGTCATTCATGACGACCGAGAGTCGTCCACTGTTGGACATTGGCCTTTACAGTTCGCCACAGCGTCACTATTACACTTTAACATGCCATGCCATAACATTATCAAGATGTAGGCACGGGATTTATTTGATGATGATTGAATGCTACCTACTCTAAGAGGTGGGGGGCGAATATATGCTGTCAGACCACCGGCCACATGGTCAGTGATGCGTAGTCTGAAATTGGTGTTGATCGTGGTTGAAGCCTTCTTTCTCATACTATATGGTTTGATGGAATTGGTCTAGTCATCCTTGTTTCGTTGGTATAGGTAATTTTACCTCGCACTTGTCGCAGTTCCGGCCGATGACGTGCGCGCGGCAGGCGCACAGCCCCGTGAGCCCGTCGCACTGCGGCGGCCCCTCGGCGCTCTCCAGCGTGCCCATCTGGTGGCACTGGCACGGCTGGCAGTCGCCCTTCTTCTTCTGATCGAGCGCGTCCCCGAAGTAACCTACGTTATTTCAAATAATACTACTCTGTAATCACTGCAATAATAGCTAACCTACTACAAAATTGGTAACAGCAGAGATTACTTTTCTTTACCCTCTGGTCTTCACCTCTTATGATACAGTCTAGGTAGGTTGTTATTGAGTTACCAGGTCGGTATAACAAGTATACAGTAAAAGAGAGAGCAATGTCGACTTTGTTATTGGTGTTTGTTAGACTGTTTTTAGAGAGTAATTTACCTCGAATTCATTGGATCTGATTGTCCAAGCACCATCTATATAATCGACTAATTAATAGCCGGTTAATTAATCAAAACTGTCAACTGGCATTGTTTAGTTTACCGGCTGTTGAACAGCCGATGAATGATAGTGCACAGCGGCCTTGCTAGTAGGTATTATTCTATAACACTATTTGAGAGGTACCATAAGTAAATCTGTAATAGAAAACATACACATATAATAATAAGTAGGGTTCAAGAAGACAAGTATCGCTCACCGCTGAGGCACTTGTCGCAGTGCTCGCCGGCCGTGCTGTAGATGCACTTGAGGCACTCGCCGGTGGTGCGGTTGCAGTTGCCGACGGCGTTCTGGTCCACGTTGCCGTTGCATTGGCACTCCTCGCAGGCCGCCGGCGCGCCGAACTGACCCGTCGGGTCGCCGTGGTGCCCGTCCGCGCACACCTCGCATTTTGGTCCTGCCGAACATTGCGCAGTTTTTAATTTGGATTATTTCGTGCTACTACTTACCTATTGTTATTTTTTTTATTTAACGGACAAAACTAATATTATAACTAATTACATTTAAGAGTGCCTAACAATAATATCCCAGGATGGTTGGTAATTCTATTACGCAATATTGTAAAATAATGCTTAAAGTTACAAAAATGCCGAGATAATGAAAAAGAAGATTATATTATGAGTACAGTCCGCGCCAGACAAGTCTGCACGCGACTAGATGCGCCACGTACTTCACCCGCCATTTAAGCGCAGACTTAGCCGGCACGCAAGTGCGTGAAGTAAATATATGAAAAGTTACCAGCGTATCCGACAGGGCAGTCAGTGCAGACGATGCTCTGGTCCATGAGCTGGATGCAGCCGCTGTCCTTGGGGCAGGGGCAGGGCGCGCAGTCGTCGGCCGTGCCCGCGATCGCGTTGCCGTAGAAGCCCTTCGCGCACAGCTCGCAGTTGCTGCCCGTCGTGTTGTGCTTGCAGATACAGAAACCTGTTTGCATAATGTAATGCTTCACTCAGACAAAACTCAAATTACGGATGCAGTTGTGCATTAAGTGAATTTAGCGAAGTATTATACCTACTTAGTAGAGGAATAAAAACAATCCCAAAAAAGTTTTTAATGAGTACGTACATAAGGCGATAAGGCCGCCCATTCCATGCAAACTCAATTTGCTTGTAATTTAATAATGTACTCTTGTATCTTACTTTGTATGCAATAAAGTGTATTCTATTCTATTCTACTTAACTGGCAAGTGAATATTATCCTGAGGTCGAAGGTGTACTTGCTTCCGACCTTCTGTATTCCGTCATTAAAATACACGTGTCGTCAGACTTATTTTCGTTGTACGTACATTTGAAACATTAAAAGAAAAACTATTAATTAGTGTATGTACAAAAAACGATTACGCATAGGAAATCGTTGATTTACGATGGTTTTACAGCTCTCGGTAATAATCTGCATCCCGCATCGATACTAAAATATATTTACCAGGGCAAATGATGTGATTGCAATAAAACCTCATTTTTGGAGGCTGCTGTGTCAGTAAGAATAATGCCGATATATAAAATATAAAATAGACTTACACTATACGTTAACCCTATGAAGTATGATTTAAATTTTATGGTACTACACAATTAGTAGGTGACTAACCAGTAGCAGTATCACAGATGTGAGCGTGGCCGTTGCAGTCGCAGGGAATGCAGTTCGAGTAGGGTCCGCCGTTAGCGGGTGAGTGCCTGTACCCGGGCGCGCACTCCTCACAATAGTCCCCTACATAGGCTTTAGGGCAGGAGCACTTCTCTACCCAGTTCGCGGGCCCTGAGCCCTTCTCTCTGCCCTCTTTTGCAGTCTCAAGCTTGAAGTTTATGAGGTAACCAAGGCCGTTCCGGTTATAAGTTCCGCGGATACGGATGGCGGTGATGTTCTGCAGGATGGACATGAACTCGAAGGTCGAGAGCGTCGGCGTCCAGCCGTAGCGCGGGTCCTCGTGCAGGCGGTATGTGAACTCTTGAGGCTAAAACATTTTTTTTTATTCAAAGTTAAACAAGCAAATAGTGGTAAATTTTATTTAAAAAATCACAAGAATTCCGTTTTTGTAAGTTAATTTTGTCAATAATTACCTGGTCTGAGGGATCCGGGTTGTTCTGGCCATAGATGTTCATAGATATAGAAGTGCGGGCGCCCTCGATGACAATATCTTGCGAGGAGGGGTAGCCCCGGACCTCGTTCAGCCGCAGCGTGAACTTGAGGTCGTGGTTGTATGAAGCTCTCTGGTCGCCCAGGTACTGCGCCGGCGCAGAAAAGTATATCACTTCCGCACCCTTAGATGTTACAGCTGCACAAAAAATACTTACATCAAATTATGTTTTTTTTTTTTTCAGTTATAGATTATGTCTCACAATGTAGAGCTAGCCCCTGAATACTTGAAACTGACATTTATTTTACGGACTTCTACTAAGCTAGTATTTAAACTGGTCTGTCCGCAAAAAATTACTGTTGCACAGAAAACGACAGGGCTAGTAAATGTTACCTTCGTTTCAAACGGCGTCACTTACCAATATTTTGGGTGTTAGCATTAAAGTGTAGAGGCGCGGGCGCGCGGCGCTCGTCGACCGCGGTCCACTTCTCGGCGTCGCGGATGAAGTGCGCGCCCACCACCGCCGCCTGGTACTTGGGCGCCGAGTCGCACTCCGACGAGTGACCGAAACAGAAGCAGGGCGTGCATCCGAACTCGTTCTCCAGCGCCAGGTTGAAGAAACCGGGCTTGCATCTGACACAAACATCCATTTTCTTAAGACTACAATACCATGCAATATGCCGTGTATCATCTGACTAGACAGTCTGGACGGGTTAATGTGAATTACACAGCTATCTTGTCTTAATCGCTAGGTCATACACATATACATTATAAGATTTATCGTTTATATGTCTGATTGAATTTTGTAATGTGGGCTTTTATCATATGAACACATCCGATTATTTACAGCTACTTTAAATTACTGAATGAATTCTCGACTTCGGTTGAATGAAACCCGTTCAAACGATATGATAGAGTATGATTTGCACTCACTCTCTGCAGCGACGACCTTCAACGTTTTGCTTGCAGAGGCAGACTCCGGAGACGGGGTCGCACTGCGGCGAGTTGGCGTACGAGCCGGACTCGTTGCAGCCGCACGGCTTGCAGCCTTGCATCGTGAACTCGTAGTGGTTCTGTGCGCACGCGTCGCACTTGTCCCCGGTCACGCCCGGCTTGCACTGGCACTTACCCTCCGAGTTGCACTGGAGACTTCGTGATCCTAAATATACAAAATGCTTACTCAAAATAGTTATCTTTATAATACTGTTCGTTATGTTTTTTGCTTCATAGTTTAGATTGTGTCCCACTGCTAGGCAAAGACCCTCAGTATCCATGTGAACATTTCCTGTGCCACCTGAGTCCATTCAGATAGAAAGGAATCGATATCATCCCGCCATCTCCTAATCTGGCCACGCTTTCGTTCTCCATCAGCACCAGCTCGGTTGCGATTTTTGCTGACAGGTCCGCGCAAAAATCAGTCTTGTTTATAAATTTTTGGGTCGAACCAATAGCATTGCAGTTGCAGGGTAGGCAGACGTCTCCGGCGGCTTGGAAGTAGTTCTCCTTGCAGCGCTCGCAGTTGGGCCCGTCGCGGTGCTCGGCGCAGTCCAGGCAGTGCCCGCCGTGGCCCGTGCGCTCGTACAGCTCCTTGTCGAAGAAGCACTTGTTCGAGAAGCCGTTGCAGTTGCACGCTGCGGAGATACGACCAGATGTCAGGGATCGTTTCATAATGAATGAAGCCAAAAATAGTGAGGGAAAAAAAAATATTATAAAGGATTCAGAATACCGTTTGTGCAATATTGTGCATAATATCAGCTAAGCTTTATAATTATAAACATATGGAATTCGCGAAATTAGGATACATTTTCTACACTTGTTTGTCAACTCATATACTTATTTTAATATTGATAGCTAAAATTGACCTATTACAAACATCGCATCTGCAAATTAATTAAAAAAAAGGATAAGATAATAAAGAATTTTTTTTTTTAGAAAAGACATAAAAATTAACATATTATTACTTGACCGTGTGGTGGCGGCATAGAGTACTACCACCCTATCTCTTCCTATGGGTGTCGTTAAAAACGCCTAAGGGAATTTTCGAAGGTCGGGCAGCAGCCGTCTTCGTTGACAACCACACTGCGATCACCAACCCGCCTGCCAAACGTGGCGATTACGGCGAATTCCCCCCACAATGATTGTCCTTGTGTCAATCCGTGTCTGTGGGAGAGACCTTTGTCCAGCAGTGGACGTCTACTGGCTGCATGTAATGATGATGATGAGTACTCGCTTGTATTAACCTGTACTAATTATATGGTACTAGTATATATACAATACCAACTTTTTTGATATTTTATTAACCAAACAGCCGCCTTATGGTTGAAATAAGTCGACATGCTACAAATACTTTAGTGAATGAGATATCAACTCGTTGGGCTAGGTAGCTACATCTATATAAATAATAAGCTCGGTACCTACTTGACACCCCGTGAACCGGGTTTCGACATTTTCGGCCGTCTTATCTAAATTGTTACTAAAATGTGATACGCGTGGCTCATACATAACAACGTTCGCAAAGCGCGCGCCAGCATCAGCTACAGATATGAACATATTAATCAGAATTTTAGGTATTTTTGATTGAAACTTTATCTTATAGATTTGGTTTTTGAACGCATCGCATTACACTTGGATAATAAAGTATGTAAACATAAAATCATTTCGCGTTTTGTTATGTAGCAGACTGTAGTCATCTTAATGCGATATCTCACACAAATTTTGTGACTCTTAATTAAGGATTGAAAGAGTGCGCTTGAATAACATAAACTAGATGACTGCTATGATGAACTTCCAGGGTGACCAACTTGGAGCGGCAGCGGCAAACAATATGCCAAAAAAAAAGCCCACGCAGCTAAAAGAAATGGGTTGTTTTTTTGCAAACAAGCAGACAAGGCTTTATAACGCCAAAGAATTTATCTTAATGTTTTTGAATTTGCGTTGCGGCAAAGGCAGAGGCACACTATTTAAGCGAGATAGGCAAAGTTTTAAAGCTCAAAATAAAATTTGTAGCTATGAACAAACTCATTGAAAACGAATTCAGTTGTTTCAGACTTGCCGCGCATAAAAAAGTAAACCAAAAGTTAATTCAAATTAATTAGAAGAACATTTTGTATGATTTAATAATAATGAATGCATAATGGTACCCTTGCACTCGTGCACGTTGGTGGGCGAGGCGCGGCCCCACGGCGCGTCGTTGTAGAAGTCGAGGCAGCGCTCGCAGTCGCGCCCCGCCGTGTTGTGCTCGCATCTAGACACATTATAAACACTTTATTATCACTGCTACTTTTAGACTTATGTTAAAGTAGTAAGAATAATTCTAAAGAAAAAAATACAAAATACTGTTCAAACAAAACAAATCATAAAAAATATGGGAAGGAATGAGAGGCCTATATACAGCAGAATGCTCAATCTTACCGGCTTACAATCTTAATGATGAAGACTGAGAAAATTAACGTAAGATATCAGGCCAGAGATAATACCCTACAAGCTGAACGCACCACTGTGCACGACTACGACACTGTGTTACCTTAAAACCGTGTTCTAAAAATAGCTAGCTAGGCTAGACTTACATAAATTTAAAGTAAAACGTACCGGCAGCTACGTATCTTGGTGTCGTCGGGCAAGTCCTGCGTGACGCAGGAGCTGGCGTGGCCGTTGCACTTGCAGCGCGCGCCGACCGCGATGTCGGCGATGGCGTACCAGTAGGACTGCAGCACCTGCGCGTCCCCGAAGATCTCGTCCGAGAACGTGTTCAGCCGGTCCAGCGAGATGCGCAGGTCTGTCGCTGTCACCCATTCCTGGGGTCGCCACAAATTATATACTTAGATACTTTTGTTAAAGTGTCAGGCCGTCACGATTACTTCTGATGTGCTATGGCTGGTGTTCAATGTCACTCTTTTTTAAGTACTTACCTATTTCATAATAATGAAAACCTACTAAGTATCAATGATATGTAATTATAATATTTATTATAGGTTGTGTTTGGAGCTTAATTTAGTGTCTGAGGTCAATTCATTACAAATTTCTTAATGTGAGCTAGCGACGCCCAACGTGGGGCCAACAATGGACTCTGATTTATATAATGTTTAAGCATGAAGAACTTGCCTGCAGCTCAGGGCTGCTGTCGAAGGTGTATCCGGAGGGGCGGCCCTCCAGCGTTGAGAAGAGCACGTTCCCGCCGGAGAGCGGCGAGATGTCGGAGTACTCGCTGGTGCAGAGCGCGCGCGTCTCGGCGCCGACCTCCGCCGCGCGCTGCTCCGTCACGCCGTACGTGTCGCGGCACGATGCGCTATACAACAACACGCGCTATATGTATATACAGAGTGCCACATTCGAAATACATTTAGTTACCTAACTTTTCGTTTACTTTATAAATGTAAATTTCATACTGTTACATTGAAAGAACAAGTTTACAATAGCCCAGCATTATTGCCTCGCATTTTTTTTGATTCTAATAGCATTAGTGCACAATTTTATTTTGTTAAGGTACCTGAAATATTGGTATGGTTCCCAGTCTGAGTCCTCTCCGGTCTTCTTGTAGATGGCGAAGCTCTGTGGCCGTGGCGAGTAAAACACTATCCTCACGTACGTGATGTCATACGCTTTTCCTGTACATATGAAAGGTTTGCTATGTATATGTTTATACTCATCTTATCCGTAAAAATTACAATATAACCGATACTGACTGGACTTTTCAACCGAAAGACCTGCTGGACCTAGACCTACCCCACAAAATAGCTTATTAGATTAGTTTAGTTTATGCACCTAGCTAGCTCAACGTGCGTGACCTAAATGTTTCGAGGATTACTTTACTAAGTTCTCTCCATAAAATACTATAACCAGTTAACTAATTTAAAACTACGTCTACGTACGTTCTTGATAAAGCTGACAGAAACCAATGTAAGATTACCTAAATGCAAGGTCAAGTTGACCTGGTTCGGGTACTGGATGCCCTCCTTCATGGTCTCCGACTGCCACCAGGTCTGGTTGTCCTGCTCGTGGTGCAGGTCCGTCAGGTAGTAGCTCGAGAAATCGTCCTTGTGGCACACGTCGCATGATCTGCGGACATTCATTTTAAAATAACTTATCAAGCCAACTATATCTATTTATCGCAGCCAGTTGTACTGGTACCAGTACACATTACTAGTTTTTACTCGATTGCGTTAATACTTCTACAAAATCGGTTATACTTAAAATACTCTATAATATAAAATGACACGTGACCGAGATGCATAGATTTTAAAACTGATTATTGGAAAATATATAAAATGTAGAGTTCGTGACTTCACACAACTTAAAAAAGAAAATTACTACATTTTTAAGCTAAGTTCAATACAACTGGTATGATTGGCCCGAAATAATATAAAATGTATAGTTACCTAGTAGATATTCCAGCAGACGTCTGTATGCAGAACTTGGTATCTCCGTTGTCACCGCAAGTATTGGTGGCGTCCATTTGCACCATAAACGCTGCGTTCTCGAACTCTGGGATACATCTCTGCAAAAATTACAATATTAAATAATTTAAGTATACATTTCGCATGTCCCGTTATAATTTTTTTACAATAATTGTATTCTCAAGCTAAGGTTACCCAAAATAAGAGGATGATGTCATTAAAATTACGATAGCTAACATTTTTTAAAGACAAAATCAATGATCAAGAGCATATTATCGTGCCCTGTTTAGTGTAGAGTTCCGTAGCCAATAAATATCTATACTATTTTTTTTATTGTGGACATGTCGGTATATTTTTGTTGTGTACCTACTAAGAAGAATATATAGGTACAAAATTTAACACTAACTTAAAAACTTTGTTTCTGAGAAAAATTACGGACAAACATAAATAATAAAAAACCATATAAGTAAGGGTTCCGTTAAAGGAACTATTACGAAACTATTTCCGGCCCGATTGGTTTCCCAAATATACATACATATTGACACGCCTGTATCCCATCGGGGTAGGCAGAGACAATTTATTTCCACTTGCTACGATCCTGACACACTTCTTTCGCTTATTTTACAGTCATAAGCCTTTTCATACACGCACGTCGGTTTCGTGAACTCTTCACGCGGCCTTTCCTCAGAACGTCACCAATTTGCTCGGTGAACATTATCCGTGGCCTACCTCTTCTAACCGTGCCTTCCGCATCCGCTCTATATATTTATTTCGTCAATCTCCTGTCATCTATCCGCTCTTAGTGACCAAACCACCGAAGCATACCCTTTTCAATCTTGGTCACTACATCCTCTTTCAAACCAAAACGTTCTCTGATAACAGCGTTCCTCAATATATATATCTTTCCCGATTATATTTATATTTTTACTGTGTTTTAACACAATGTTAATGTTTTAATACGGGTTCTGTCCCTAAACAAAATATTAGTCTGGTACTGGACACTGAGACGTTTCTTGGTAGTTAGGCGTCTGTTCCAGATGGTGGTTTTGCCGCCAAAATAGTTATTCTATAATTAGGCAGGCGGCGGCCGTTCACACGACCGCCCGGAATGAGTATCTTGATACTTCTTTGGGTATGGGTTATTCCGATTTTGCTCCAAAGCCATTGTTCTGTGCAATTTTTAGCTTCCATACATTCATCCAATTTTGCTCCATATAAAGAAGGTATATGTGGATGGCTATCGGTATGAGGTATTGCTAGAAAGGGTAAATACCAATCTATAAATAACAGCAGAAACTAAATCTTTATTTATTGTTAATAACACGAAGGTCTTTTAAGGTCCTGTTTTTTTTAGTAAGCAACACTGATGGAGTTTAATTTAGTGATAATATTCTAATATACATATTTACTCAATATTTCAAAGCGCGGATATGTTGCGCGTATGATTCATGTGAAATAGCTACCTTAGCCTATTACTGTATACCCTGCCATACTAGCGGCACTACTACCACCAGGGAACTAAAATTAAAAATATTATTCTGTATGACATTCTATGTATTAAATAACATCTACCTACACGTCAGGAATTAAAGTTATATAGTTAAAATCTACTTATATGTAGCTGACACACTAAAAGTTAAGACACCACGTGCTTTGCGGTACTATACACATCTAATTATCAATAAGTACTAATAATCGTTTACTCTTTAATAAAACTAAATGAAGTTATCAATGAACAACGAACGGAGCGATGTTATGTTATCAGCATTCACATCCGTTCGGGTTACTTGCTGCTGGGAACCAAGAGCAGACTGACACAATAATAATAAGGGGTTTACTCAAGATCAATAGAATAACTTTATCCACCACACTTTAGGGACCACCTCCGAAGTAAAAAAATAACACTAGCGCAGCAGTGGTAGGTTGTGGGTTGAAGTTATCATACCATAGGTAGGTTCCTCCTATTTTCGGTGACTTATCTGGTCCCCGAAATCTCTAACGCCCCTCCTTCCTACCAAGATTAACAAAACCTACTTCTTCAAAACAATCAAAAATATAGACAAATTTACTTGTGAAAAGCTTGTAAACTAGATTTTCTCCCAGTTTCAATAATTAAAAAACCCTCAACGTAAACAAACAAAAATACGTTAGGTAGAGTGAGGTAGGTAGAGATAGGAGTAGAGAGTAGATCCATTGTCGTGAACGTTCTCAATAAGATAGAGACTGGTAAAGCTTCTATTATTGCTTGCACCTTATCTTTCTACTGGCTATGATGATCTCACTAAGTGCGAGTACCGAGGGTTAGGTAACTTTTTACATCTCCTCATAAATATAATGTTTTAATTTCGTTCTAAGAAAATTAAAATGTAATAAATTTTAACTTTTCTATTTTGGTATACACAATAACACATTAATCTGTTAGTGCGTATGTAATGTAAATCACATACACTTTATTTGAGCCATATGATCTTACTGTTTAATAGGCCAATAAAACTAATTCAAGTATTGTGCACTCTTCCAAATATATCCTAATGATAACGAACAACACACACAATACTGAACTCAGTCAAGCGAAAGCTCAGAACAACAGAACCTAGGGTGTAACTTACTTGTGGCTGTCCTTCGTTGTTGTAACACGATGCTAATTTCTGAGAGCCAATCTTGGGTGTTTGGTAATAATCTTGAGCAGTCACAAAAGATATGAGAACGAGAAAGTTTGTGTAAATGAAAGTGCGTGCCATGGTTGAGAACCACGGGGACGGGGACCGCGTCGTCACACCGGCCGGTCGCTCGCACACTGGCTCTGCGCATGTTCCACAACATCGCGGCCAAAGATTAAATTACTGTCCTCTCGCAGCAGGTACACTTCGCCACACAAAGTGAACCTACTAGGTTTTTTGAACTTACTTAAATACGATCTGTAAGTTCAAAAAACATATATTTAAAGTTATTTATTATTATATTTTTAGTAATTTAACTCAGACTTAGCAAAGTTTGCCGCAAAAAATATACGAATACGCTACATAAACGAAACTTACGCTACCTGCGCAGGATGGCTCCCGTGGCTCACTCCCTACCTTTCAGAACGAGTAACTTAGCCTAATACTTTGTTTTCTTGCTAAATAAGTATGTATTACTTATAAACGTAGATGTCAATACTGGGCTGCTTATTGGGCGTGTAAGTATTAAGCGACAAAAATGTTTATTTAACTTACGAAACTTCGAAAAAACTCAAAAGAAACAATTTAGAATTTCGTCTTAGGAGGTTATCAAAATATATATATATTACAAAATAAATAATGGGCAATCTAAAGCTTAAACGATATACGCATCGCCCGCATCGCACTAGCTTAAAAACCAATACGAACTGTAAATCATTAGCTCCGTGTACATTTTCTGCACGTATAATATTAAATTTACTCTTTGGTAGCACACAAGCATGCACCACTGGGCAACTCAGAGAATTCTAAGCGCGGTGCGATGGCCTCGTGAATGAACGAGCCATTTTTTGTGGTCAAACCAAACCCAAAAAGGGCTTTAATTAGATGCCCTTTCTTTCTAAAGGGTATATTCAAAGGGAGAACTGGTAAAATTAATAAGCCAAAAGAGGATGATTATAAGCCGAGAATGCCAAAATCATAAACCCGGTAGTTGAGAATTTTACTTGTCCTACATATACGACTACTACCGTAGTACAAATAACTACGACTACAATACAAATTCAAATAAATGAGTAAGGAGTTAAATTAAAATAAATGTGTTAGAATTTACCAATTACCAAACAAAACTGTACTTAATATTATTAACAAAGAATTAAATCTTTTTACGCTTTCAAAGCTTTAAAGGTAGCTTAGCTAAGTCATACTTAATTACGCTAAAAAAACAAAATATATAATTAAAAGTTACCCATATAAACGAAAATGGGTTATTTCGGTGGTAGTTCCGGAGTTTACAAACAAACTTTACCACCTTCGACATTAGTTTTTATAAAAAAAAATTAAGACAATAACTAAATGTAGCGATTTATGAAATATGCAATAGTTACTTACTTAGTTAAAAGTGCTCGAACATAACGAAATTTAAAGCAATATTTAAGTAAGTGGAGGCAGTAGGCACTCGGAGCACACTTTGACATTAGATAACCTATCCTACTAACATGGTATCACAAAACTAGAGTATGATAGTAGGTACCTATATTAGTACCTAGTAATTCATCTTTCTTAAAAATCGATTCTAAACTTATAAATTACGTTTTCTTTATAAGAAAGCTCGGATTTAAATAATTTAACTAAGAACCAAAATCAAACACATATAGGCAATTTTGGTTGTTTATAAGATAATTTAATTCAATTTTAGTTTTTAGTTATTTTTAGGGCATACATCGATCGTTACAGAAATTGAAAACGAAGTGAAAACTTATTTAGTAACAAGGAGTAATTAAATCACGTAGTAATAAACTGGGGGAACCTTATAAAGTACTATCTACTGACACCTAATATACAGTTTTAGAAGCCTCAGCTATCTCAAAGCGGAAGTATGGCATACCCACTAACCATAAATCTCGTGAATATCTTGAGTTTCGTAAAGCTTAAGTAACACCAGTACTTCAGGCCGTTCACTGCAGCGATAAGTAACCTATTTTAATCCACAGTCTCACGCATCACGCAGTTTAATGACACCTTATTTGGGTAGCGTTGACAGTTTCCGCACGTGAGAGCAAAGTTCCAGGAACGCAAGATGCAAGAACTTGCAAGATGTGGTACGGATTTTGTTACTCATGTTACAGACATTGCAACTGTAACATTTTTTGACGTTCTTTGATAATATACCGATTGTGTACGTTCGCATGAATGTAATGAACGATTCTTTTCAATTGCACATGGAACGAAGGTTAGGGAAAACTATGACCATGACTATTTGTTTATTCAAAAGATGCAGTGATTTCATCAATATCTTACAGCATAATTTCTGAAAAAACGAAGAAAAAAAACACTAAGTAGTGTTGTAGCAGCCATCTTCATCATCAATACATAGTATAAAACAAAGTCGCTTCCCGCGTCTGTCCCTATGTATGCTTATATCTTTAAAACTGTCCAACGGATTTTAATGCAGTTTTTTGTAATCGATAGAGTGATCCAAGAGGAAGGTTTATAAGTATTATACATGAGCAACATAACAATAGGTTAGGCGGTACGAAGTTCGCCGGGTCGACTAGTAATTAGTATGACAATAGGCAATTTAAACGTATTCCATATTGATTTAATACTTACAGTAAAATGTCTTAAAAATGGGAAGACTTCTTATGTTGCATTTTTAATTGTGTTATGAATATTTAAATAAAGTCCTGTCCAACACAAAACAACTTTCAGTAGGAAAATGTTTTTTTTTTTAATACTATGATCATACAATAATCGATAGCACTTAGTGTGATATCTATACATGTATAAGTAGGTATAGGAGCAGGTCTAGGTTTGTCCAATGACTCCACAATGTTTTGCCCCTTTTAACAACGGAGCGAACCTTTCTGCTGTTAATTACTTTAGCTGAAAGTAAAACGGCGTAACTGAAAATTCTAGTATTATTTTATTTTAATTTCCGTTACACAACTGAGCTAACCTTTTCCTCGGTAAACCCGTGTCGTTTTACTGTGTCACCTTAATAGTAATTTATAAAATCACTCGTAACTGGTAAGATACAGAGGTAAATTTCTCTATATAGTTTTAACGGAAATGCACAAAAAACCATACATCCATCCTCACCTCACTTTCTCACAAACTTTCATTAAGTGGAATTTCAGACAAACAGTAGTCAAGTCAAAGTCAAAGTCAAATTCTTTATTCAATATAGGATACAAGATATCACTTATTGAAAGTCAATTAGACTATATACATCTAATCGCTATTGATACCTTATTTGGTAAAGTATCCTATACTGTGAGAGGCGAGGTAGTTCAGGGTGCCCACCAATTGGCTCAGGTAAACAAATGTTTGCCTTGCCTTACGACAATAGTCGCCTGGAGAGGCCCCCAAACGAGCCCTCCTCTGTCAAATGATTCTACTCCCTTTCGCAATGATTTTACAGCGTAGAGAAGAAAGGGGTAACAAACTCTACTTTACAATTTATCTCTCTTTTTTTTTCTTTTTGTTTTGTGATATTACAATATTTACAATACAATTAAGTGACAATACTATGAACATTATACAGATAAATAAAAATGAAATTACATTAAATAATGAAAAATATCTTAAGTGCAGAGCTAGACTACTTCCATGCGTCTTTGTCGTTTACATAATCATCAATATTGTAATAAGCTTTCTTAATCAGAACTTTTTTGATACGAGTTTTAAACTCATTATCATTCAGGATCAAAATTTCTTCGGGGATCTTGTTATAGAATCTTACTTCGTTTCCTATAAAGCATTTGTTTGTCCGTTTTAGTCTGTTTTGTGGAATACTGAGTTTGTTTTTGCTACGAGTTCTAAGGTCCTTAATTTTATCACATTTTTTATCAAACATATGTATGTTTCTACGAGTATACATAATAATTTCGAAAATGTACTGGGAAGGAAGCGTCAAAATATCTATTTCTTTAAATTTTTCTCTGAGGGACTTACTAATTCCTATGATTAGGTACTTAACTTACTGTATATACGAAATTTGATTTAGAACTTAAATTTCATTGTATTCGTTTACTAAAATGTTACAAGGTTGCTTTTAGATTAATTAAAAACGAGTCACCAAAATTACGCGTCAATTTTTTTTATTAATAATCTGACATACAGAGTTTTCCCTAAGGAGCAGGTTTACACGCAATATTGGTGTCGGTTACATTCACTTGGCAAAGTGGCAGTTGTGTCTCGTCGCCACAATCGAGCCATCATGGATGTTAGGCAGGTAATGTCATAATTTTTAATTTATTATGACCATAATCATAGTTATGCAGCTTTATAGCAGCATCTGCTGGCTTTATCATGTAATGTGACGCAGGTTTATTGTTATGGGAAACATGCATGTGGTGAAAAGACTCATTTTCTAGCATTTAATATTATTATTGCTCAGGAGCGGCTCGTTATTGTTGTCGTGCCAGCTCGCCAGCTCGCCAGCTCGCCGACTTGACACGTGCGTCCGCTGTGTTTTACATCAAACGAACGAAACTAGGGCAGTAATATATTCAAGTATACTAACTTGAGTTATAGCTACTCGGTCGAATTAAAATAAACCTATAAGTACAGTGACTTTAATCACACCTACATAATATGAATGTTATATTGAATTGTATTAAATCATTGATAGGGCAAGGAGCGCGGCATCCTCAAGACGGAGGCTCGCGCGCGTGACGCAAGTGCCGCCCTCGAGGACCCGCCCGCCAAGGCAGAGCTGACACCTCAGGTAATTGTTACCATCCTAACCACACACTATCAATATAATTTACTTACTTAACAAATTTTTTGGTCACTGAAAAAAGGTAAGTACATAATTACTTACTTATTAATCAATAAGCGCGTGCTTTCAATTTAAATATGAATAAACTTAGTGTAAGTACTTACAATTTAAAATGAAAGTTTTTGGTTCAATAGAATCACATACAACTACTATAATAAATCTTTTTAATAAAGTCATAACATAATCTGAAAATGTAATTACTTAACCAAATTAAGTACTTCAATCTTATTAAAGGAATAAACCTAAAAAATTTCGTTGTTTAAATCGAACCACAAAAGACTTCGAAATCAGTCCTTAACTATATGTAGAGTATGTACTTAACATAAAATTCATCCCTCCGCGTCCTCCGCTTGCCCTCCACCTGCCCTCCACTAATGGAACAGGCAGTCAGGCAGGGTTACCGCTCGCTCCTGTTACAGTTTGCTTTCATGCTAGTTGTTAAATAGAGTTCGCTAATAGATAATGTTCAAGGTAAATAGGAAATTTATAATGGCAGTAAATTAGATGAGAAAATCTTCATCAAAGTTTAAAGCAAACACAATTTATTAAAATTGTTATTAATACGAGTATTTTAGTAAGCGTGTGGAAATGAAAGATAGACGACCTAACTTATGATGTCGTAGTGGGACTGTGGTAGTTCTTATCACAAATTATAACACCCCTCTCTGAATTTTTCGTTCGGGGGTTAAAAATATGTTAAATGGGTTTAATCAACAAGTATGACGGTATTGTAGGCAACCCTAATATAATGTAGTTAATCAGCATTACGGTTTCGCGTGCTCATCGGCCGACAAATAGACACTGTCCTGAAGTAATTGTGAGGAATCACGAACTCCACCCTCATGGATTTACATTTTATTCATCACTCCGAAAGATTCCATTAATTTAGGACTAGGAAGGTAGACAAAGCGTCGCCCATGTTGCTATTTTAGAGATGAAAGGTAACGTATGGGTAATCCATTGAATTCATTTTAAGTATTTCGTTTTGTATTTTTGGCTCAAACAAGAAACAGATGTTATAAAATTTTAGCCAAATCCGTTGTTATTTTTGTATGAAATATGATTCAACACATATTTTTGTACCCAATAAAGAAAAGCCTCTGCCTACAAAATAAAAGTCATCTCAATTTTAGTTTAATTCTACAAAAGTACATACGCAAACCATACACTGACTAATCAGTGTCTGAAATCAGTTTCGTCATAGGTTACCAGATGAAAAAATATAAAAAACGGAGAAAAGCCTGATTTCCATGGATAAATACTGACATTTTATACAGTTTGAGAATTTCCTCTCAAAGAATTAGTTTTAGTTTGCTTCACTTTAATAAATATCAAAAGAAGAATTGCTATCCTGTGTTTTATTGAAAATCCTGAGATTCGCAAAATTCGGCCGCAATGCTGAGAAAAGTCGAAAAATCCGGTAATCTCGGTACAAATCCGGAGATATGGTAAGCCTATCCCTTTACATCCACTCGCAACGTTTTCGTGGTGATTTTTTTTTCAATACATAGCATCAAAAAAGTCGCATAAAAAGGTAAAAATTCAAACACTAAAATCTAGTAATAGGAGATCCCGCTATACAACCTTCACCGAGCTGGTGAATGGATGAAAAGTGTTTTATATCAAACTAGAGCCTGCCCCGCGGTATCACCCGCGCAGATTTTTCTTAAATCACAAAAATCCCTTTTTTTTCCGTTCCCGTGGGAATTTCGGGAAATCCTTTCTTAGTGCTCACCTACACTCCCTAAGGAACCTACATACAAAATTTCAGCCCGCTACGCCCAGTAGTTTCGGCTCTGCGTTGTCTGTCAGTCAGTCAGTAACGGAAGAGTTTTATATATATTGATTTTACATGTTAAAATATATATCGCGAGTAGGTTGTCTGAAATATTTCAGTCCAGGATATGATTAATTGATTATAGAAAACTAAAAAAAATAACTTTGCGCTGGTTTATCCAAACGAAAGTATGAAGCCTATAGAATATGAAAACGTAAGATTGACTATTTTTTTCCCGTCACAATTAATAAGGTTAAGCAGGCATTGTTTTTATTTCGTGGTTTTCTTTTCATGTAGCCAATCAACTTTGTTAGAGAGATTTGATTTAAGAATGAATTAAAAAAAAAACGATTAATTATATTCTGGACTGAAAGTTTTAGACATCCTACTCGCGATATATTTTTTAACAAATAAAAAAGCTCGGTGAAGGTATTGCAGGATCTTAGACTATATACACTGACATTTAGGGTTCAAACAGACGAGCGACAGTGTGTCGCGCGCGTGATGCCGCGCGACGCCTCTTCAAGAAACTGTCGCTCGTCTACTTGAGCCCTTACAAGTTTCAAAGAGGGTGACGAAAGCCTACCTTTGAGTGGATTCAATCAAAAGCTACTAAACGGATTAAGCGGAAATTTAAAATAGAAATGTAAAAAAACTGAATGATGAATGACATAGCCATTTGACCTATTTCTTACTCTGGAATAACGGGAAGGTGAAGTAGTAATAAGAACAATAACAAGAAGGGAGCGCAATGGGAAGTGGGAAACAGATCAACATTGTGCGTGATAAACTCAACTAATTCACTAGACTCCGCCCGGACCTACGGTACAGCTGCCTCCACATAACAGGTGATAATTTGAGAGCTTTTACTCCACTTAATATTTTTAGAAAAGAAAAAAAATGACATGTCAATATTAATAATATTTGACAAAAAAAAATGAGCAATTTACCTGTCTGAAAACACTTTTTATAATGCATTTTTCGCAAAGTGAGAGCAAAAATACTTGATTTACCAATGACAAGTTCCCAAAATATGATGTTCCTAAAAGATCTTCCAGAAAACAACGGTTCACTTATTATAAAAGTGCAATAACGTGTAATAAAGAGTGGACATAAAGCTCGAGAACAATTTTAAGTTATGAATTAAACTAAAAATACCTAATTATTTTTTTACACATTTGTGGTATTAGTGACGAATCGTACGAAATATAAAAAAGTAACTAAGAAAAGGGCCTGCATGTACTGTACGCCTAGAGGTCGTTCCCTACCACACCTCACAATAACAGCGCGGTCTGTATTCATTTCATTATGCAAGCTTCTGCTTACACGGTGCAAATTTAATATACATAGACAGCTTTTATTCTTCAATAAACTTGTTTGTTTAGAAGTGAAGTTATATAAGATATATAGGCTGATATATTTTGGTGAATAAGGTCAAAAATTACTTTATTATGTACATTAAAAATATATAAATTATTACAGTAAAGTTGGCTCTGCGACTGTTATCAGAGAGAAGGTAAATCACAAAGTTTTTGTAATGTTGAAGTGTACTCTAAAAACACAGAGCCTATTCGACATACAAACAAACAAACCAACGAACAATTCAATCTTTCTTCTTTATTATTGGTATATATATAGATAAAAAAAAGTATTTATTGATTTTCTAGGGCAGGCTTCAATAAATTATAAAATAAAGTCGCTTTCCGCGTCTGTCTCTATGTACGCTTAAATCTATAAAATTATGCAACGGATTTTGATACGTTTTTTAATAGATAGATTAAAGAGGTAGGTTTATAAGAAACGTGCAAAAGATAGTAATAGGTTAAACCGTACGAAGTTCGCCGGGTCGATAAGTCTTCAATAAAAGTAGATAGGTATTGTAAAAATTTTGGAAGAGGCAATCTTGTGTAAACCAGCCCTAAGGGAAATCGGCTTTAGTCGATGCTGAACGATCCCCAATAAGTGGAAGTCCAGGCCGGGTCTCCGCGGGCGCCGGGGTGCCGCTCGGGACATTCTATTGTTATTATTATTAAAAAAAATATCTTTTATAAAAGGTCAGTAAGACAGAAATTTGTTCTTTGGAATAACTAAGTTTTTTAACAATTCTTTAGGGAATAAATTAGCACTTTATTGGGAGGGATGTCAAACGTTATTGCTAATCTAAGTACGTCACTTAAAATCTAAAAATTGTGATATCAATACATAGTAGGTACAAAACAAAGTCGCTTTCCGCAGTCTGTCGGTTTATATGCTTAAATCTTATAACTACGCACAGGATTCAGATGGTGATAGTGGACTCAAGTGGAAGGTTTTTAGATATGCACAACATATAGTAATAGGGTAGGCGCTACGAAGTTCGCCGAGACAACAAAAATAAATTCATCGGAATCATAACTCGTACGTAACCGTCCTTAATCCGGACTTTGCCTTCTTCGTCACAGGCAGATATTTTTATATCCTGATAAGGTTGCTTGGTTCCTTCCCATAAGTATGCAAAACGATCAATATATAGAACTGACGAAAAAACTGCTGACAAAGAAAGCGGCGGCTGTGAAAGACAGACGATCTACATTTGCAATTGGTGCTATTACACCCATTCCTCGCCGCATCACACGTACGGAACCTTAAAAAAAGTTTAAACTTTGAAAATAAGTAGTGGACTCCGAATCGAAGGCTTTTATTTATAATTATGTGAAGATTATTATCAGCGGAACTAGAAAGGACTGTGTAATAATTCATTAATTTTACTACGCAGCCCAGCGAACACGCAAGAGAATAAAAAGCACTATAAAAATTAAAATCTGACATTCCCTTACATAAGCCAAAGTAATGACAACACAAACATAAGTTAAAGTTAGTAGACATGTAGACATCAAATTAATTTAAATGGACGTTTGTTAGGAGCGTTTTAATCAGAAGGCAGATTTTTATTTTTGTAAATAATGTATTTCGAACATATACAATACTTTTATTCTAGAAATCTAAGAAAAATATTTATTTGTGGAGAACTAAGAAAAGTGGAAACGTGCTAAAATCATCTAAGGATGGTTTCGCAACCCGCAGGCGTCCTGTGAGCGCGCGCCGGCCTCGCCGCAGCCCTCGGTGGATCGCCTCTCTGTGACGTGGGCGGAGCCCGAAGGCAGCATGGCGTCTTCAGGAGTCAACCTGTTCCATTTGCCCACTGAAACACCCATCAGTAACGAAGTCAAATTCTCGACAAACACTGGAGGTATATGTATGCAAATAAAACACATTATTGATACATAGAACTAAAATCTTTTTGAATATGAAAAATGTAGAACGTAATATTATACAGATGGTTCGGAGGTTGAAGATGAGGACTACTCGGTAAGCCTAAGCGCAGTGCTTCGCCAGAGAAGAGCCAGCGTCCGGCGCTCACGCAAGGGCCGTGGCCGCCGCCCTTCCTCGCCTTTTCTACCGGATGAGACCCACCCTCGCCGCAGGTCCTCCGTCTTCACCACAAGCTCCGGGGAGTAAGTGATACTACGTCAATATGCGTTTCGTTCCCTCTACCTAATTCCATGTATTAATCACGTATTATTTATCAACTCAGTGTTGTATATTTCAATCATAAACAAATTATTTTCATCGTGTCAATATCAGTCAAGTGTACAGAAGACGACTACTGAGAATTACAATAGTCAGGAATCCATTTTGCGAAATCACTGTTTATGAAGCTCTCTAAATAAAGTTGAGTCACTCAGCTAGTAATACAAAATATTAGAAGCAATTAATACCGTACAAAATGGATTCCTGACTATTGTAATTCTCAGTAGTCGTCTTCTGTACACTTGACTGATTTGACACGATGCAAATTATTTGTTTATGATTGAAAAAATATGAATTTTACCTATTTATAAGTAGGTATGTTTTTTTTATTACTAAGAAGAAAATTTAAGGGATTATTTGAGTTATCTAAGCGCAACAAGCATTCGTCTGAATAAGGAAATTTTTATTTGAGTTATACACAAAATTACAGTTGTCACAAAATAATAGGTCCGTTTAGAAACAGCCTAAAATGTAACTTCTTCAACTGAAAAATGTAAGTAACTAATGAAAACAAAAAAAAAACAGTTTCGTTCAGAGTTACAGTTTTGGCTTTTCTCACCTGTTAAAACGGACCTCTTATTTTGTGACTACTGTAAAAAAGATTTTTAATAAATTATTAAAACAATCTTATTTTGTTGCATTTTTGTTACCTACTTACTGCTGCTAGTGAATTTTGGCTAGACGAGTTGCAACAAAACAATATTATAGATTTAATAATACGAACTAATAAAACCAATCTATATTTAAATTCTGTATAATACAGCCGAAACACAGAATTTTATCTTAAGTACATATAAAAGGTGTTGATGCGGTGGTTATTATCACAGAACGAGGAAGATGCTCTCTCTTATTATAACAGCGGGCAAAGCTGGTAGCAAAAGCTAGTTATTAGTTTGTGAAGATGTATCGCGATTTGTTCTACTTTCACGGTAAAACTACTAATCGAAATTAGATGTTTATTTTCCATTACATATTATATGGCAATACGAAGCTTGCCACTATAATTTGATTTTAAAAACTTTGGTCTTTAGTACGGCAATCTCTATGGAAGACGGGCAGACAGTCGCCGTGACGCAGGAGCAGATATTCGAGACCATCCACCTCCACAAAGAAGTGCTGGGCTCGGTGAAGCAGCAGCCGCTCGGAATGCGGAGGAAACTGAAGATTGTTCAACAGGTATTTATTTTATATTGCAAGCAACTTTAAAAGAAAAATGTTTAAGACAAAAAATATGGCAATCAATATATATAAAACTCTTCCGTTACTGACTGACTGACTGACAGACAACGCAGAGCCTAAACTAATGGGCGTCTTCTTCTTCTTCGAGTTCCTCTCCAATTACTGAAGGTTGGAAATCAGCTCTGAAAACCTCGCTTTGTCCCTGGCGAGGTGAAACAGTTCCGCGGCGCTCTTGACTCCAGTCCACTCGCGGATGTTTCGAAGCCACGACTTTTTCCGACGGCCCACTCGGCGCTTTCCCGCAATTTTGCCCATCATTATTAGTTGCAGTAACTCGTATCTCTCGTGTCTGAACACATGACCGAGGTAGGCAACTTTTCTTGCTTTGACGGTCTGCAACAACTTGGGAGTTTGCCTGACACGCCTTAGTACTTCGACATTTGTGACCTTTTGAGTCCAGCTAATTGAGAGCAAGCGTCGGTAAGTCCACATTTCAAAAGCCTCAATACGTTTACGAAGGTCTTCTTTAATAGTCCAAGCTTCGCAACCATAGAGGACGATAGGCCAGATGTAGCAATGAAGTAAACGAGTGCGCAGGGGAATGCTGATATTGCGATTGGAAAGTATTGATCGCATTTTATTGAAAGCATTGCGTGCGATTTCTATTCTTGCTTTTATTTCCATGTCACTTTCCCAGTCCTCAGTTAACCAAGTGCCTAGATATTTGTATTTACGCACTACGTCCAGCTTCACTCCGGCCACACTAATATTTGGACTCAAATTACTTCCTCTTGAGATGACCATGACTTTAGTTTTCTGTGCGTTCATTTTTAGGCCTGCCTTTAAACTGCACTCATTCAAATGATTCACCATTATCTGAAGATCAGACTCTGAAGATGCCATGAGGACAGTATCATCAGCATACCGGAGGTTATTGATAACACGCCCGTTTACTTTAACACCGAAGTCAAGATCTGACAAAGCTTCAGATATGATAGTTTCGGAATACAAATTGAAGAGTGTGGGTGACAGAATACACGATACATAGAATGGGCGTAGAAAGCTGAAAATTGGCACGTGGGTTCCTTGGGGACTGTAGATGAGCACTAAGAAGGGATTTCCCGAAATTCCCACGGGAATGGGAGAAAACGGGAATTTTGTGTTTATGAGAAATCTGCGCGGGAAAAACTGCGGGGCAGCCTCTAGTTATCTATATATATAAAACTCTTCCGTTACTGACTGACTGACTGACTGACTGACAGATAACGCAGAGCCGAAACTACTGGGCGTAGCGGGCTGAAATTTTGCAAGTGGGTTCCTTGGGGAGTGTAGTGGAGCACTAAGAAAGGATGTCCCGAAATTCCCGTGGGAACGGGAAAAAACGGGATTTTTGTGTTTATGAGAAATCTGCGCGAGTGAAACCGCGGGGCAGCCTCTAGTTCAATATAATTATTTATTTGGTTAAGTAGCTTTTCGAAATATTATTTAACCAAGTAATTAGATAGCAATGGAATTGCTGCATCTTACGAAGCGAACATGTTTTTTTAACCCCCGACGAAAAAGAGAGGGGTGTATCTGACGATCTGTGTGTAAATCTGTCTATGTTATCGTAGCTCCCAAACGGGTGAACCGATTCATTACATTTAAATTGCTGTTGTTTTGTTGTGTCCAGGCCAAAACGTACATCAAGAAGCATGAGGGGCAGCTGCAAGAAAGACTAGCACAATCAAAGAGCACTCGAGATATATATGCTCGAATCAACATTCTCGTTACAGCAGTAAGTACATAACTATTACAATAATAATACAATACATTGTGCCACATCAAAAAAATATAGTAAGGAACATTTTTATATAGGTATTCTATATTAACAGTGCTAAGTGCAAAACTTGTAAATTTCAATGGACTCTCTTTTATTGGAATAAAAAAAACCTTTCGAAATTAACTTATTAAGAAAAATTCAAAGAGCTTCAGTAAAAGTAACTCCTAACAAATATCCTTGTTTAAAATATGACGATGAGATGAACCGCGGCAGCTAATATCATTTATCAGAAATGGCAACAGCTGAAAAGGGAAGCAGCAAACATGTCCAACGTGCTCATCCCCTGGGAGCTTCGCATAAAGGAGATAGAGTCGCACTTCGGCTCAGTGGTGGCCTCCTACTTCACCTTCTTGCGGTGGCTGTTCTGGGTTAACCTAGTTATAGCGTTCATACTTATGGTTTTCGTAATTGTACCTGAGGTAAGATAAGAACCTAAATATTTTAGTCGAGTAATGCTGCCTATTTCATTTTTTTTTTAATGTAAATTATTTTTAAGTACTTAACAGCTAACCCTCCACAAGACGGTGAACGCAAGATTACAATGGAGGACGAAAAACTTAATGCTACTAACTTGCTTACACTTTGGGAATTCGAAGGTGTCTTAAAATGCTCTCCTATTTTCTACGGATATTACACGAACGTGGAGAGGCCCGAGTACCGAATGCCGCTCGCATATTTCTTGACGGGACTAGTGGTTTACATTTATAGTTTCGTCGCCACTCTTAGGAAGTAAGTCTAATTTTATATTCATGGGGACTTTAAAGACGTCGCCCTTTCAATTTCCATTTATAGAATTCTTACGCTTACGAAAACACAAACAGCTAAATAGGTAGTATTCCTACATACTACATGTTATGTCCGAAAACCAAGTTAGGTAATAAATATTTTAAACTTAAATATTTCAGGATGGCTGAAAACTCACGCATGTCTAAATTGTCTGAAAAAGAAGACGAATGTATATTTTCATGGAAACTATTTACTGGCTGGGACTTTATGATTGGAAATACTGAGACTGCGCACAATCGTATTGCTTCGGTAATACTTGGATTCAAAGAGGCGTTGTTAGAAGAAGCTGAAAAGAAAAAAGATTTGCGAAAGTTTGTACTACTCAAAGAAATCTATATTTTATTCTAGTTAGTTCGTACGTGCAGGCATTATTTATTGGAAAGTAATCACATTTTTTTATTTATAGTTGGCGAATAATTACACTACGAGCCCTTGTGAATGTTTGCGTAGTAATACTGTTAGCAGTATCAGCGTATGCGGTCGTTACTGTCGTCTACCGTTCTGGGGACGATCCCAAAGTAAGGAGTTGGTGGCTGGAGAATGAAACGACGATAGTGGTCACTGTTATCACGACAACATTCCCGATATGTTTTGAACTGCTGGGATATTTAGAACATTATCACCCTAGAAAACAGTTGAGGCTACAACTTGCAAGGTTAAAAAATATTAAAAACTACCTACTATGGTGATCGTAACATTTGAAGTTTCTAATCCAAAGTTTTTATTTTTTTGCAGGATTATGTTACTAAACCTGTTGAACCTCTACTCTCTGATTTTTGCTCTATTTAGTAAAATCGAAGGAATGAGCAAGGAGTTAGATTCTATACAACCAAGCTTAAATATGAACGTATCTATGATAACTGAAAACTACATGAATTTTACAGAGAAGCTAGCAACTGGCATCCCTGAAGTGTGTGTGGAAGTGGAGGTACCGTGCACAACTCAAAGCGTATCAATTATTTTATCTTCTACAAATACTCAACCACTAACTCTTAATTCAATGTACCAATTAGAAAACAACACAAATAATTCAATATCACACATTGATTCAATATTCATAACAGGTATTGCACCTACAAGCAAACTCTTACTTGCTGAAAATCTAGTAGACAATACCGATGTGAATCTGAATCTAGAAACAGCACAAAATTCGATAGAATTATCGATAAGAGAAGAATTAGAAAGGTTGCGAGGAATAGTAAACAGTGTTAACAGCTCTAGCTTGGCAAATGAAACAAGTACGGAGGCCGAGGAAGATAATTACGATTATTCATTTGACAACGCAACTTCAGAAAATAATATCTCCACGACGACAGCCATATTTTTGTACGATGTAAATGATTACAGTACCGAGAACATCTCGAGTAGCACATTTGATTATCTGAATAAATCTGAGGCTACAACTACTACGTTAATAGAAAATGATATTTTTGGAGGCAGCACGGAAAATGATAATACCTATACCACTACATCAGAAGGCCTCAATAACATTCCCACAGAAAACACAGCCGAAAAAACAAGACAAGATCAAGATTTTACTCGTCAAATTGACGACTACGTGACTATTTTACCAAAATATGTGACTCAAATGAGCTCAACACTTGAAGAAAGTACAGAAACATTTATACAAACGTCTGATACTTTAACAACAACAACAATAGCGTTTGATTACGTAAACCCAAAGCAAAATTTAAATCAAAATAGTATTCTATGTCCTAAACTATCCTTCAACTGCAGTTTAATATACGGGGATAATAACCTTACTCAAGTTTTTGTCATAACTAATTGCACTATAGTGAAAAGTTGGTGCTACACAACTAAATGTTCTATTAAATCAAAAAACAAAACAGATTATTTTAATAAAACCCAAATAAATAAAACATTAGTTGATGTCGCATACATAGACAACAACAACAGGAAAATGTACAATTTGACCAAAGCAACAAAGAAGAAATTGTTAAAGCTCTGTTGGGAGACCATGTTTGGCCAAGAATTAGTAAAGCTTACTATGATGGACTTAGTAAGTGTAATAAAATAAATAATTTAACTATTTACCCAATTGCTATGCATGTTAATGTTCTATTTTGATTACAGGTTTTTGTTTTGCTGGGCACTTTAGTAATGGATTTCTTTAGGGCTCTGTTTGTAAGACACATGAACCGATGTTGGTGCTGGGATTTGGAAAAGAAATTCCCGGAATATGGTGACTTTAAGATAGCAGAGAATATACTACATCTTATAAATAATCAAGGAATGGTTTGGATGGGAATGTTTTTCTCTCCAGGCTTGGTAGTTTTAAATGTTTTCAAATTAGTAATTATGATGTATTTGAGATCCTGGGCCGTTATCACATGTAACGTTCCACATGAAGTTGTTTTTAGGGTATCCAAAAGCAATAATTTCTATTTAGCTCTTTTGTTAACAATGTTATTCCTGTGTGTATTGCCTGTAGGTTACAGCATTGTTTGGGTTAAACCTTCATGGCACTGTGGCCCATTTTCCGATTATGAGAAGATATATCATATATTTACAAATAACATATACAAAATCCTGCCCAAGAACTTAAATTTCACCCTGGAATATATAGCTTCACCAGCTATTGTGATCCCATTGCTGGTTTTATTAATTTTAATTATATACTATTTGATCTCGCTTACGAATTCATTGAGGGAAGCTAATAATGACCTAAAGGTAAGGAATACTTTTTTTTTTTTTCGTTTTGTTTGTCAAACAGACGGCGCTGTAGCGTCGCGCTAGAGCGCTAGCCATCGATATATGATACTAACTGGATAGAGGGACCCACACGTCCCACATTAAATCAAAGCTAAAAACTTTCAGCGTAAACAATGCTAGTCAAACGCTTACGTTGGTTGAACCTGCCACACTCAGCTTTGCTTTGCTTAGCTACGCTATAGCGCCGCCTGGGACCCTCTATCTAGCATCTTACTTCGATGGAAAGCGCTCTAGCGCGAGCGCTACGCTATAGCGACGTCTGGGACCTATCTGGGACCCTCTATCTAGCATCATATAACGATGGAAAGCGCACTAGCGCGAGAGCGACGCCACAGCGCCATCTGTTTGACAAAGCCTATTAAATATATATTTTTTATGTTTCAAATTATTATTTAAATCAAACCATACATGCTTTGATATCTCTATCGCGAACACGTATTGTTATTCTTTTTTCCCAGATTCAATTGCGTCGAGAAAGAACAGAAGAGCGTAGGAAAATGTTCCAGTTAGCCGACACCAGCAGGGCGACCGGATCTTCAGCCTTGCAAAACACTCCTTTTGCTCGATGGAAAAAGGCCTTGCCATCGCTCCCACTCAGTAAATCTATTGACTCAGACGAAAGAAAAACAGAACCTGGTAATGAATCTGAGTTACCCAAGAAAAGTAAGAAAAAAGGTAACTTATGTTATGATCACCTCACGATTATAAATTACGATTTAATTAATTGTCTCCTTGACCTGATTGTTTTCTTGTTACAGGGGGGATCTTAGCAAAGATTGTTAGTATGGCTCTAGACAGAAAATCTGATATTGAAGCTGCTTCAGAAACAGATAACGTGATTTCAGTTTCGGCTAATATGGACGAGGAAACAGATACTGAATTCCATGAAAACCTACCCAGAGATGTTTTAAAACTAAAAGACATTTTAATTTCGAACGACAAACTTAATAATCAAAGTGATACTTCTAAACATTCAGAGTCTCAAGGATCGAGAAATAAAATAAAAGTTCAAACGTCTGACCAAAAGGGTATTGCTAACAAACAAAAGTCAATAGTAATTAGTATAAAACAAAAGCAAAAAGATAACATAGACAAAGATTCAAAAAAAACCGTACAGCAACAAACATCTGAAACAAGTACTCAATCAAAGCAGTCTGACTCTATCGGTTCAGTTATTCCTGTAATCATGATAAGCGCAATAGAGAGCGACGATGATCTTCTTAGAGGAAAGGAAAAAAAGTCGTCAAAAGAAAAACTTTTACAAAAAAATGACAAAAAGAGTGTAGAAATTGCAGCAGGAAGCCATAAAATAAAGAAGTCCCACTCTTCTACACCTAAGTCTTTGAGAAGACAAAGTAGTGTCGATAGCATAAAAGATGTTAAATCGCTGAAGGAGAAAGCTCTTGAGGGACATAAGTATCAATATTCATTGTAGAATTGCGTGTAAATGTAGAAAGTCATAAAAGAAGTATTTTTGTAGTTTAAAAAAAAACCATTATCTTCTAGAATTAAGTAATATGATTATCAAATAAAACAAATTGAATAACCTACTTATTTTTCATGTTTTTAATAATTTTATACTAAGCTTAATCACATCGTATGATAAAATACATAACATAAAACCACCCTGTTCTGATACGATACGAAGAAGAGAAATAATTTCTAGCAAGGGTTAGCGGGTGCCCGGCTCCCGGCTCGCCGACCGGCCAGGCGCCTCATTCGGCGGCCGGACGCGAGTGAGCGCGCACATTATGTTCGCGCAAGCGCATCTTGCGCTAGCGCTAGCGGTCTACATTTACGGTAACACAGCGTCAGCTGAAGTTTTGACACCGCCTTATTTTAACTTAGCTTTAGGAAAGAAAATCACAGCAACCGCAACATGCGGCGACGAAGTAGCTGAACTGTACTGCAAGCTCGTGGGCGCCAATGCTGACCACGATGAACGAGTTATTGGAGGACAAGTGAGTCTTATTTGTGATAAATTTATTATACTGTAGTTAATAAAGTTTAAGGGGATATATGAGTTATGAAGGTATTTTTAAAACAAATGATTCTTCTTGTCTATAGAAGGTAAGTATCTTAAAATTTTATTTAACATTGTTGAGTTATATTACCTATTACAAAGTTTTTTATAAAAACTTTTAGGAAGAGCAAACAAAACTTAATTAAGTTTTATTTTAAAATCGCCTTTCCCACTAACCGGGCAAACTTATTCCCTCTTACCACAAAAAAGTTAGAACGGTCAAAATCGCCAATTTGTATGAATAATTAGTGATTAAAACTTAGTGATTTAGGCCAGGTTTAACTCATTTTGAGGTATATTTCAGAGATTTTTAACATATACTTACATACAAATATTGTCTACCAAGACAAGGTTTTTATCGCATAAAACAAGACTGCGTGACTTCGGTTATATTTTTCAAGTTCCTTACTTAGATATTTAAGATGGACTAATACGCGGGCAAAAGCTAGTAAAAATATACATAATTGTCGAACCTAATTCTTTCATCAAATTCTGAGCAAGCGGCCGCTTTGGAGCGCGAGAGATAGCGCGAGCGGCTGCCGGAGATAAAGCTTATCACGCGTCCTGTGGCCGCCGCCCGCCGCCCGCCGCCCGCCGCCATCCTGGTGATAAAGCTCCGTTCATTGCTTCATATTCTTTAATATACACCACCAAGCACACAAATAAGAAAACAATATCAAAGCAGTTTTATATTAATTATTAAACTTTTTTAAGTCTTCATATAAAGTAAACATACTTATATAGGTTGGTAGGTAGTACTAAAATTCCGGAGGGACGACCACCATGTCCCCCCGAGAAGAAGCTTAACAGCCGACGTTGGAGGTCGCGGAGATGAACCAGCTGGAATAGATCTCCCGTGACCCCCTTGCCAACAGCCGATGTGGACACCGGCGGGTTGTTAGTGGGTGCGAACCCCACAAAACCCAACGGCTCCCCCCGGGGCCGCAAGGTACTCGTTAGGAGTTTCCCCGCCTTAAAAAACAAAGGTAGTACCATAATCAAATACCAAAGATATCATTGAGAAATGAAAAAATATAACGTTAATTGTAAATTATTTGAGTTTATTTAGGTATGTAATAATAGTACCGACCTGTGAACTTACTATCTTTTGAACGGAACGGAATCCGGCGTTCAATGAATATTATAATTTGTATTAGGTATTTCTTTTTACCAAGGAAGTACTTATAATTTTAACCAACCAACATCCAAATACATAATTATTATTCTCCTCTACAACTTTAATAATCCTACGTAAGTTTTCATTTATTTAAAAATCATCCATTTGTCATGATTTTATTATTTATCAATATAAGTAGATTTATGAGGATTCGTTCTGAAATAATACTTTAAAAATATAATGCAAGTAACTAACAGTAGAACTTTACGTGCTTATAGTTTGTACAAAGAGGGACAACATAAAAGCGGCGCAGGCGTCTTCAGAATGGATTCATGAACGCAGCCGCTACTCACCCTCAACGGGCCGCGGCGTTATTATTCTTCGGCTGATTCGGAGAATTCTGTGAATCTCCAGGGCCCCTCGCCTCGTGTTCTTTCTTTTAGAGGCCTAGCAGAGCGCATGTGCTATACAGATGCGATACGAATTCCGATTTCCTGACAATATTTTTTGTTTCAACCTCGTTTCAACACAAAGGGACTTATTTGTTTTAATCAGAAGAGAAACGAGATTCATGTGTGTTTGTGTGACACATATGACCCACCCAACCCACAGAACTCTATCGAGACGAGAGGCCCACCGCGCCTACCAAATTAGCGTATGCATACAGGTAAACCTTATAGATTGGCCAAGTCCGTAGGTCCATGTCTGTCGTCCTAATTATTCTCAGAAACTATTGTAGCATAATTTTTTTTTACACATACCATCAAAATTTGAAAATATCCCGACATTCACATGGACAATTGGCAATTTATAAACTGTTTTTGTAATTTATAACCGAAAGCCTATGGCCGACATAAATAAATTTGCTATACCTAAACGCTATTTTAATACCGAAAGCAATCACAGTTAATTAAAATTAAACAACAAATTATTATCTCGAAGTTATCATACGATCCAATTCTATGTTTCTTTTATATTGATTCAGTTGCGCTAGATTGAAGCTTTATGTTTTTACAAGTGAGTTATCGAGGGCCTCTTTGGAGCGAGAGGAGATAGCGCCAGCGATAAAGCTTATCTCGCGTCCTGTCGCCACCACCCAGTTATAAGACTCCATTCGTATTCTATGTAAAGGGTTTGAAAAACATATTGATAGTTGTTAAATATTTCGTTACGACCTCCGAACCCTCTATCTGCGACGCGGCGGACGACAAATATTATAACTTGACTTACCTAGGTAAGTACCTATGTTATGTACTTACTTATTTTTATCGAGTGTTAACATAAAAAAGTATATAATTATTATTGTTTTCCTTGACATCTTGGATCCTAGCCGCCACATATCTAAAATTTGTATGGTTATCCGTTCAATTACTAGCAATATCAATTTAGAATTAAAAGGCTCTGTTTTTAAAGGTGACTTTAAAATAAAGGCATAATAAAGGATATTTTAGTAGTAACAGCAAAATCAATTCAACAATAATTTGTACAAAACTTCTCAAAAATTAATCTCGTGTTCTTTCTTTTTGCGGCCAAGCAGAGCAAGGAGAGCGCATGCGGCGTTCAGATGTAGGTACCGCGCAGCCCGATTTCCAAAAGAAGGATTTTTTGTTCAATCACAAAGAAGAACCGCGAACCGCATATTTTTTGCAATCAGGAATACAACCAGGGTATTTCAGACAAGACTTTCATAAATTAAAGGAGATTATGCTTACCAACCATCCTAAAACATTTACCAAAGTATCAATGGTAAAAATTTTAATAAATGAAATCAGTTGCCAATACATTAGCTTGATCAACTGACGGGGCCTTCTCATGAAAAACACATAATGTGTCTTAGCGAACTTAAATATGTATATTGTTTAGGTATAAAGATGCAAGTTGGGGCTAATTGTTTAGCAATGCATGACTGTTTAATGATATAAGCCCATGATGTGAAGTAACTTCTTGTTAAAAAAGTCCATTAAATAATTCGTAATATGAAACATTCGTTTAGGTATGCGATTACTGCAACGCTACCGAAGAGTCGAAGCGGCACCCGCCGGAGTACGCGGTGGACGGCATGGAGACCTGGTGGCAGAGCCCGCCGCTCTCGCGCTCCATGAAGTACAACGAAGTCAATCTCACCATCGACTTAGGACAGGTAACTAAATATTCATGCATTCATTGCTGCTAGCTACTGGACATTTCACAGATTTAAATAAATTAAATATGTTCTATTCTACATTCTAGAATATGTGTATATGTATAGTATAGTCTGAAAAACCTTACTATTATTTTTAACCGCGCAAGTTGGTTAGATTTTGAAGGTTTGGTTTGTTTGGTTTTACTTTCCCGCAAAAACTGTTGATGCTGATGTTTTATAATCAAGGAAAGCTCGCTATTTTCCACATGCTGAAAGCAATGAAATATCAAATAGTATCTTAAGTATTGCCCTGTTGATCTTCTTCATCGTCGTGGACTCGACACGCGCTGGTCGCCCCAAAATAGAATAATATGCCACCGAGGGCGACGACCGGCTTCGAACCATATAAATATAGGCATAGGTAAGTACAGAAAATATTATTTTAAAAATAAATAATTTTGTTTTGAGCATCGAATGCTTTTTATAAATTACTAGTCGACCCGGCGAACTTCGTACCGCCTAACCTATAAGTATTTTGTACATGTATTAAATTTATAAACCTAAATTTTGAATCACTCTATCTATTAAAAAACCGCATCAAAATCCGTTGCATAGTTTTAAAAATATAAGCATACATAGGGACAGACGCGGGAAGCGACTTTATTTTATACTATGTAAGTATTGATTTTTATACTTTTCATAAATCTGACGTAAACGTTAAAAGCAAATTATATCGTTTACAGCTTCCTTTTGTAACCAACTAAAAGATGATGCAATAGAGCTATTTCCAATCCCAGTTTAAAATAAAGTTAATAGCGGAATGATCTGGAATATGCCGCGGGAGTAGTGTTATAGAAACGTCGTTACAAGTGATCCAGATCCAGCTCTTGTCTCAAACGCTCTTTTTACGACTTTTAAGAGATTGCCGAATACAATATTAAAATTGTAAAATATACTTAGGTATAAAAATAATATGGAATTCATTGCAAGTTTCATGTCTTGCACAATATTTGCAAATTATGCGAAACATAATATGTAGGCTACGTACCCAGTACTACAACATTTGTATGAGGAATAGAAAAGAACACTGCTACGCGAATCAGTAACATGATAAAGGTGGTCTGATGAGTCAACACTGCAACTGGGCTATGTATTTATATGTTACCGTTATAGTGCGAAATACGTTAATTTGCACATTAACTGTTTAAGTCAGTCAACGTGCGAAATTTTGCGTGAAATTTCGGGTATCCGCACGTTAACTGTTTAATGTGCGTATTACCGAATGTCTCTCAGTTAAAATGCGAAAAAAAACGTTAAACTTACTTAGAAAAATATTGAATAAAGTGATTAGCTTCATGATTAATTGTTGATTTCTGCTAAGACTTTATTTTAGTTTCTTCAATTGTTTTCAGTTTTAAGTAAAAGAATTGCATTGAGTTATTTATTTGAAAGGTTGATAATTTTGTTTTATTTTTATTAAGTACTAGTCGACCCGGCGAACTTCGTACCGCCTAACCTATTAATATTTTGTGCATGTAAACTTTCCTTACTTATAAACCTTCCTCTTGAATCACTCTATCTATTAAAAAAAAACCGCATCAAAATCCGTTGCATATTTTTAAAGATATAAGCACACATAGGGACAGACGCGGGAAACGACTTCATTTTATACTATGTATTGATATTGATATTGATAAGCGATTCGTCTTAAAATGGTAGTAAATGTGAAGATTACCTTGAGATTTTGCAGATTACCTAAAGTAGGAAATCCCGCTATACAACGACCTTCACCGAGCTGGTTAATGGATGAAAAGTATTTATTATCAAATTTTACATGTTAAAATATATATCGCGAGTAGGTTGTCTAAAAATGTTTAGTCAAAGATATGATTAATTGTATAGCGGGATTTTAAACTACTAGGTTATGTTAAGAACAATATATTTTCAAACTCAACGGATTCAACTAAGTTAGTCTGCACTTTAACTGAGTTACACACATTACTGGTAACATATAAACTTTAATCGGAAGGTATTTGAAAAGTAATGCACTAAAAGCCTTGTCTCTTACCACAAAATAACTAATAGTATGGCGCAGTTTAATCGAAATCGTAACAACTTTCCACCCTACAACTTAGATACATTATACACATAGTATAAAATAAAGTCGCTTCACGCGTCTGTCCCTATGTATGCTTATATCTTTAAAACTATGCAACGGATTTTGATGAGGTTTTTTTTATTAGATAGAGTGAACCAAGAAGAAGGTTTATAAGTTTACTAGAGGCTGCCCCGCGGTTTTTCCCGCGCAGATTTATAAACACAAAATTCCCGTTTTTTCCCGTTCCCATGGGAATTTCGGGAAATCCTTTCTTAGTGCTCACCTACACTCCCTAAGGAACCTACATGCAAAATTTCAGCCCGCTACGCCCAGTAGTTTCGGCTCTGCGTTGTCTGTCAGTCAGTCAGTCAGTCAGTCAGTCAGTCAGTCAGTCAGTAACGGAAGAGTTTTATATATATTGATTACATGCACAAGATAGTAATAGGTTAGGCGGTACGAAGTTCGCCGGGTCGACTAGTTATACATAAAGACTATTTTGAAACATTGCATGCAACCAAAATGGGTAGGTGCTGGCTACTTTACAATCATTACGAGACAGGTTACAAAGACCACGCACGGCTGAAGTGCGTAGTAGGAACTCGAAATAATCTCTACTAATATTATAAGCGTGAAAGTAAGACTGTCTGACTGTAATTTACACTTTTACGCCTAAACTACTGAACCTATATGGATGAAAATTGGTAGGTAGGTAGCTTATAACTACGAAACGGACATAGGATACTATTTAACCCGAAAACCTCACGATAATACAACAATGGGACTTTGCGGTTCGAAGGTCGTTGGCGAACCCGCGGTGCACACTAGTGGTATTAAAAATACATTAACGATATGCGTCGCAGCGCAGCTTACATCGAGCAGCTCAGGACTCTGTACCTACCATGTCCTCACTAGGCCCGTCCTGTTGCTGACGCGAATGTGAACAACCAAATACAGTGGAACATTTTAATAGTACATAATATTTTTCTGCCAGGAATTTCATGTGGCTTACGTTTTTGTGAGGATGGGCAATTCACCAAGGCCAGGAGTGTGGGCCCTGGAGAAGTCTACAGACTACGGCAAGACTTTCAAACCATGGCAGTACTTTTCTGATTCACCTCAGTAAGTATTAAAAAAAAATTATAATATTAAAAAAAAATCTACCATACCAATAGGTGGAAATAACAGCGTGGAACTATAACACCACCTGGAGGTCCTGGAGCGAAAATAGGTACCCTAAAAACTGGAGATACAATTTTTTTTTTGGGAATCGATTCAGATTTAATGGTTTTCTTTTCATTTAATTCCATTTTTATTATTGACTCCATCGATCTATGCAATAAAAATAAAGATAGCTTTTTTATTTTTTACTTCAACTTAGGAATTTCAAAAATGTTTTAATGCATTTTTTACTTTACGAGATGTTTTCTTTTAGTAAAATGTTCTATCTCCATTACAAAATTCCAGCCTGTACTTAGGCTAGGCAGGCACAGCAACTTGCAACATAAATGTAAAAAAATTTGAACTACGCCGTTACCTGTAAGATGCACTTTCCTACAGGGACTGCGAAAGATATTTTGGAAAGGAAAGTCTCCAGCCTATAACAAAAGACGACTCAGTGATCTGCAGCACAGAATATTCCAAGATCGTGCCGCTCGAGGGTGGAGAGGTAACTGCCATACTTTCGCCTAATATAAAAATTTAATAAGTTCCAATGGGTTTGTTTATGAATGCGTATTTCAGATTCCAATCTCGTTGCTTAACTCCCGGCCCTCGGCAAAAGAGTACTTCAATTCATCAGTACTACAAGAATGGACCAGAGCAACCAACGTACGATTACGTCTCCTCAGAACCAAAAATTTGCTCGGCCATCTCATGTCTGTTGCCAGGCAAGACCCGACAGTAACCCGACGAGTAAGTTTTTTTGCATTCCCAATCTCCGAGAGATTTAGATAGAACGAAACCGGTCCTCAAATTAAGATCCCTTTTACAGTAGTTTACGAGAAGGAAAACTTTTCTCTAAAGTTATTTTACTTACATATTTCTTTTGAAATCGGAAACGTAATAAATGAAATAAAAATAAACCATTGACTTTTTTTTGTTTTTGTGGCTAAATTCTAAATTGGTTTAATTCTGTACAGTAATTAGAACAGACGTAGTAAACTTATATCAGTGAATATAAGTATCCTTTTTGACTAGTATAAAAAAAAAACGACAACGCCTAATTATTATTATTTTTCAGTATTTTTACAGTATAAAAGACATCAGTATAGGGGGGCGGTGCATGTGCAACGGGCACGCGGACACCTGCGACCCGGCCGACCCGGAGAGCAACTCCAACATCTTGGTGTGTCGCTGCCAGCACAACACGTGCGGCGATCAGTGCGCTCAATGTTGTCCTGGTTTTGAGCAGAAAAAGTGGAGGATCTCACAAACCTGGGACCGGTTCAATTGCGAACGTAAGAAACATTAAACTTTTAGTTTTATGGGTACCTACTCCCAAAATATACACATAGTTAACAATACATATATTAGTATTACTATTGAACTTTCCTTTCAGCTTGCAACTGTCACAATCACACAACAGAGTGCGTGTATGATCCCGAAGTAGACGAGAAGCAATTGTCCTTAGACATACAAGGTCGATACGAAGGTGGCGGCGTATGCAAAAACTGCCAACATAACACGGAGGGCATTAACTGCAACAAATGCATTCCTAAATTCTACAGACCACCCGGTAAACGATGGGACGAAGTAGATGTTTGCAAGGGTAAGTACGGCTTTCTTTTTTAGGAAATAAAATTATAGCTATGAGTATAATCGAAGTGAGTTGTCTTCTGTAGCCTGTGAATGCGATCCTCACTTCTCGACCGGCAACTGCGCGGAGGAGAGCGGGCAGTGCGAGTGCCGCAAGGAGTTCACGCCGCCCTTCTGCGACTCCTGCGCATACGGCTACTACAACTACCCCGACTGCGTGCCCTGCGAGTGCAACCTCAACGGCACTGACGCCAACCACTGCAACCCTATCGGAGGATTGGTACCTATACTTACATTTTTAAAGTATCGAATAAAAAAATACTAGAGAAAACTTTTATAGTAAAACTCAACAAAAAAACCTTACCTGAAATTATTTCCACAGTGCCCTTGCAAATTTAACTATGCGGGCAACTCCTGCGAAATATGCGCTGATGGCTATTATTCGCCGCAATGTAAAAGTAAGTACAACGTGTTCATACCATATATTGTTTGTTATTTTAAGTCTTTAAATTTTCGGGACATAATCTTTCTATTGTTCGCGCGCGTTAGTACAAAACTAAATTTAAGATTGTATACATACATTTCATCGCAGGACTACTGCCAGCATATTTCATAGGTATCTTACTGTACATATTCTGATTGTACAAATTGTAAAAACCCAGGTTGCGAGTGCAACGCAGTGGGCTCGGTGTCATCGGTCTGCGACAAGGACAGCGGCAACTGCACCTGCAAGAGCAAGTACGCCGGGCGCACCTGCAACCAGTGCGAGGCCGGCTACTACAACTACCCTACATGCTCACGTAATTTTTATTTTTATTTTACTGCGCACTCGATAAGCACTTACAACATGTTTTGTAGTAGGTGTAACTTGTTTTATAAACATTATTCTCCACAAAAGCACAGTATAATAAAATCGAAGTACATACAGTATGGGCGGGCACTCCCTGCCTCCCTCAGCCAGTGCGGCTTCCCCGCTCTCGGTTACCTCTAGGTTACCTCTCGGTACAACGTTAAAGCAGCGTCGCACGTCTTATCTTACTCACACAAGCATGAAACGCGAGTTTTTTACAAATAAAAAATGGCCTCCAAATCGCTGCCACCGGAAGGTACGGTGCCTAGCAGGCTGGCTGCGTTACCTCTCTGAATGGCCAGACTTATTCTCTGGCCAAGGTACGAGCCAGCCCGCCGGTCACCGGAATGGTCGATCAGACGCGTCGATAATTCCTTAAATAGTCGACGCGCCCCTGGCCCCCAAGGCCCTAAAGTTTCGACCCCAAACGGCACAAACTCATACTGCTGACTAATTGCCGCGTATTTGCGCCGTTTGAGGTCTTCGGCAGCTGCGGCCGCCGCGCCAGCCTCACCTGATGTTCTTTGCACGTGGCAAGCCGCCATGGTGTCAACACACGTGGCGTCCCACACCAGCGGCCTGCCACGTGTCCAGGGGACGATAGTCATACCGTCGGGCCTCTTTCCGTCGTCTCGCGCCAGACCGTTAGGTTCAAGAACGGCCGGCACGTTGACAGTGGTAAGGGCCCGACGGATAATGTCATTTAGACTGGCGTGGCGAGCCATGCGACCAGCGCTGCGCATACAGGAGAGGCCGTGGTGGCCGAGGTGATCGACCATATCTCCACATATGATATTTTATGAATATAAATGTTTAACAGATTGCAACTGCGACACGAGCGGTACCCTTCCTAATATCTGCGATGACGTTACCGGGCAATGCATCTGCAAGGAAGGTTTCGGAGGTTCTCGATGCGACCAATGCGTCTCTGGGTAAAAATACTTGAATTATAAATTTTTATAAATTTATTTTGTTTTACTATTATGTTTAATTTTCATTACGTTTTAATATATTTTTTATAATACATAAGTTTTTTTGTTTACTTATTTAATAAAAAAATAATCTGTTTCCAAAGCTACTACATGGAAGTCCGCGGGCGCGAGCGCGTGTGCGTGCCCTGCAACTGCTCGGCGAAGGGCTCGACGTCGACCAGCTGCTCCGCCGACGGCAAGTGCAACTGCCTCTCCAACTTCGGCGGCAAGCAGTGCGACCAGTGCTCGCCCGGCTACTACAAGTATCCTGAGTGCTTGCGTAAGTTCACATTTACAGTGCTGACAGTGCAAGAGACTAAGATTATTATTAATAACAAATACAAAACCAACTGTTTATCGTCTTGAAAGTAGAATGTATACCTATGAAACTAAAACAGCCCTATGAATTAAATTCTTAATCACATTATTTCTTCTATAAAACCAAAGTTTTAGCCCAATTTTTTTTTTAACTACGAATGACATTTGCAAGCCTCTTGATTCTGGCAGATAGTTTCAGCGAGATGAAGATTGAAAAATATTTTCAGCATGCTACTGCGACCCTTCCGGATCGATCGGCTCCACGTGCGAAGAAAACGGAAACTGCCATTGCAAGCCCAACTTTGACGGCAACAAGTGCGCCAACTGCAAGGAGCACTTCTACAACTACCCGGCCTGCGAGGAGTGCAACTGCGACCCAAGGGGTGTCATCGCCAGTTTTGCTGGTTACCCTTTAAATTGCATTACTTTAGAATTGATAAAAACAAATCAGACTTTAGTTACAACTTTTCCCTAATTACTTTTCTATGATAGCGAGCTATAAGATAGAAATGAAAAGAAAAAAAATTATAGCAAAACGCTTGAAATGTCCCATCTTTCACTAATCCTGTACGAACACACCAATTCAACTCGGTACGCGGTAAATATATTTAAATTTTCTAACAAAGCTTAATTACGATTGATATAATGTTTACAGGTTGCGGATCAGTTCCGGCAGGCGAGCTGTGTCAATGCAAGAATAGGGTCGAAGGGCGCATTTGCAACGACTGCAAACCACTATTTTGGAATCTTCAGGAGTACAATCCTCTTGGATGTGAAGGTATGGTTATGGTTACTTGAGAATAGACATACTAAATACATATTATACATGGTTGTCATCTATTATTTTTAAGGTATTATAATTAGGTATAATTATGATTCCCTTACACAGAGTGTAACTGCCACCACGCCGGCACGGTGGGTGGACTGGGCGACTGCAACATCAAGACTGGCCAGTGTTCTTGTAAACTGCACGTTGGCGAGCGCCAGTGCGACCAATGCCAGGCCGGGTTTTATAGTCTTGAGAAAAACAACATCTTCGGATGTACTGGTATGTTAAATAAATGTATCGTTTAATAAAACTTTTTTATTTTTTTACCCATATTTTGAAGTTCCTGCTTCATAAACATAAATTAAATTTTCATTTTTGATTAGAATGCGACTGCGACATCGGTGGCTCAATTGATAACAATTGCGACAAAGTGACCGGGCAATGTCGCTGCAACTCGCGCGTGGAGGGCCGCCGCTGCGACCGCCCCATCCGCGCTCACTACTTCCCCACGCTGCACCAATTCCAATACGAGGTCGAGGAGGGCGTGACGCCCTCAGGTGCAGTGCGGTATCGATACTCAGATGACGTCTTCCCAGGGTACTCTTGGAAGGGATACGTTGTTTTCTCTGTTTTACAAGTGGGTCTTTTTTTTACTAATACAAACAGATTAATAACAAAAAAAAAATATGTAGAAACGAACGTCTTCGCAAATCATTTTTTTTATTTTTGTTGAAATAGAATGAAGTTATCAACATCGTGCACATCACAAAGCCGTCGCTTTACCGCATGGTGGTAAGATACTCCAACCCACTCAAAGACAACGTGATTGCTAACATTATCAGCACACCGGAGAGCTTCGAAGATAATCAACAGAAGTAAGATATGTCATAGATTTATTTTTTAAATACCTTATTATATAACAAATTGGGCTTAAATACTTGTCAAAATTAGCTTATCACTTTCATGCCAATTTTTCTAAATCAGGTTCAATGTCCTTCTAAAACCGACGACGGAACCACAAATGACAACCGTTTCTGGTGAAAAAGGCAATGTGCCTTCACCGTTTGTGATGAACCCTGGAAA